>CM008283.1:35796819-36332335 GCA_002319775.1 Fagopyrum tataricum | reverse complement strand
GCGCCAGGAGCCGCAGAGGCCGGCGCCAGGAGGCGCAGGGGCAGAGCCATGAGGCGCAGGGGCGGCACCAGGAGGCCGCAGGGGCGGTGACAGTTCCCAGGGGCGCCAGCTTGACTCCGCGGCTGCGTTTTCTTTGACAGTAGGTTCCTCTTCGTTCCTTCCTTAGTTATGTAGTTGTATCATGTTAGTAGCATGCCTAGGATGGATGTAGAGTAGCTTGAGATGCCACTTAGTGGTTGTGAACCTAGGAGCCCTTAAGGCTCGATGTAGTTGATGGTTATGAGTATGTTGAGCATGATTGACCTTCTAGGCTACCTTGTTTCTTCTTGGCTGAGGATTAATGTAATGCCCGAAATTTTATTAATTTTATTCCGGACGTAGAGCACTTTATAGTTATTTCGTAATCCCAAGATGCCGAGAGCCGGGATTTGTTCCTAAGAAAAATCCCGAGCCGACTTGGCGTTTTCCTCTTTTTCCGCGTTCCGACCCTTCGTTCCGGGTCAAAATGCCAATGGGTCATTTCCGACCCATCGGTCCGTGTGAGGGACAAGTGGTCAGCTGACCCCTTGATCCCCACACCTACTCTGTAGCTTTGTCCCCATCTCTCTCCTCCCTTTGCTCACATTTCACGTTAGTTTCTCCTTCACACTTCCACGCTCACCTCTTCTCCTCTCTTTTGCCTCTCTTCTCCCTTGGTGTTGAAGATCCATGTGTGGACTGCAGTGGAGGGATCCCAGATCAAGTGTGGTAAGCTTCTTCCTCTTCCTTCCTTCTCCTTCATTGCTGATTCACCCCCTTTCTTCCTCCCTCCTTCATCCATGGCCATGGATGAAGCTTTGAGAGGTTTTTCACTCAAGTCTTTGCATGTCTAGGTTCTTAGCTCGTTTAGGTCAAGGAGAGGTGCCTAAGACCCGTGGTGGTTGTTTGGAGAATGTCCAGCAAGAGAAGAAGGACTTTGGAGCCAAGGATCCAAAGTCGAAGACGAAGAAGACAACGTTCTGCGCAGAACCCGCGGGGGCGGCTCAGCACAGCCGCGGGAGCGGATGGGCGAGGGAGCGGCACGGCATGGCCGCGGGTGCGGCGTGACACGGACGCGGGCGCGCTCGGCACGGCCGCGGGTGGGGCTCGGCACAAGCGCGGGCGCGGCTCGGCAAGACCGCGGGAGCGGCTCCTGGCAGGCGACGCAGTCCACCGCGGATGCGGCTCCTAGCTCCGCGGGGGCGGCTCCTAGCTCCACGGGGGCGGCTCCTAGTTCCGCGGGGGCGGCTCCTGTGTCCGCAGGGGGCGCCAGCTTGACTCCGCGGCTGCGGTTTAGGAAACAGTAGGTCCCTCATCTCCTTCACCCCTCGTTCATTTCTTAGATTTGTTGTTGATTCATGTAGTAGCATGCCTAGGATGGATCTAGATTAGTGTGAGATGACATGTAGTGTTTGTGGACCTAGGAGCCTTAAGGCTCGACATATTTGATAGTATGAGCATGTGAGCATGATGGATCCTCTATGCTAGCTTGTGCCTCTTTGGTTGAGGACTTATATATTATGATGATATAAACTGTTGTGGGTTGTTGCATGTGTTGAGAGTGTGATGAGTACTTGGGATCTAGGATGCATTCCTAGTTTGAGGGTTAGGTGATCTTGCGTAGTTCACTAGAGTTAAGTCTAAGACTTCTTGAGTGTGAGTATGTATTGATATGCATATCTCTTGTGAGCAGGTTGTGGGCTTCCGCCTTGAGGAAGCGAGAGTGTGGTGACTTGGGTTGATGACGAGGTAAGTCTCCGGACTTACTTAGCTCGTATTTTATGTATTAGCATTGATGTGTGTTTGGTGGTGTGTGTTTATGTTATGTTATAACAATTAAACCGGTAATTAGGACCACCGACCTTATATGTATATGTTGGCCCAAGTGTATGATAACGGGTGGTGACATCACTGCCTACGACCGAGTGAGTCTAGGAGGATCTCGGCGACTGGCCCCGTGGGTGATATGGTCGGGTGCATCCGTACCATTCTTGCCGGAAGGGGGGACCGGGGCGAGACCACGGTGGTTCTCGTGTCACAAACCGAAGTTGAATTAGAACGGGATACCACTTAATAATAAAAAGATAATAAACCGGATTGTGTGTTTTATGTTTTGTGTTATGTATGTGTTTGTGCCTTCACCGCTTTTCTAATACTTCGAATATGAGCTAACGGTTTTAAACCGTGGTTGTCGATGACTTGCAGGTTAGGGACGCCGCCGAGTGAGGTGGAGGAGTGGACAGCCGGGGTGTCCGTACATTATAGGACGGGGGCGTTTTGGGTTATGTTTCATCTTGTTAGTTCGTGGATGTTATTGTATGTTTAGATTCCGTATCGGGTTATGTCGTTTTGAGGACTCGGCTGAGTTTCCACGTTGTATTCTTACCTTTCAGTGTCTCGCATACATTATAAATGTTTTCGAGTTTTGCCTTTATTTGTGCCTTGTTAGAAAGGTCCGGTGAAATTGTTGTCAGGCTAAGGATCGGGACCCATTGTGAGGTCTCGCCCGTAGCATCCCGAGTCCCGCGGATTTGGGGTGTTACATTTAAGATTGTATCACCCCGAATCCGTAGGACTCGGAGTGCTACTGGGCTAGGATCTCACAATGGATCCTGATCCTAGCATGACAACAAGTTCACTGAATCTTACAACAAGGCACAAATAGATTAAAACAAAACATAAAACTGATGTATATATATATACATATCAAAAGGTAATACAGAGTACTGCTGAGTACAAAGTCAAAACATAAATCCGTACAACATGAATAACCCATATCCCACGATATCGCCCCAGTGTACGGAACCCTCAGCAGATCACCCCTCTGGATCACTCTGCAGTTCTCCTAACCTGCAAAGAATCTACAACACGGTATAAAACCGTTAGCTAACCATACACATATATAAGAAGATGTTAGAGCACAAACGCATGTCAAGAATCATAACACATCATCATGCTTTCACACAAGGAATGTATAAAACCCTCGCCTCTGCATATAGATCTGCATATGAAAATATGTGACACGAGGAATGTATAAAACCCTCGCCTCTGCGTGCAATAGCTAGCTGGAATGGTATCATCGCACTTTCCCGTATACCATATGGAGTGGTAGGTGCCCTTCCCGTATACCAGATCTAACTAGCTTACAAATAACTTCCCAGACTCCACTACGGGATAAAAGGTAAGTTGTCACAGCCACTACAATGGGCGGTCAATATAACATAGGTAGGTAATGAACCATATCGCATGCTACAAAGCATATAACAAACACCACTCAAGCATACATCCAATATAAGGATGGTAGCTAAGTAAGTCCTATGGACTTACCTCAACTTCAGGAGTAAACTCAACCACGATCAACTTTCAGATACGTCCACTCCAATCCGGAGGACAACACTGCCTAATAACAAGGCATAATAACATGTATCAAACTCATATCCATCAAAGGGGTCACACCTAGACCCAAGGGATCCTTAAGGATCGTATCCTAACTCATAAACCTCAAATCCATAACCGGCATACAGATATATCACATCCTTATCATTCTATCCTCATACACGTACCTAACATGCTACTAACTCGCTCATACTAGGAAAGGAAAGGATCTACCTAACTCTAGGTAGACCTGGGACAAGACGCACCTGCGTGACGGAAAGACGCAGGCGCGGAATAGGTAAAGCGCAGGCGTAGAAAGACGTAGGCGTTGGCGCTGTGACCGTTGCCGCGGGGCGGTAGCTTCTGTCCGCTGGTGCGGTGACACGTCTTCCGCAGGGGCAGCGGCTTCCAGACGCAGGGGCGGCGACAGTGCAGAACGTAGTCCCGTGAGTTCTCTTCCACTCTTCACGTGATCAAATCACGTCTTCATCCGTTCACAGCCACATCCATACATATATATACATATTCCAACATTAATCTATATCCAATTCATCTAAGCCTAAGCTAAGGGAGAAGGAATCAAAGAAGAAAGAAAGAAGAGAAGAACCAAGTCTTACCTACTACTGGTCTAGGCAAGAGGATGCACCAAACTACACTTCAACTGGCTTCCAAGAACAGCCACAACATCCAACAACATCTAGCCACAACAAGGCCACACCAAAATCTTCCAACCAAGAGAAACCAAGATCAAGATCAAGGGAGAAAAGGGGAAGAAGAAGCACGTAGGTTTAGCTAGGAAAGGAAATGGAACACTTGCTCACTAGGCCAAAGAAGAAGCTTAAGGAAGAAGAAACAAAAGGGTAAAGCACGGGTCAAACGGTCAACAAAACCGGCTGCAGCCGCAGGAAACCGCGGGGGCGGTTCATTGGGCCGCGGGAGCGGGAACCCGCTGGGGTGGCACTCATGCTCGCGGGGGCGGCTAAGGTAATCTCGGCTAAGCCAAATCTCGGCTAAGGCAAACTCGGTCCAAAAGACTAAGGCTCTTACAAAGATCATGTGAGGTTATAAATTGTTGTGAGTTTCTTTCATGTGCTGAGAGTGTGGTGAGTACCTTGAACCCTAGGATGCATTCCTAGCTTGAGGGTTAGGTGATCTTGCTTAGATCACTAGAGTGAAGTCTAAGACTTCTTGATCGTGAGCATGTATTGATTTGCATATCTCTTGTGAGCAAGTTGTAGGCTTCCTCCTTAAGGAAGCGAGAGTGTTGTGAATTGAGTGTGGTGACGAGGTAAGTCTCCGGACTTACTTAGCTCGTATTTTACGTATTAGCATCGATGTGTGTTGGTGGTGTGTGTGTGTGTTATTGTTTATGTTATAAACAACTAAACCGGTAAATAGGACCACCGACTTTATATTATTTTGGCCCAAGTGTATGATAACCGGCAGTGACATCATCTGCCTAGCTCTTACGAGAGTCTAAGAGGTTCTCGGCGACTAGCCCGGGCGGGTAGACGGTCGGATGCATTAGTACCATTCCTTGCCGGTAAGTAGGGACCGAGGCGAGACCACGGTGGTTCTCGTGTCACAACCCTATGTTGAATTAGAACAGGATACGACTTAATAATAAAAAGATAATAAACAGATCTTTTGTGTTTTGGAGTATGTGTGTGTTATGTGATATATGTGTTTATGTGCCTTCACCTCTTTTCTAATGCTTCGAATATGAGCTAACGGTTTTAAACCGTTGTCTAGATGCCTTGCAGGTTAGGGACGCCGCCGAGTGAAGTGGAGGAGTGGACAGCCGGGGTCTTCGTACATTATAGGACGGGGACGTTTTTGGGGTTATGTCTTTGTGTTGTTGGATTATGTTTTACGGTTTAGATTTTCTTATCGGAGTTATGTCGTTTTGAGGACTCGGATGAGTTTCCACCTTGTATCTTTACATTCCATCTTTTCCGCATACATTATAAACGGTTTGAGTTTTGCCTTTATTTGTGCCTTGTTGGAAAGGTCCGGTGAATTTGTTGTCAGGCTAAGGGTCGGGACCCATTGTGAGGTCTCGCCCATAACATCCCGAGTCCCACGGATTTGGGGTGTTACAAAAGTGGTATCAGAGCCCTAGGTTGACAACAATGACACTCGCAATCTTTTAAAGGCCGAATGAGGAATAAACAGAACCCACACGGGTTCTGACTTTTCGTTTTCAAAATCATGTGCATGAGTCGGGTTTGGGTTAGAATGTACGGGACCGCCACTCCTTCCGCAAACCTCGGTGACATAGATCTCTGGATTTAAAGTATGTATATATATTATTACATAGTTATATATATATATATATATATATATATATGTGTGTGTGTGTGTGTGTGTGTGTGTGTGTGTGTGTGTGTGTGTGTGTGTGTGTGTGTGTGTGGCCTTAGGATGTTTTTGGATTTGTATGTACCTAGCTATGTATGTGACCTTAGAATGTTTTGGACCTTGTTTTGTTGTGATGGAATTCCGGGTGTGTTATATTAGTAGTAATGTGGACATAGGACATATATAGTCTTATATACGGATTCTTATATATTTAGTAGCATATGGAGATACTGACCTAATAGAAAGAGGATAATACGATATCATCACCTTTGAGACGACGTCGTTGGCGTGGGATAGCGTTCATACGTGGAGGAGTACGCTCAAGTATCGAGTTGATCTTTTCGTGCTAACGAACACCATGACGTTTCGCGGATTCCTTTAAAAGGATGTCGAAGAGGAGGGGTAGAGATGACGTAAGCGAAGGGTAAAAGTAAAAAAACTCGGGAGAAACATTAAAGTTTAGAAGCGGTTCTAAAGAAGCCATGATCGAACGACGACGAGAACAATGGAGATAACAAACTTAAGTTCTTCAAGAAGACGCGTGGACAACTAAAGATGCGAATCGAGGAGGAGATGGGTGCATTCTAACAAGGTTAAAGGCGGTGTTCCATCACGAGAAGTGAAGCTTTCCTTAGACGCTCCTAAGCTTTGGAGTCAAGATGAGAAACGTGATCGAACCAAGTGTGAAAGATGTAGATACCGAAAGGTAAGCTTACGAGGTACCATTAAGGGAAGAGTCAACATTACGAGAGTTATGAGAAGAATGGCAAGGTGGGGATTCACGCGGAGTTGACCGGTTTCGTTATGACGATAAGGCGAAAAATGCCAAAAAGGAGGAAGTGTGTATAAATGATGATCCTAAGAAGATGAGAGTAACAAGTGGATGCTAACTAACGTTAAAGATTTTGAGAAGACGCACTTACAAGATATCATGAAGCGCGGTTAAGCCTATGAAGGTGAGTCATGTGACACGACAACGCCGAGAAGGGTATATTTATCTCGCAGAAGGAAAACGAAGCGTGGAATGAACAATGAACTAACGGAGTTTAAGGTAGAGTACCCCGAGAGGGTAGCCTTCATGAGAATGGTAACATGGAAGCATAGAAAAATGGTAAGTCATTGATATGGGAGAAGGTCAGTTATCAGCTAATTGGTGACAACCGAGAATGCGCATGTGCGGGTGGTCTATGGATGAGTGTGGGGGAGAGTAACCAGGCTGTGGGATCATAAAGGAACGGTAACAAAACTTAGAATATATCTTAAACTCTTGATTTGAAGTTGTTATGAGAACACCAGTTTGCGAAAAGAGAGACGGTTATCTCCATTTGTACATCGATTACAATGAGCCGAACAAGATTACAATGAAGAACAAGTACCCCCTTACCACATATAGATGATCTACTCGACCGGTTGCAAGGGTCGGTGGTCTCTTCTAAAATCGAGTTAAGGTTTGATTTTCACCAATTGAGAAGTCGAGATTGGTTTGATTTTCACCAATTGAGAAGTCGAGATTGGGATATCGCAAACACGGCATTCCGGACAAACCATGGTCACTACGAGTTGTAGTGATTCCATATGGGCTTACTAATGCCCCGAATAAGACATTTTGGTCTACTCTCGAAGAAGAGAGAAGTTGTATGACCAGTTGTCTCGGGATGACAACCCCCGAAGGATGTGAAAGAAGTTACAAGTTTTCTTGGATGTGTTGATCCTTACCGGATTTGTGGAGAGATTCTCCATGTAACACCATCTATGGCTAACCTACTCCAGATGACGATGAAGTATTGAGTGGGAGGAAAATGGACAATGGCATTGTTGAGAGTTAAGAGGAGATTCATGGTTGCAACTGTTTTGAAATTGCATCGAGGTATGATCGGTTTGAAGTGTACAAGTGATTCTTCAAGACATGGTCTTGATTGAGTATTGAGAGACGATGTAAAAGTTATAACATACATGTCTCGTTAGTAGAAGCAGTGTGAAGCAAAGTATTTCCTTCATTACTTAGAACTTGCAACAAGAATTGAGGAAACGTAACATCAAAGTGTGGTTTGACAAGAACCAAAGCCAACGGTGTAAATTGGAAGTTTGATCTTCTTTGTTAGAGACAAGCAAAGAAGAAACATAATGGAAATGTTGTAGTGAGAAAGACCCGAGAAGGAAGTTGAGTTTCCGATTCATCGGATCTTTTTGAGACCTTAGCGCAAGTTGGGAAGTGTTTTACCGGCTGGCATGGCCGCCGAGAGTAGAGGGTGTTCATCCTCTACTATCAAAAGAGATAGAAATCCACTGGATAGCAAAACTAGGAAGGGAAGTTTTAAACTTATAACCTGTAATAACTCCCTAAATAGCAACGAACCCACAGTGTATGGATAGTACGAAGTAGGACAAGTATTTCAGGGTCGATCTCAAGGACTGGAGGATTAATATGCAGCAATGATTAAAGATAGGATAGATCTCAATTAAAGACAGGAAGTTTGAAAAGAAAAGGAAAAGAAGTCAAAAAGGGTTTTGGAAAAGGTTTTTATGGATTTGCAATCAACTGTCACTATTGATTGAAAATCAAATAAAATAAAAAGGGAAAAACAAAGATAATCAAGTCAAAGGAAAGAAAATAGATTCCAAGGGTTCAAGATCATTGTTTATACATATAGATTCAGAAAGACTCATAAAGATATATGGTAGAAAAGCCACAAGGATGAACGTTTCTAGGCTGACAACCTATTACCGGGTAAGTCTTATGGTAGAGAGGTAGGAAATTCTGAACAAACCAGACTACAAACTAAGGGAAAGGTAAATTATTACCGGGTAAGTCTGGGGTATTACCCTACTTAGGAAGGAATCTAAGCACATTCAACCAATAAAGGATAAACCTTTATTACCTATGATCATTCACTCATGTATCTAAGAAGGAATATCACCGGGTAAGTCTCAATTCCAACTTAGGTTACTAGCTAGAAGGATTCTAACTAGATTCAAGAACAAGCCAACCATTAGGATTTCAAGCAATTCAAAGCCAACACAAAGCACAATCTAATCCATCAAAATCAAAGGCATAAACAAAATCCCTGTCAACCTTGGAACCACAAGGTTCTAGCCAATAAAAATCATATCAAAGAAAGACAAATAAATAAATAACAAAAGGGAATAAAAAGAACTTAACTTCAATAAATGAAAACCTTCAATATTCTCAAATCTCGAATCAACAATCTCTTCTCAACAAAACTGAATATTAAAGTCTGAATCTTAAACTAAACTAATGAAGAACAATGGTGGAGAAGAATGGAAAGGAAGGAGACGGCTCAGCCCTCTAGGGCTAGCTTTGGGCGACTCCCAGCACAAAAGACGGACCCTTAGAAATTATTTGGATCTTCCCTTTTATACCCAACAACCTTCCAAAGAATGGGCTGGGCTAAATCAGATCCTAAAATAAAATAAAATCGCCGCACATGAAATCTTGGGCAGAAAATCTCGGCCGAGATCAGGCCTGTCGGGACCGAGATTTGGCAACAGAACGTTCAAGGTCGCAGGAACTTCGAAATCTCGGCCGAGATCAAGAAATCTCGGTCCGAGATCCATGGATCTCGGCCGAGATCAGGACCATCTCGGTCTGGTCTGACCGAGATCGAGCCATCTCGGGCCGAGATCGTGGAATCTCGGCCGAGATCAGCCTATCTCGGCCTGAGATCCAGGGATCTCGGCCGAGATCAGCCTATCTTTGTATTCTGTCTTCTTCGTTCCTTCTGGAAGAGCCTTAGTCTTTGGAGCTAGGTTTGGCCTTAGCCGCCCCTGCGGCTTGTGCAGTGTTCCGCCCCTACGGCTCAAGGAACCGCCCTTGCGGTTTCCTGCGGCTGCAGCCGGCTTTGTTGACCGGTTGACTCGTGCTTTACCTTCTCTTCTTACCATGGGAGCAAGGGTTTCTTCTTCAGTTTTCATTACCAATCCAGCTTCTCACGTCCTTCTTGCTTCTTCCTTCTTGCTCCTTGATCTTGTTCTTGGTTTCCTTGAGTTTGGGAGAGTTTTGGTGTGGCTTTGTTGTTGTTGGATGATGGGTGATATGTTGTTGAGCTTGAGAGCTAGCTGTTGAGGTTGTTGATCTTCCTTGCAGCTTAGGACCACAAGTGTGGTAAGTCTTCTTCTTCTTCTCTTATTCCTTTCTTGGTTTTCCTTTGCCTAGCTTAGGATTAGATGTATGTAAAGGTATATTGATGTTGGAATGTGAATGTGTATGAATGTGTGTGGTTATGGCATGAAGAAGACGTGATTTGATCACGTGAAGAGTGGAAGAGAAGTCGGGAAAGGCCGTTCTACACTGTCGCCGCCCCCGCGCCTGGAAGCCGCCGCCCCTGTGGGAACCCTGTCACCGCACCCGCGCCCGGAAGCTGCCGCCCCCGCGGCCACGGTCCCAGCGCCTGCACTTGCCTACGGCCCCTGTCACCGCGCCTACGGCCGAGTGTCGCCGCGCCTGCGGGTTGCCTTGCTCCGCCCCTGCATCCCTCTTGTCACGCAGGTACGTCTTGTCTCGGGTCTACCTAGAGTAGGGTAGATTCTTTCCTTTCCTAGTATGAGCGGGTTAGTAGCATGTTAGGTACGTGTTTGAGGTTAGAATGATGATGAGTATGTTATCGTTTATGCCGGTTATGGCTTTGAGGTTTATGAGTTAGGATATGATCCTTATGGATCCCTTGGGTCTAGGTGTGACCCCTTTGATGGATAGGAGTTTGATATCTTGTTATGCCTTGTTATTAGGCAGTGTTGTCTTTCATCCCGTAGTGGAGTCTGGGAGGTTCTCTGTAGTTAGGTCAGATCTGGTATACGGGAAGGGTACTAACCATACTCACCACTCCTTATGGTATACGGGATCCTACGCTTATACCACTCCAGTTTGATATAGCACTCAGAGGCGAGGATTATATTCCTCGTGTCACATATATTCATATTCAGATATATATATATATATATATATATACGATTTGAGTGTTGGACGTTATAAAAATAATAAACCGGGTAAATGTGTGATAGCATGATGAGGCGTTTATGTTTCTCTGATGTGTGTTTGTGCTTCTGCATCTTCTTATATATGTGTATGGTTAGCTAACGGTTTTATACTGTGTTGTAGATCCTTTGCAGGTTAGGAGAGCTGCAGAGTGATCCAGAGGGGTGATCCGCTGAGGGCTCCGTACACTGGGTTTATACATGGGATACGGGATATTTATGATGTACGGTTTATGTGTTGGTTTGTACTCAGCGGTTCTTCTGTATTACCTTTTTGATATGTATATATATATATATATATATATATATATATATATATATATATATTAGTTTGATGTTTCGTTTTAATCTATATGTGCCTTGTTGTAAGATTCAGTTAACTTCTTGCAAGGCTAGGGTCAGGATCCATTGTGAGATCCTAGCCCAGTAGCGCCTCGAGTCCTACGGATTCGGGGTGTTACAAAGTTGGTATCAGAGCCCAGGTTGACAACAATGGCACTTGTAATCTGCGATAAAGGTCGAATAGATAAATAAACAGAACCCGAAAGGGGTCTGACTTTTCAAAAGGTTTTGGTTTTGAAATGAGTACAAATGTTTTGGGATATCGTGTACGTGAGTCATCGCCCTTCTAAAGATCTCGACAATATAGATATATATAGATATTTTGTTGTGATTGATTTGATATATATATCTATACATAGGGCATATATATAGCCTTCTAAGTTAGGTTTGTGTCCTCTGCAGATGGTTCAGACTAGAGCCTTACCTACAGCTGGACGGGGTAGGGGTAGACCTCCTCTAGGTAGAGGACGAGGTAGGATTCCCGCTGTTGATCCACGTGCAGCGGAGGAGATTCAGGAAGATGTTGTTGAGATTGTCGTTCCTGAGACTGGGAATGGGGCAGCCGAGAGACAGAGATCACAGCGAGTCCAGTCAGATGACTCGGATCGTGTCTCCATGGGAGATCAGAGTTTTGTGCTTATATCAGACGAGTAGAGGAGGCTGCCAGAGCAGGTAGACGTGCCCCTGATCTGCGGGCACAGGAGGGATCATCTGTGAGATCCCACGGAGTTACTCAGGTGCCAGCTGTACAGGCACATGCTGCTGAGACTGCTCAGGTTTAGGAGGAGTATAGAGGGCCTAGACCAGACACTTGGTTGAAGGCATTTCACCAGATGGGAGTAGCCCCTTTCTCTGGGAAGGTGGGGCTAGAGGTTGAGCTGTGGATAGGACATGTAGACTCAGCTCTGGAGTCTATTAGATGTCCAGTTGACAGACAGATCGAGTTGGTGCAGATATTGTTTAGAGATTTGGCACAACATTGGTGGAGATCGAGTTGGGATGTGTATTGATGCAGCGGGGCAGAGTGATTGCATATGCATCTAGACAGCTGAAGACGTATGAGGAGAACTACCCGACTCATGATCTGGAGTTGGCAGCGGTAGTTCATGCCTTGAAGATCTGGAGACATTACCTATATGGTGCTACATGTCAGATCTTCACAGACCATAAGAGTCTGAAGTACATTTTCACGCAGCGGGAATTGAATAACCGCCAGCGTAGGTGGCTCGAGCTGATCAAGGATTTTGATTTGGATATTCTGTATCATCCAGGGAAGGCGAACGTTGTCGCCGACGCCCTGAGCAGGAAGACGCCTCGAGAGCAGGCGATTGCGAGGCTGACAGTTCAGCAGCAGTTACAGAGAGATCTGATCTGGTTAGAGCTGGACATCCAGTTTCCTGATGAGGATGCCCGATTGAGTACTTTAGAGGTTCTTCCTAATCTATTGGATGAGATCCAACAGAAGTAGGAGACCTGCCCGATACTGACGAGGATACGAGAGAGGATGTATCGGGATGAGGCACCACAGTTCCTTGTGGGAGAAAATGGAGTGTTGAGACGCCGCGGTCGCGTCTGTGTACCCGCTGATGCAGATCTACGCCAGAGGATATTACAGGAGGCTCACTTTACACCTTACTCTGTGCACCCAGGTACGAGTAAGATGTATCAGGACTTGAGACGTTCATATTGGTGGGTAGGGTTGAAGCCCGATGTGGCCAGATTTGTGGCACAGTGTACGACTTGCCAACAGGTCAAGATAGAGCATTGCAGACCTGGAGGTGAGCTCCACCCACTACCTGTTCCACAGAGGAAGTGGGAGGACGTCACCATGGACTTTTTGACTAGGCTGAGACCGAGCCGGAGTTTTGATGCTATCTGGATTATCGTGGACAGATTGACAAAGACAGCACGTTTTATCCCTATTCGGGAAACGTGGCCAGTGAGCAGATTAGCAGAGGAGTACACTAGGCAGATAGTGAGACTCTATGGTATACCGAGGACGATCGTCTTAGACAGAGATGGATGATTTACCTTGAGGTTTTGGCAGCAGATTCAGACTACCCTGGGGACGAGTTTGCACTTTACTACTGCGTTTCATCCTCAGACAGATGGTCAGTTAGAGAGGACCATTCAGACCCTGGAGGATATGATGCGAGCTTGTGTGTTGGATTGGGGACAAGTGTGGACGGATCATCTCCCACTAGTTGAGTTCTCGTACAACAACAGTTGGCATGCATCTATTGGGATGGCCCCATATGAGGCATTATATGGACAGAGATGTTGTACTCCGTTATGCTAGGATGAGCCGAGCAGTGTTAGTGGGTTGACACCTGATCAGATTCAGGATGATGTGGCTCGTGTAGCACTGATTAGAGAGAGGATGCTGACTGCACAGAGCCGTCAAAAGTCTTATGCAGATAGGAGGCGTAGACCCCTAGAGTTCAGAGTAGGAGCCTATGTGTGGCTGAGAGTGTCCCCGACATGAGGTGTTAGGCATTTTGGCATTAAGGGGAAGTTGAGCCCCCGATATGTCGGACCGTTCGAGATTCTGGACCGGGTTGGGAGTAAAGCATACATATTAGCTTTGCCTCCGAGATTAGAGGGTGTTCACCCTGTGTTTCACGTGTCTCAGCTGAGGGAGTACATACCAGATCCGAGACATATCGTGAGTTATGATGATTTGGTGGTTGAGCCGGACCACACTTTTATTGAGTACCCGATTGCAGTCCTAGAACGAGGTATGAGACGCCTACGTTCGATGGACATTCCTATGCTGAGGATACAGTGGTCGAGACGAGGACCTGATGAGGCTACATGGGAGACTGAGGATAGTATTCAGAGGAACTATCCAGAGTTTTATGCCGAGATAGATGTACTAGTAGGATCGACGAGTAGATCTTAGTACTATCTTGGTGAGTGTTGTGCTAATGTGCTATGATGTGTTTATTTTCGTACTAGCTATGATGTGATGTGTGATCTTATTCGATCTTGTTGTGCTAGTGCGATTGATTATAGCTGGAGATGGTTCTTTCCTCTATGCTATCGTGATGCGTTTAGATTTAGCTGGAGATGTTTTTCCTCCATGCCCTTATGTTATGAGTATGATACGGCTAGAGATGTTCTTCCTCTATGCCCTTGTGAGGTGATGTTGATGGTTTGGCTAGAGATGTTTTTCCTCTATGCCCTAGATAGTATAGTGATCTTATGGCTGGAGATGATGAGTTCTTCCATGCCCGTGCTTGAGGTTGTAGAGTGATATAGGTTGATACCACCGTGCGGAGACGTGATACCTCCGGTAGAGAGAGTTATACCTCGGCTTCTGAGTCCGACTGGTTTTAGGGTTTTACAAGTTTCGGGACAAAACTTGTTTTTAGGGGGGTGAGTTGTAAGAGCCTTAGTCTTTGGAGCTAGTTTTGGCCTTAGCCGCCCCCGTGGGTTCGTGGAGTCGCCCCTGTGGCTTGTGCAGTGTTCCGCCCCTGCGGCTCAGGGAACCGCCCCTGCAGTTTCTTGCGGCTGCAGCCGGCTTTGTTGACCGGTTGACTCGTGCTTTACCTTCTCTTCTTACCTTGGGAGAAAGGGTTTCTTCTTCAGTTTTCATTCCCAATCCAACTTCTCACGTCCTTCTTGCTTCTTCCTTCTTGCTCCTTTATCTTGTTCTTGGTTTCCTTGAGTTTAGGAGAGTTTTGGTGTGGCTTTGTTTTTGTTGGATGATGGGTGATATGTTGATGAGCTTGAGAGCTAGTTGTTGAGGTTGTTGATCTTCCTTGCAGCCTAGGACCACAAGTGTGGTAAGTCTTCTTCTTCTTCTCTTCTTCCTTTCTTGGTTTTCCTTTGCCTACTGAGGATTATATGTATGTAAAGGTATATTGATGTTGGAATGTGAATGTGTATGTATGTGTGTGGTTATGGCATGATGAAGACGTGATTCCATCACGTGAAGAGCCGAAGAGGAGATCGGGGAAGGCCGTTCTACATTGTCGCCGCCCCGCGCCTGGAAGTCGTCACCCCTACGGGAACCCTGTCACCGCACCCGCGCCTGGAAGTTGCCGCCCCCGCGGCCACGGTCCCAGCGCCTGTGGCCGAGTGTCACCGCGCCTGCGGGTTGCCTTGCTCCGCCCCTGCGTCCCTCTTGTCACACAGGTGCGTCTTGTCCCTGGTCTACCTAGAGTAGGGTAGATCCTTTCCTTTCCTAGTATGAGCGGGTTAGTAGCATGCTAGGTATATGTATGAGGATAGAACGATGATGAGTATGATATCGATAGGTGTCGGTTATGGCCTTGAGGTTTATAAGTTAGATACAATCCTTATGGATCCCTTGGGTCTAGGTGTGACCTCTTTGATGGATAGGAGATTTGATATCTTGTTATGCCTTGTTATTAGGCAGTGTTGTTCTCTAGAGTTGGAGCTGATCGGGTTTGAGACTACTTCTGAGGTTGAGGTAAGTCCGTAGAACTTACTTAGCTACCATCCTTATATTGGATGTATGCATGAGTGGTGATTGTTATATGCTTTATAGCATGCGTTATTGATTATTACCGACCTATTGTTTAGTGACCGCCCATTGTAGTGGCTGTGACAACTTGCCTTTCATCCCGTAGTGGAGTCTGGGAGGTTTTTTGTAGTTAGGTCAGATCTGGTACACGGGAAGGGCACTCACCACTCCTTATGGTGTACGGGATCGTGCGCTTATACCACTCCAGCTGGTTATAGCACTCAGAGGCGAGGATTATATTCCTCGTGTCACATATATTCATATTCAGATATATATATATACGATTTGAGTGTTGGACGTTATAAAGATAATAAACCGGGTAAATGTGTGATAGCATGATGAGGTGTTTATGTTTCTTTGATGTGTGTTTGTGCTTCTGCATCTTCTTATATATGTGTATGGTTAGCTAACGGTTTTATACCGTGTTGTAGATCCTTTGCAGGTTAGGAGAGCTGCAGAGTGATCCAGAGGGGTGATCCGCTGAGGGCTCCGTACACTGGGTGTATACATGGGATACGGGATATTTATGATGTACGGATTTATGTGTTGGTTTGTACTCAACGGTTCTTCTGTATTACCTTTTTTATATGTATATATATATATATATATATATATCAGTTTGATGTTTTGTTTTAATCTATTTGTGCCTTGTTGTAAGATTCAGTGAACTTGTAGTTAGGCTAGGGTCAGGATCCATTGTGAGATCCTATCCTAGTAGCGCCTCGAGTCCTATGGATTCGGGGTGTTACACCTTCGAACCTTTAGCTCGATTCCTGGTCCTTTTCCGCACACGTATGCTCGCTCCAATGCATCCACTTCGAGGCTTGATCCTCAAATACGTCGTTTTAGCTCCAAAATGTGTCAAATCACCTACAAAGCCACAAACAGTGTGTGTAGACATCTGTTCTTGCAAAGTAACACTAAACAAGCATAAATGGCACAAACCAAGGCCAAAACATGAATGCGGAAAGGGGAAATCTAACTAAATGCATGAATGCAACAGGTCGATAAATCATGTCATCATTGATTGTGGGCTTTCACTTGTTTAGGTTGTTTGACGAGTTAATTGACGTTATCGTTTTGGCTTCGAGCCATTGAGTCATCTTTATCGAGGCAAGTACTTGTGAGATTTTGTATATGAGCATGATTAAGTTTAAGCCTTCATAATACCGCATGTATGATTGATATGTTTTAAATTATGGTCTAGCATGATGAGCATGATTAAGTTTAAGTCTTCATGATATTGCATGTATGATTTCGTTGTTTTAAAATATGATTTGGTATGACGAGCATGATTAAGTTTAAGCCTTCATGATACCGTATGTATGATTGAGATGCTTGAAATTATGATGAGCATGATAATTATATAATTGTATGTATGTTATGATATCTAGATGAGAATGATTTTGGAGTCTATGATGAATGCATGATATTATTTTTGAGTTATGGGTATAGTATGATTTGAGGAGCCGGTTTAAGAAGCCTTGTGATTACATGATAGTTGATTTGGACTAGTTAAAGAGGTGTTTATCAAAACATATTAGAAAAGGAAACGGTTATGATATTGAGGTTTTGAGATGACTTTGTATTTGACTTAATCGGCTTTTGCCGTATATATGTATATATGTGTGTGTGTGTGTGTGTGTGTGTGTGTGTGTGTGTCTGTGTGTGTGTGTGTGACCATAGCGGGCAATTGCCCTTGTGTTTTATGTGGTCTATGACCATGACGACATTGTTGTCGGTGATACCGTTTCATGATTTTTATTCACTCCTCGGTTAGGGCGGACCATGATTACCAGTGGTATATGGTTTGAGTGGGAGCGATGGTTGTGCCCGACCTTAGTGGATGGCAAGGATTCACCTGATCCGTGTTTACTATGTCCATCCCATGGTGGGGGTTTAGGAGTTACCTTCGTGTTCAAGAAATAGGCTTGAACATTCGCTAAATATAGCACTTTATAAACCGTGTTCAAGAAATAGGCTAGAACCTTCGCTAAATTAGCACTTTACAAATTGTTTTTAAAAACAGTTTTCAAATAAAGATTGCTCGAGCAATGTTTTGATATTGTGATTTGGATTGTTCTTATGATGATTTGAGGAAGGGGCAAGGATATACCTTGTTACCCATTTCGGTCGATTGACCTTTAGATATGTTATACCGGTTGAGTTGGATTATGAGGTATTGAGTTGAATTATGAGTAGTTGACATAGTTTTTGACTTATTGAGTTGGATTATGAGTGGTTCATATAGTTTATAAGTTATTGAGTTGGATTATGAGTGGTTCATATAATTTATAAGTTATTGAGTTGGATTATGAGATGTCAAGTTGAATTATGAGTATTTCACGTAGTTTATGAGATGTTGAGATGAATTATGATTATTTGACATAGTTTATAATATGATGGTTTGGATTATGAGTATTTGACATAATACATGAGTTGTTGATTTGAATTATGAGTTTTGGACTTGAAGCATGAATCATTGACATGACTTATGAATATTTTATATGATCTTTTGAGATTGATGATGATTAAGTTGTATGATGTTATTTTAAATTTCTTGAGTAATTATAAGATCATGTTATGCTATGTATGCTTATTCTTATATCTTGATCATATATATTACACTGCTAATGTATCGGCTTAGTCTATGTGGAAGACTAACCCCACCACGGTGAGGCTGGTTATGTTTTTGGACATAATCAGGTACAAGATCAGTTCAGGAGCATGGAGGTCTGGAACCCTAGTGAGAGTCGTGTTGGTTGAACTTGGGGTGGTTGGTATCTAAAGGACTTATTCCAATTTCCGTATTATTATATTTGGGGTTGGTTCACGCTTCTGAATTATGAGTATTGTTTACCCCGAGTTTGACCATTCATAGTCGTTTGTCATTGCGGGTGTTGAAACCCTTTTCGGTTGACGGCATGGGACGTCTTTTGGTTTCCCTTGTCCTCTTTGTGGGCAAGTTATGCCTTGATGCGTTTTTCATATTATCCTTTATCATTATATCGTTATATTAGCCTGAGGGAGTCCTTTTCCGGGGCTCCTGGCGTTGTGATGTCTATCCCGCTTTTGGGGGCGTTACACCATCCTTGCTAGATTTTTTGAAACTCGGTTCCCAATATCAACTCTTCCATGAACTCTACAAGCACTAAGTAGGGCTCCCCACTTATTAGCATCCACCCTTTCGATCCCTCACATGGTTTCCTCTATAAATTCCTCAGCTTCCTCCACTATCCCGGGCCTACAAAGAAGGTCGACAACGCATCCATAGTGTTCAAACTCGGGTTCAACCTTATAAAGGCTGCTCATTTGCTCAAACAACCTCAAACCTTCTTTAACCAACTTTGCGTGTGTGCATGCTGTGAGAAGAGTTATAAGTGTGGTCTTGTTGGGATGTATCCCACTCGAAACCATCTCGTTTAACAAACTCGAGTGATTTTCTTGCATTGCCGATCATTGCAAATCCGCTTATGATGGCGTTTCATGCTCCAACATCTTTGTTCCAAATCCCTTTGAAAACCGACAATGTTGCCTCAATGTATCCGCATCTTGAGTAATATCAACTAATGTAGTAGCTAGGATGGGATTTGAGTCATATTTGCATCTTTTTGCGTAAGCATGGATCCAAAGTCCTTGTACAAGTGCACCGACATGAGCACAAGTTGTTAGAACAGTTACGAGTCCTGATTCATTTGGCCTAACACCACCGTCTTGCATTCTTCTGAAAAACCAAAAACTATTAGAAGTGATCTTCTTCATACCCTTGTGCTCACATCACCTTTCTCATTAGAAGTGCTCTTCTTCATACCCTTGTGCTCACATCATCGTTTCTCCCTTCAACTACCTGGTTCCTACAAATCGATCCGTCAGCCAAATACTTTGAGAGAGGTGTAATTAGGGGGTTTGTTGAATACCAGCTCAAATTGAGTCTTATGGCCCAGTACTTGTAATGGATATCTATTTATGATATGGTTGGCAGTAAGAATACACTCACCCCAGTAGGAAAAAGGTACTTTAGGCTGATGAAAAAGGGCTCGGACAACTTCAAGGATGTATTTGTGTTTACGTCCCACAACCCCATTCTGTTGAGGGGTATCGGGACATGAGGTTTGATATATAATACCAACTGTTGTGTAGAAATTGTTGGCTGCAATGCTACAAAATTGAAGAGCATTATCGGTTCGAATGACTTGGATTTTGGTTTAAAACTGTGTCCGAATAAGGCTAGAAAAAGCATGAAGAATAGAAAGGGAGTTGCTCTTGTGGGACATGAGATAGAGGAAGTGATTTTCTATGTTGACGAGCTTAGGGACAATTTTGGCATGTATCATGGTTCTTAACCTTCACATTAATGGATTGAATAAGCAATATTTGTTCAAAAGGTAAATGTCCTAGCCGGAAATTCCATAATTCAAGACTTAAAGTCACTAGGTAACTAGATACAAAATAATCATCAAGAACATCTTTATTACAAGGGGAAAGGGAGATAGTTGGAGAGACTTTGTCGACCACGTACAGTCCTTTGCAAGCTTTACCAATCACCACATGATGCCTCATCGAAGGGGCCTGGATATAACAATGATTAGAGGACAAAACCACATTAGTTAACATCTCATCAGCAAGCTTGTGGACAGATAACAGATTAAATCAAAAATGTGGTACATGAAGGACATTATGAAGGGATAAATCTAGACTGATGTTGACATATCCAATATGAGAAACCAAGGCAGTAAGACCATTAGGCATAGTGATTGAAATGTTATTGGTTATTGACGGAAAAGATGAAAATAATTCAAGATGTGGAGTGATATGATCCGTAGCTCCACTGTCAATGATCCATTGATATTTGGAATGTAACACCCCAAATCCGCGGGACTCGGGGTGCTACGGGCGAGACCTCACAATGGGTCCCGACCCTTAGCTTGACAACAATTTCACAGGACCTTACAACAAGGCACAAATAAAGGTGAAAACTCAAAACGTTTTTAATGTATGCGGACGAAAAGTAAGAAACTACAACTTGGAAACTCAGCCGAGTCCTCAAAACACACAAGTCTAGTACGAAACTTAAACCGTACAACATAAACCACAATAAAACGTAACCCAAAAACATCCCCGTCCTATAATGTACGGAGACCCCGGCTGTCCACTCCTCCGCCTCACTCGGCGGCATCCCTAACCTGCAAGTCATCTACACAAACAGTTTAAAACCGTTAGCTAATATTCTAGGCATTAGAAAAGCGGTGAAGGCACAAACACATATATAACGCACATCATAAAACACGCAAGTCCCGTTTATTATCTTTTTATTTTGTAACACCCCAAATCCGCGGGACTCGGGGTGCTACTGGGCGAGACCTCACAATGGGTCCCGACCCTTAGCTTGACAACAATTTCACCGGACCTTCCAACATGGCACAAATAAAGACGAAAACTCAAATATGTTTTTAAAGTATGTGATAGGTGATGGAATCACTATCATTTTAGGTAGTTTTTAGAGTCGTTTTTATGTTTTTGAGTCAGTTTATATTGTTAATACTGTGATCCAGATAAAAGATTCAAATTGAAGAAAAGAAGGTATTAGCAACACTTAGGAGTTGAAGAAAATCATCGAAGATCAGATTCTGGTGCCCACCGCCCCCGCAGAGCAGTGTCACCGCCCCAGCGGTGACACTCATTTCCAGCGCCACAGCCTGCGGCTTCACCAGAGACCGAAGACAACTTGTCACCACCCCTGCGGCATCCTCTGGCAGCCCCCGCGGTGACAACACAGATGAGTGTCGCTGCCTGCGTCAACGCCCGCGGCCAAGACAAGCCTGTCACCGCCCCCGCGGACTCTCCAGTCCGCCCCTGCGGTGTCAACCATGAAGACCACCACCGAGAGCCGCAGCCGCGTCTTCGCCCGCGGCCATGAAGAGACATGTCACCGCCCCCGCGGCCAACCCTGTCCGCCCCTGCGGTGACCCAGCCTGACGAAGCGAAGACGGCACCCCAACGCCCTTGCCTCCGGCCATGCCAGCGGCCTTGTGAAGCCGAAGATCTAGTGTCACCGCCCCCGCGGTAACTCTGGGCCGCCCCTGCGGATTCTCACCAGAAGCGTTACGAAGTTAAAGAGTCAGACGTTTCAAGAGCATTCAAGGACCCGCCCCCGCGGGTATGACGAGCCGCCCCCGCGGCCAAGAAGAAGTTGGAACGTTTTTGCCTAAACCGCCCCCGCGGCGCCCTTGGCCACGGGTGCGGGTTAGCGTCAGAGGCTTTTACTCGGCTGTTTTCGACGACTTTAAGGACATTATTGTGGCTGTCTGCAACCACTTTAATTCACCCTTAATGGTGGTTGTTAGCACAGCCTCTTTACTCCTTTTTAATGCATTTTGTAGTATAAATAGAGCCCTTGGCTATAGGTATTTTAATCTCATTTTCCACACAAAAACCTCTATATTCATAGTGTTCTTTGTAATGAGTTTCTAAACTCCCTTGGCTACATTGGGTGGATTGAAGCTGCATTATAAAGTGGTTGTAAGTTCTTTTTAAATAGAAGTTTTATTCAATATATTTTGTGTTATATTCCTTGTATTTAACTTAGTTTGCATGTTTATTTTCTACTTAGTTTGATCACCTAAGTTGTATAATTGCATGCAAAAGGCTAGGATTAATTGATTCCGGGTTCGGGTCCTTAATCTAGTAGCAAACCCTTAGGTAAAAACTGGTTGTGATTATTTAAGGGAAAGGAATTTAACTACATAATAAGATTAACGGGTTGTTTATTTTTTATGTATCTCTTTATCTTTGGTAGAATGCTAATTAGTGGTTTAATCTTGTAGGTTTACGGATTAATAAACTAGTTAAGTTGTGTTAATGCCGGTTGGCTTAATGCATAAATACGATCAAGATGAGAACAAATATTGAATACTTCTAAGAAGAACCAACTAATTTATATGTATGCTAAGATCCTACCTAGTGTAGTTCTTAAATCAATCTTGTTTTCACCAACATTATAATTGTCTTTGTCTTGTTTTAAACAATCCAAATCCCCCCCCCCCCTTGTTACCAAATCAATAACTAAAATTGAATAGAAACTTGTTCAACTCCCTTGGGTTCGACCCTTACTTAATCACTATACATTGGTTAGTATTAAGTTCGGATTTAACTTGATAAGCTTATAATAACGACCTTAGGAAATAAGCCTTGTCAGTATGCGGAAACCGAAATGTAAGAAACTACAACTTGGAAACTCAACCGAGTCCTCAAAACGACATAATTAGATCCGAGTTCTAAACATACGACAATATCCGTAAACAAGAATATAAAACACGACTCAAATACATCCTCGTCATATAATGTACGGAGACCCCGGCTGTCCACTCCTCCACCTCACTCGGCGGCATCCCTAACCTGCAAGTCAACTACACAACTATAAAAGTGGAAAACCCCGGCTGTCCACTCTTCACTTTCTCTAGACTTTGTAATGACCACATTTGCTTCTTATTTTTTTTATTCCTTTCTCGGTTCACAACTATAAAAGTGGAAAACCCCGACCTAAACTTGTTTGAGTTTTAACGAAGAAGAACCAGGACATATTTAAGCATAAAAAGTTCCATTTATGCACATAAGTTAGCACATTTCCTTTCGAAACATGAATGCAACTTACCCATCTTTGTTGTAAGTAGTATCATCCTCTCAAATTTGAAATTGCCTCATTTTATATTCAATCTCTCTTAAACTTTCGGAATATTCTTTTGGATTTACCGTATTTGACTCGGGGTACGCCGATTACAAGCTTGACCGTCTCGAAGTTGAATGACAATATTCCTCCCTTGTAGGTTCCTTTCATTCGGTCGACTCGCATGCGGTGCTTCTTGCTTTCTCAACGTAACTCTCATATTATCGTTTGGAAATTTGTAGGCTTTCTCTCTCCGATTTGCTTCTCCCTCTATGTTTTGAAAATTGACCCAGAAGACTCTTGAACTGTAACAACACATACTACCATATACATCTTCAATTGTCATTTTCATCTTGCAAATGTGGACTTTTCCTTCTATCTTTCTGGTTAGACATGAATTTATTTGGTGCAAAATCGATCATTCTTCAATCATTTGACTCCTTTAAACTTGCATTTTGAGATGTGCGTACTCCCTCCACCACATGATTCATAGTATACTTTTTCTTTTTCATGTTTCTTCTGATTTTGTGTTCTTTCTTTTTAGCTTTGGGAGCTCATTTACGATCAACCAAACAATGCTTGTTATGGCTCGCGTCTTTAAATATCCGGGATCCATTTCGATCGATCTTGACTCCGCCCGACTTGTATGTGTAGTATGGGTTGAATCTTCTTGACTTTGGCCAAATTATAAGGACTTTGCATACTTTGAACCGTTTGCAAAATTTCAGAGTGTTGCAAGAACTTTATTCTTCAACGTCTTCTTTGTTAGTGCGTCTTTGTTCGGTTCTTTCCATCCTCATTCCTCGCAAGTTATCACTCTTCAATCGAATCATGTCCGTCTTTTCGTGTTGTATATTTGTTCGCTGGTTTTGAACACCTATAAATCCCTATCAAAAGTGATAGAAATCCACACGATAGCAAAACGACGAGCCTGCTTTAAATTTATATTTTCCGTTATATCTACTCAATGCAGAGAACCCACAGTGTATGGATCGGATGCACCAATGAGCAAGTATTCCGGAATCGATCTCATGGACTAAGTTTGAATGACTATGAAACTGATTTATAATAGTATAAATCTAGAATGAGAAGGGATTGCAAAAGAAAGGGAAGAAGGTCAAAAAGGTTTTGAAGAGGTTGAGTGGACTCGCAATCAATTATTGAATTGATTGAATGTCAATGCAAACAAACAAAAAGACAAGTTCAAAAGAGAGAAATATGTAGTTCCAGGTATTCAAGATCATTATTTATATATATGGACTCAGGATATATAAAATCTCACGCGGCATATATAAGAAAGAAACGCTTTGGATGAATGTTTCTTAACCTATGCTCTTTTACAGTGACGTCTCAAGAACATAAAGATCCGCAACCTAATACCTATAGCTTCAAGGTAAAGAGGGAGAAATACATAAACAAAGCTTATTCTTTCAATCAAGGAAACACAATAACCCTTTACAGTTAGGTCTCAGGAATTATTGCCTCAAAGGAAGGAATAATGGCACACTCTATCCAATAAAGGTTAAACCTTAATTACCTAGGAACATGTTTTCTTATGTATCTAAATAGGAATATCTCAGTTAAGACTCAATTCCTACTTAGGTTGAGGTGGTTTATATTGAGTCTAAACCTGCAAAAATCAAACATTTCCATATGATTTAAAGCGATTTACACAAACTAAAAATAAGAACAATTCAATCCATCATAGTCCAAGGTATAAAAAAATCTCTATCTACCCTGAAAACACAAAAGGTTTCGAGCCACTAAAATTTATGGATAATATTGAATTCAAATAGGTTAAGGAAAGCAGTCGAATTGAATAATAAAAGGGAATGAAGAAAGTACCCAGCTTTATTGAATCTTGAAAAAAACTGTCTTTAACTTGCAAAATCTCTAACAAACTCCAAATAAACTGCAAAGGTTGGATCTTCCTCTAACTACTCTAACTCTAACAATGGTGAAAAGAACAAAGAACAAAGGTAGGAGAAGAATTCTCATTTCTCAACAAACGATCCTAAACTTTCCAAACCTAACTAAGCACTACGCGAACGGGCGAACTAGGACTCTTTCTTCAGTTTCGGAACCCTACTTTTATAACCTCAAACCCGTTGAGAGACGTGGGTTGGGCTAAAAGTCTGAAATAAAATAAAGTCCAAAACTCAGGGAAGAATCTCGGTCTGGATCTCGGCCGAAATGGGTCAACGTCGGGGCCGAGATTTCGACTTCGTACTTCAACGTCATGTGGATCTCGGTCTAGTCACCTGAGAACATGACCGAGATGTGGACCGAGATTTTACTGTAAGAGCCTTAGTCTTTGGAGCCATTTTGGCCTTAGCCGTCCCCGCGGGCTTAGGGAGCCGCCCCTGCGGCTCGTGTAGTTTTCCGCCCCTGCGGCTCAGGGAACCGCCCCTGCGATTTCTTGCGGCTGCAGCCGGCTTTGTTGACCCTTTGACCGTGCTTTACCTTCTCTTCATTACCTTCTTCTTACCTTAGGATCAAGGGTTTCCTTCACTTTCTCCAGCCATTTCACGTTCTTTTTCTCTCTTCTCCTTCTCCTTGATCTTGTGCTTGGATTCTTCTTGGTTTGGAAGAGGTTTTGTGTGGTTTTTGTGGAGGTTGATGTTGTGCTTTGTTGTTGAGCTTGGGAGCCAGCTAAGAGGGTGTTTTCTGATCATTTCCTTGCTTAAGCCACAACAGTGGGTAAGCTCCTTGCATCTTCTTCATTCTTTCTTTCTTGAATTCCTCTTCCTTAGCTTAGGATTAGATGTATTGAATGTGTATCGATGTTAGAATGTCTATGTATATGTATGTGTTTGGATATAGAATGGAGAAGACGTGATTTGATCACGTGAAGAGTCGAAGAGAAGTCGGGGAAGGTTGTTATGCATTGTCTCCGCCCCCGCGCCTGGAAGCTGTCGCCCCTGCGGGATCCTTGTCACCGCACCCGCGCCTCAGTGTCGCCGCCCCCCGCGGCCACGGTCACAGCGTCTGCGCCTGCGTGTCTTCGCGTCTGCGCCTGCTGCCTTTCCGCCCCTGCGTCTTTCTGTTCCGCAGGTGCGTCTTGTACAGGATCTACTTAGAGTAGTAGTGATCCTTTCCTTTCCTAGTATGAGCGGGTTAGTAGATGCTAGGTATATGTATGAGGATAGAATGATGATGAGTATGATATCGATAGGTGCCGGTTATGGCCTTGAGGTTTATAAGTTGGATACGATCCTTATGGATCCCTTGGGTCTAGGTGTGACCTCTTTGATGGATAGGAGATTTGATATCTTGTTATGCCTTGTTATTAGGCAGTGTTATTCTCCAAAGTTGGAGTTGATCGGGTTTGAGACTACTTCTGAGGTTGAGGTAAGTCCGTAGGACTTACTTAGCTACCATCCTGATACTGGATGTATGCATGAGTGGTGTTTGTTATATGCTTTATAGCATGCGATAGTGATTATCACTGACTTATGATTTAGTGACCGCCCATAGTAGTGGTTGTGACAACTTGCCTTTCATCCCGTAGTGAAGTCTGGGAGGTTCTCTGTAGTCAGGCCAGATGTGGTATACGGGAAGGGAATCTACCACTCCTTATGGTATACGGGATGGTGCGCTTATACCACTCCAGCTGGCTATAGCACTCAGAGGCAAGGATTATATATATTCCTCGTGTCACCTATATTCATATGCAGAAATTTATACGATTTGAATGTTGGACTATAAAAAGATAATTAAACGGGTAAATGTGTGATAGCATGATGATATGTTTATTATTCCTTGACGTGTGTTTGTGCTGATGTATTATCCTATATAGGTGTATGGATAGCTAACGGTTTTATACCGTGCTGTAGATCATTTGCAGGTTAGGAGAGCAGCAGAGTGATCCAGATGGGGTGATCTACTGAGGGCTCCGTACACTGGGTTTATACGTGGGACATGGGATATTTATGATGTACGGATATATGTTTTGTTTTGTACTCAGCGGTTCTTCTGTATTACCTTTTGACATGTATATATACAGTTTGATGTTTTGTTTTAATCTATTTGTGCCTTGTTGTAAGATCCAGTGAACTTGTTGTCAGGCTAGGGTCAGAATCCATTGTGAGATCCTAGCCTAGTAGCGTCTCGAGTCCTACGGATTCGGGGTGTTACATTTACTACACTAGCCTCCAACGTGACCGAGATACATGGATCTCGGCCGATATTCTTCTCAACCTCGGGCACTTCGTCTCGGTTGCTCCAAATGCGTAGTCTTCTCCTTTCTAATGCTCGTATGACAACTCCTATGCGTGCACTCCGAGGCTTTGTCCTCAAATGCATCTCTTTAGCTCTAAATCACGCCAAAATACCTACAAAGACACCAAAAGCATGTGTAGGCATCCATACTTGCAAAGTAACACTAAAGAAGCATAAAAGACACAAACTATGGCTAAAACATGCATGCGGCAAGGGAAAAACTACATATATGCTCTACTAAACTAGATCGATAAATCATGTTATCAAAATACCCCATACTTATCCTTGTTTGTCCTCAAGCAAGTAGTAAATCTAAGACAAGATAACATGAATTATCTATGCAAAACAAATATGAAAAACTCTTTTTGGTGTGTTGTGCTTCTATACATGATCACTCTCAAAGGTGCAGTTATAAGGCTAAAGAGATATTATCAATTGGAGGCTCTCTCATCAAGCCAAATAACCTTGGTTGCTTTGCTTATACATCTCAATCTTTTGCAACTGGAACTTCTAATCGGGCAAGGAGTGGATTTGGCAATCTTATAATCGGTAATTGTTGAACCGAATAACAAGATATATGTACACCTACAAACTTGAAAACAAATATTTAGGGCAAGCATAATTAGTTTAGTATGTTCAATTGAATGTGATAACATGTTTTATGGCGTTCCCTCTAATAAATTTTTTCTCTAAGGGTTTGAACAAATACGACACGCATTGAATCCACAACCGCCTTTAACCCTGCCGCCTACATAGGCGTGGCTAAGGAAAGAAATATTATTTGTGAATACAAGACAACAAGAATCACTACCCATGTTTGTGTAATATCTCAAGCGAGTTCTCTTTATAATACAGAAGATGAAATCATCAATATTACAACGAAAAACAAGCTCATATACAAGACAAGACTGTCTCAAAAGCTTGGGGTGATATTGGCACTAGGTTAAGATCTCATGTATTAGGAAATACTCATACTAATCTCATTTATCAGGAAATACACATACTAATCCAACTAATAACAAAAGAACCATCACTCTCGAAGCTTCTAACCACACTTACAAAACACAGCAAAATTTCCTGGTGGTAATCTGGGAAGAAGAACAACACAATGAACTCTTTCTCAACATCCAACCTTTTCTTGCATTTTTCTTTTTCTTTTCTTTTCTTTTTTTTGAGTGAATGGCAGTGTTGCACAATAGCCGAAACCTTGGTGTTCAGTTTCCTTCACGTATCTCACACCAAAATGCACATACCAGATCAACTCATAGGGAAAGTTTTTAAAACCAATCAGACTTTGGCAAGACACAAACACCCGATTATGTGAATGGTTCCGAGTTACTCATCCTCATAGCCGACAATCCCCTCATAAGCTTTTTCTATCAAATCAAATCTCATTCATCATAATCAACTTCTTCATATAGCACATAAGAACCTTTTTTTTTCTTTTAAGCATACACCTTCAAACTTTAAACTTCCTAATTCCCGGATAGGTCAAAGGAGGCAAATATGATCAATGTTTGAGGTGCTAAACATGAATAAGATAGAAGAAGAAGAATTCGAATTGCCTAAATCATTCTTATGCAATGTATAAGAACTCATCACATAGCTTAAACTATCAATTTCAACTCAACTAAACATAAAAATTTCCGTCAATCGATAAATTTCACATAAAGGAATCAATTCCTGCAAATTCCATAATTCATTAAAACTTAAAAATATTAATCAAAAGAAAATAACATACACCAAATTTTCATCATTGAGGTCCCATCAAGTACCTAAGAAGCACAATAGCACGTTTTTTCGGATGCAAGACAATATCAAAACGTGTGACAATATCTGGAAAATGTTCAATGCAATACAAAACATGCTAAAAATATTGTAAGCATCCTACCCCATACTTAAATCTCACATTGTCCCCAATGTGAAAAATAAGAAGGAATAAAAACAATACTCACAATGTAAAAATGATGGTGTAGGTCTTCGGCGTGTCCTACTGTGGTGGAGATGGCGGATCACGTGAGAAATGCAGGTTGTTCGGATCGTAGGAACGCCCGAACATCTGGCGATACATGTCACTGTACATGCCCTCTGAAATAGAATGGCGCCTCTCCTGCTCTGTCAAAATATGCAAAATCCTCTGTTGGTCACTCTCAATCCTCTGTTGGCGTACCTGTATCTAATGGATGTCATCGGCCAGCTGATCTAAAGTGGGCATCTCTCTGCGTCGAGGTTTGGGAGCTCGTGAAGACGAAGCTCCTCCTGTTGGTGTACCAGTGGGACGTGTACCTGCACTCCTTGTCTCAAGAACAATATCATTTGCCTCAGCGACATGCTTCATATCCTCATCCAAACGAGCAACATCCTCATCATCCGGTTGCCCTGCATGCTCCTCCTCAAAACTATCTGACTCAAAAGCCTCCCTCTAGAATCTCTTATCTCTAATGGTGTAATTACTCTTCCACTCAATCCCAACACTCTCATCCCAAGGCATAGCTACTCAAAAGGGTTGACTACCCTGTTGGATTAAGATTTTCCTATGCACTAGATGTCGCCTACCCACAACGACAGGTAAATTCAACACCGTCAAACCCAAAGAGGTCAATACCAAGTCTCAAAGCAATGTGGGTGATCAAACCACCCACACAAATATATCTAGAACTCTTCTTGGACACCTTTTTCAGGTGCTCAAGCATTAGTGTGACAGTGTCCGGGTTACGGCTACGAGAAATACACCACAAAACAAACAACTCACCTAAGAGTACCTGATGGTGTGTCTCTCACTTGGGTAAAAGAAACTCACTCATAATCCTATGAGCCAGCCTAAAAGACAAGTTCACAATGAACTTGCACTTGGCCTCTCCGGCCTTCCACTCACTAGCTACACCCATATGTTTCGCAATCTCATGCCAGAATGCACGTTGATCCACATCGCTATCAAATGTGGACAAATTACTACGTGAAAAGTGAAACAGATCTCCAAAATCATCCTTAGACATATCATAGTCATTGTTCATAAGCCTAAATCTCACACATCCACTTTCATTCCCACCTTTAAACACAAAAGAGCTCGGAAATTCTAATGTCAACTCTGCATAGTTTGGCTCTCTAATTGCAACCAAATGCAACCAATCACACGTATCAGTAATCATATGCAAGTCCTCACCACATCCCAATTCACTAATATCCGAAATATCCAAATACTTAGGAGCATCAAGTTTAAGCTTAGCAAGGCGAGTATGATTTGCCTTACAAGCATCGGGAATGATCGGAACATTCTCTCAAGGCTCGGAAGGTTCAGCTTGCTTCTTGTCCTTCCTAGATGACCCTTTTTTGGTCGTCGGTATCTTCATACGAGTCATCCTTGATCGAAAACTCTCGACAGAAGCAAATATCGGCCGGTATCTCGGTCACGATCTCGGTTGATCGACCGAGATAATTTGGGCGAAAATCGATGGTTTCGGTCTCGGCCGGGATCGACTGTCTCGGTCGATTTCTTGCTCGTTCCTTGCTTGATTGATGTTCCTAAGGCATTTTTGAGCAAAATCCCTCAAAGAAATGAAGGATTTATGGTGTTCTTGTGAAAGGTGATTTTTGGTTAGGGTTTGATGTTGGGGAGATGAATGTGGACGGTTTTTGATGAAATTTGTTGTGGGAATGAGTTGGAAATTGGATTTGGGATTGATTGTGGGTGGAATGAGAGAATTTGGTGAAGATTTGAATGATTTTGGGAAATTTGGGTAGGGTTTTGAGGTTTTTAGCTATGGAGGGTTTGTGAAAAGTGAGGGAGGAAGAAGAAGAAAGTCGGGTTAAATCTAACAAAGCCCGATCTCGGCCGGGATCTCGGTCGGGTCGACCCAGATTTTTGGTTTCCATCCCGTTTTCTTTCGTTCTTCTTTCCTTCGAACTGTGGGTCTCATTTCTTAATTTTTCCGAGCATAATTTCCTTCTCTTTCTCCATTGACACCTAGACTCTACAAAGACAAAAAAAAAACGCTCAAAAACGCAAAAGAAAAAATCAAAAACAAAAAAGAATGAAGACATGAAGACTCTTATCTCGGGTTGCCTCCCGAGAAGCGCATTGGTTTCAGGTCTCTTGCCAGACCTGATTCCGTCAATGTTTAATCCAGAGACATAGGCGAAGGATGCTTCACCGGAGGTTCCGGCTTACACTTCTTCTACCTACTCTCATTGACTCTGATTGATCCGACATCTTTACCTCATACTTCAATTGAACCATAGGGGTGAATCTTCTTCACAACATAGGGACATGTCCATCTTTTCTCGAACTCTCCCAGCACAAGGTGATATCTAGAGTTAGCTAACATGACTAGATCACTTTTCTTAAACTTACTATTGATTTTCAAGTTCTCTCTATAGATCTTTGAGCTCTCATATGCATCCAGCTTTCCTCCTTTAGCTAGTATGGAGGTGAGTAATGTAGGAGGTCTTGAAACTCCTTTAATGAATTGTCGGTAGAAACCGACTCCTCCTACGAGATTGCTCTTCTTCTTCCCGAGTTTTTGTTCCGTCCATTCGTCCATTTTTTCTTTCCCTTTGATGGACGGGGGAGGTGTATTTTGAGGTTTCGGAGCTTCGGGAAGCGTTCCCGCGCTCGATTCTCCTTCTCCTTGGTTTTCGGCCGAGATGGTGGGATCTCGGGCCGAGGTTGATGGGTCTCGGGCCGAGGTGCAACTCTTTGTTGCAAAACTTCGGTCGGCTCAGTATGGATCTCGGCCGAGATCTCGACCGAGATTTCCTCAGATGGTTTAGTTTCGTCGTGGAGCGATCCGTCTGCTAAATTGGCTTCTTCCTCGATTTTCGGGAGCCAGTATTTCTCGTCTTCATCACCTTCCCTTACTATTTTGAATGTGAGGGAAGCATCCCTGCAATTAACATGAGAACCAGAAGTGGCTAGGAATGGTCTTCCTAGGATTAGAGGTACAAGGGAATCAACAGGAATGTCAAGTACATAGAAATCAATGGGAACGTGATACTTCCATAGCAACAGTGGAACATCTTCAAGTATTCCAACTGGTTCAATAGTTGATTAATCCGCTATCCGCAGTGTCATTTTTTTTTTGGCCTTTGTTCCCCAAGGCCACTCTCCTTGCAAAGTGCAAGAGGAATCATGCTCACACTCGCACCAAGATCACACAAAGCCGTATAGGATCTATCTCCAAGTCCTATTTGGACGCAAAACGATCCAGGATCCTTATGCTTTCGTGGCATCCTCATCATTGGACTTTTGGTGACCTTAAATGGTTTATTAGTCGTCATCAATCCTTCCTCCTCTCCAATGGTCTTCTTGTCAAAGAGTGTCTCTTTCAAGAGTCTTCCGAATTCCGGCATCCCTGAAACACAATCAAGAGTAGTAATATCAATGTCAGATTTTTTAATAAGCTCAATGAACTTACCAAAAGCCTCGTCTAGCTTAGCTCTTGCACTGGCTTGCGGAAATGGAAGTGGAGGCTTGTACGGGGACGGTGGAATGCTTGGATATTTGAGTCTCCAAAACCTTTTGAGCTTTGGTGACACTAGTGACTGAACTCTCCAGATTGCTCATCCTCGCCATTAGTTGCTCAAACATCATCTCAACTCGATCCTTCGGTTGAGCTTGCTCAGCTGGCTTAGATAATGGACCTGCACCTCTAGAAGATGGTTGAGGGTTCGAAGCACCCTCAGGATTAGAATAAGAAATGCTTGGATGATTGTGGTTAGGCTTGAAATTATTTCCCTGGTAATTCGTGTTGAAATTATTATAACCTTTCTGATTTTGGTATCCTCCCTATAAATTACCTCTTTTCACATAATTAGCATCCTCTTCCTTGGATGCTACCTGCACTTCAGCTTGCTGATTCTTCAAATTAGATGCAAATAATTCCTTTAAAGTTTTAATTTCATTGTATAAGGAATCAAACTTTGCATCATTCCTGGTTTCTTCTTTTACCTCATAAACGTCAGGTCTAGTTTTCTTCTCTTCAGCCTTCTTGTGAGAGTAATTCTCCATAACTAAGGCTTGCTTCTAAACAAACTCTCAAACCTCATCTTCTTCTTTATCCATGAAAGTACCTCCTGAAAATGATTGTAGCTTGAATTGAGTGTCCTCATCAAGTCCCTTGAAATAGATGTCTAGCAATTCAATTTTAGGGATCCCATGATGTGGACAATCAAGCAACAAGTCCTTGAACCTCTCCCAAGACTTGAATAAACTCTCCTTATCCTTCATGGTGAAGGTGTTTCTTCTTCCTCTAAGCTCAGTAGTCTTGGAAGGTGGGAAGAATTTGGTGAGAAATTTTGTGGTCATATTTTCCCAAGTGTCAATCCGTCCATATGGTATAGATTGATACCAAACTAGAGTTTTATCCCTGAGAGAAAAAGAAAAACCTCTTAGCTTGTGATTGTTACCTTCCATACGGGGCGGTCTCACCGTATCCATCAGAATCTCATAATTCATCAAGTGTTGATGAGGAGACTCCGAATCCATCCCTCCAAACTGATTCTGGCGAATCATTTGGAGTACCTACGGTCGCAACTCATGCTCATGTGTTGCGGGATCTCCAAAGTTAACTCCAGGACGGTTAATCCTTTGGGTAGGATCCATGCTCTATCCAAGTGTTTGTGGATGATCCACAATAGGCTCGTATCGGACAGGCCTGAGAGGTGCAGCAGGTGGTGGAACACGTGGAGCAGGAGGTGGGACGACGCGTGGTGCGTCATCCCGGACATCCGGTTACACGTTTACCACGGGTTGTGGAGCAGCTCTTCCTTCGTTTCCAGCACGAAGCATCTCTCTCATCTCAGCTCTAAGCTCCTCTATCATACGTGTAGTAGTTGTCTCTCTCTCTTTTGAAGCCGCTCTCTTGGCTCCTAGCTCTTCTGCGGCAGCTCTAAGCTCCGCTTCATAATCTCTCTCTTGAGACATCCTAGATTCCTTCAAAGCTCTAAGTCTTCTTCTCAGCGTCTTCTCAGGTTCGGATCAAAAGAAACTAGTTCTTTTGAACTCCGAGTCCTTCGCATACACCGCGAAAATTACCTAGTGTCCTGAAAATATCAAAGACAAAACAAAAGGCGAGATCAAAAGTACAAGAAAGACTTATACTATAGTGAATAAAATAACAAAATCAACTAAATAGTCCCCGGCAACGGCGCCAAAAACTTGTTTGTTGGTTATAAATCCCTATCAAAAGTGATAGAAATCCACAGGATAGCAAAACACCCCAAGCCTACTTTAAATTTATATTTTCCGTGATATCTACTCAATGCAGCGAACCCACAGTGTATGGATCGGATGCAACAATGAGCAAGTATTCCAGAGCCGATCTCAGGGACTAAGTTAGATTGACTATGAAACTGATTTATAATAGTATAAGTCTAGAATGAGAAGGGATTGGAAATGAAAGGGAAGAAGGTCAAAAAGGTTTTGAAGAGGTTGAGTGGACTCGCAATCAATTATTGAATTAATTAAAAGTTAATGCAAACAAACAAAAAGACAAGTTCAAAAGAGAGAAACATGTAGTTCCGGGTATTCATGATTATTATTTATACATATGGACTCAAGATATATGAAATCTCACGCGGCATATATAAGAATGAAACGCTTTGGATCAATGTTTCTTAGTCTATGCTCTTTTACAGTGACGTCTCAAGAACATAAAGATCCGCAGCCTAATACCTATAGCTTCAAGGTAAAGAGGGAGAAATATATAAACAAACCTTATTCTTTCAATCAAGGAAACACAATAACCCTTTACAATTACGTCTCATTATTGCCTTAAAGGAAGGGATAATGGCACACTCTATCCAATAAAGGTTAAACCTTTATTACCTAGGAACAAGTTTTCTTATGTATCTAAATAGGAATATCTCAGTTACGACTCAATTCCTACTTAGGTTGAGGATGTTTAGATTGAGTCTAAACCTGCAAAAATCAAACCTTTACATAGTATTTAAAGCGATTTACACAAACTAAAAATAAGAACAATTCAATCCATCGTAGTCCAAGGTATAAAAAATCTCTATCTACACTGGAACCACAAAAGGTTTCTAGCCACTAAAATTCATGGCTAATATTGAATTCAAATAGGTAAAGGAAAGCAGTCGAATTGAATAAGAAAAGGGAATGAAGAAAGTACCCAGCTTTATTGAATCTTGAAAACACCTGTCTTTAACTTACAAAATCTCTAACAAACTCCAAATAAACTGCAAAGGTTGGATCTTCTTCTAACTACTCTAACTCTAGCAATGGTGAAAAGAACAAAGAACAAAGGTAGGAGAAGAATTATCCTTTCTCAACAAACGATCCTAAACTTTCCGAACCTAACTAAGCACTATGCGAACGGGCGACTCGGACTCTTTCTTCAGTTTCAAAACCCTACTTTTATAACCTCAAACCCGTCGAGAGACGTGGGCTGGGCTAAAAGTCTGAAATAAAATAAAGTCCAACACAACCAAGATACATGGATCGAGATTTCAACGTCGGGGCCGAGATTTCAACTTCGTACTTCAGCGTCATGTGGATCTCGGTCTGGTCACCCGAGATCATGACCGAGATGTGGATCGAGATTTTACTGCAGTAGCCTCCAACACGACCAAGATACATGGATCTCGGCCGAGATTCTTCTCAACCTCGGGCACTTCGTCTCGGTTGCTCCAAATGCGTAGTCTTCTCCTTTCCAATGCTTGTATGACAGCTCCTATGCGTCCACTCCGAGGCTTTGTCCTCAAATGCATCGTTTTTTAGCTCCAAAACACGCCAAAATACCTACAAAGACACCAAAACGTGTGTAGACATCCACACTTGCAAAGTAACACTAAACAAGCATAAAAGACACAAACTATGGCTAAAACATGCATGCGGAAAGGGAAAAACTACCTATATGCTCTACTAAACTAAGTCGATAAATCATATTATTAATATTCACTTCACTTTTCTAGGACCTTGCTGATACGGGCCGCTTCGAGCCGTCTTGTACCTGCATGTTTTCAACGCTTTTTCTAGTTACAAGAGGTGCTTCTTCAATAGTTTTCCTAGCCGCTTCACTTTCTTTGGTGGCCATGGCTTTGGGTTCATCTATTTGTAACTGCATGTTTTCAATGCTTTCGCTTCTTCTAGGTTGATCCTCAATCGCTTCTCCAAGTTGCGAACTCCATGTAAGTTCCTCCATGTGCTTCTCGGGTTTATCCTTGGCTTCTTTCAAAATACCCGTAACGCAAATTTGATCTCGACTTCGCATATACTCCATTGATAAAAGTACAAGTAACTTGTTGTTAACTTGCAAAACATCATTGAACTTTCTCACGCAAGCAATTCACCAAACACAATGTGAAATTTGTACTTTGTTATTGAGAATAGAAGAGCAAATTTTTGGAATCATGCAACAGATTGTAGACATGGGTCTTTTTTTTTGATACAAGGTAAGCGAAATAGGTGGATCAGCTTCTAGAAACCGACCAACCTATGGCATCCTTACGGATGAGTACAACAACATCATATGGGAGGGTATCATGGTCTTCAATGTTGGAGAAGTCGTGTTTCGCGATCTCGTCCACCACTTTGTTGATTTCCCTGAATATGTGTGAAGTGCTAACTTGGGCGAAACTTGAGATGGTGGTGGAGATGTCTGAGATAATCATGTTTGTCTCCCACGGTGGTTTCCATGTGTGGTTGATCGAATTGATTAGTGTCATATTGTCCCCCTCTATCTCAATAGCCGATATCCCTAACTGTTTGGCCTTTTATAGGCCTTTCCGCAAAGCGTAAGCTTCTGCCTCAAGAACTGATTTTGCGTTACATCTCCCTTTTCCATATGCCAGCGGATGGCCAAGTTCATCACGAATGATGAAACCATATGCGAATTGATTAGACATGGGTCTTGATCAACCTCACGAGGATATCTATCGGAATCTTGTTCTGATCATACACCAATGCATTCCTAGACTATCAAAGGTAGTAGACCATAGCAGAAAACACGTATATTATGGATTCGCTCGTCCAACTCCTGAAATGTACTATATGAGTCATCCAATCCAATACCTCTAATATGGTGGAGAATATCTCCAGGAATCCCGAAATCTGCACAAACTTGCCTCCAAAGCTCAAGTACATATGTGCATCCAGATATCAAGTGGTTATGAGACTCACTCTCACTCGTGCACCATCTACAAGTAGGATCAATATCGAGGAAGTGTAACCTATCTCGGGTAGATAACCGGCCAATGATCGTCATCCATAGGATGAAGAATGCTTGAGTGTATTGCCTGGATCCCAAAATACTCTATATCAATCCACATTACCATGCGGTCTAAGCATCTCATAAACCTCATCCATTTGGAACGTCTCCCCTAGCAGCAAGACTCAAGTGTATCCCCCAAAGGTGTCGTCGGGTCAATAGAGGCGACCATCTCATCTCTAGCGTTGAGGATTGTCTTCACCAAAGGCGTGTCCCGATGAGTGACAATCCACTGCTCCGACTGGGTGGTGTGAATGTATCTATGGTGAATCCATCTGACCTAGAGACTATCACGATGAGCATGAATGTTCCAGTAGTACTTGCACATGAATGCTACATGCCAAGATTTGAGATCTAGTAGCCCGAGACCTCCCTCAGTCTTTGGCGAGCATACTATAGATCATGCAACACGTGGTCAACTCCACAGGAATTGTCTGGAAAGGCTCGTAAGTCTATCAAGCACCAACGTTGGGACTGGAAGAAGAGATAACCAAGAGCTCACAATACCCTGCAAAATTTTCCAGATTAACTCCAAACAGCCAGGAAACGACAAGTACGTGTCGCTTGTTCCACGAGAAGAAGGTGTCTGGAAAGGCTAGTAAGTCTATCAAGTACCGACATTGGGACTGGAAGAAGAGATAACCAAATGCTCGCAATACCCTGCAAAATTGTCTTGATCAACTCCAAACAGCCAGGAAACGACAAGTGTCGCTTGTTCCACGAGAAGGTGTCTCCCAATCCTATCAATGAGAGGAAACTAATCCCTAAATCGTAGAACGGTAGGAGAAATGGTTTTGGGTCCTATTTGTCAATATATGATGTTTTTAATTATGTATGTTAATGGAGAAGCGGGCAAGTAGCTTGTTTCAAGATGAGAACAGGTGGTTTTCTTTCTATCTTTTTTCAAGTTGTTTAACAAAAATATTTTTATGTAACTTTACTTTGTTTTCGTTAGTCTCATCTGATTTGCATCTTTTTTTCCTTTTTTCTTCCCAAAAAAGATGATAATAGGTTTTGATGGGTCTAAACGAATTTGTGCATTTTTCGGAAAACATAACAAAACAAAGCCGGGCAACACTCGGACTTAAAAAATCCTTTGGGTAAAATTCGAAAAAATCCCAAACCACATCATCCGAAAAATCCAAAAAAAAAATTCAATGTATTCATTATAGAGGAAAGTGTAAACAACATCATTCAAATATAATCAGTCAATGTATTATCCTTCAATGTATTATCAACATACTAACAAGACATGTGAATGATGAATCAATGTAACTAGATTCCAACTTCTAGGAAAAGAAAACATAGGGCACCGACTCATCAACTCGTTGATCATCAACATTCTGTGAAGAAACTCAACGAAGAAAAGCATGTAAGTGTACACATTTCAAAACAATAGTCATGTTATAAATTTCATATACTCACCATTGTTTCAATAGGTGCATTTGCAGGGGAGACCTGTTGCAGAGAAACATAGAAACATCAAACTAAGCACAAAAACCATGCATTGTAATAATAGTCTTGTTACTTATACTCACCATTTCCAAAACAGCAGACACATCTGCATCCTGATGCATAAATTTTAACACATGAGCACTTGGCTAGAATTTTAACACCATTGTTGATGGTAGAAACAGCTAACAGTGTCCCATCACTGTTAAACCGAACGCAAGGAGAATCCTGAAACAAAACCATACAGCAATTTAAATAACAAAAATCCTGAAACTGAAGCACAAGGAATTATATAGCATTTACCGTTAGTCCACCACCGGCCTCTATGACAAACAAATTAACATTCTTATCTTTGTCCCAATATTTGACCAATTTGTCATGTCCAACCACAAGGAACCTGTCCCTAGTTGTATCGAATTGTGCAACTTCAACAGATGGATTAGCCAAATACTCGTATGTACGCCTCACTGTATAATCAAGTGCGGTCCGTTCTACAAGAAACGACTTCCCTTTGAAGTCGGCTCCACATGAGAACAACCTACAATTGGAGAACTACTTTAAATGAACATTCATATATCAAGAAAATACTTTCTCATCTAGTGCCATATACCTTGATCCGTCAGTACTGAAGGCCATAGTAGTTGATGGAGGAAATAGTGCATTATAAGTAACTGTTAGATCCTCATCATAATGCCATCGTTTTATCTTTCCATCTGTTGCAATAGAGTAAATAAACTGGTCCATTCACCAAAATAACACTATGTGAGGTGAAAAGTATTTATTCATTAATATAAAGCATGACAATATTAAACTGCAGATATGGATACCTGAATATAGAGCTTGTGACTTGGACAGACACAACATACAGGTGATTCATGACCCTGAAAAGTGTACTGCCTTGTACCCATAGTTGCATCCCACACCTGTAGTTATTATGTCACATTGATTTACAATATTCATACAATAGAAATTTTTATACAAATTTATATTCATCAGCAACCAAGAAGACCTTAACCAACATATCCTCCCCACAAGTTACTACACATAGTTGACGAATTGGATAGGAGAAGGCAAGATCATTGACACTACCAGCATGTGCCTCTATCTGCAGAATCGGACAAGTACAGAATGAGTTTAGCATGTAAATATATTTTTTATGAATATGGAACTCAAGAAAAATTTCTGAATCAAACCTCTAGAGGGTTTCTAAGCTCACAGAAGTCACTGGAGTTGGTGTAGGAGAACAAGTGCACAAGATGCATTGAGTATGCAACACCTGTAATCAGAAGGATAAGTTAATAATTCAGAGAAACTTATAAAATTTGATACATCCTGCAAATATATCCAGATGACTTAAAGAGTAGGAATACCAAAGAGGGTTCCCTCCGGACTCCACTTGACACGATTAATTGATACATCCTGATCATTATAAAATTTTATGAACAATAATCCATAAGTAACATTCAAGAGCAACTTATTTGGTAAGGAAAAGCAGGCAAACCTGTAGTGACACTGAATACCTGACCCACACCTTAAACTTCACAGAAACAGCATTGCGAGTAACTAAATCCCATACCATGACATCGCCAGTGTTTGTTCCCACTAGAAAATCGACATGATGACCGGTTAAAATGTTAATAAGAAATTCCAGTAAAAAAAAGGATAAATTTGAAAATCATGGATGGAAATCCACCTAATAGAATATTTGGTTTGATTGGATGGAAATCCATACTCTTGACAGCAGAACCTTGGGGCAATTCCATAACAACAATTCTTGGCAATTCCTGTTTACACAATTTTAGCAGATGTACTTGAGAGATATTTCATGTTCATCAGCCATTGTGAGCTACAGGGTTTGGTAGTACTTAAGGAGTTGAAGGTATTGTCCTGTTTTACTTACACTAGCATTCATCAAAGGATTAGTCACAGCAGACGGTGTGGCCCACAATCGTGGTCAACAGTAATGGTTGTGATATCAGTTATATGTATAGGTCGTGGATTCTTGCAAAGGTTGTGCTGCCAGGTCAAACTGCAACGCAATGCAGATTCCATCAACAACTTTGTAACTTTTCTTTTATAGATAAGGCAAAATAACATAACCAATTACCTCTGGTCAATCAGAGTCCTTAACCTTGACTTATTCATTTTGGGGAACTGAAGCTTATCAACAAAAAAAGGATTGGGCTCTATATGGCTTTTTACAAAAGAAAACGTGCGAACCCTCTCAGACCTCGTATCACTATAATCAGTTAAACTCTTACTTTCTCTGCATTAAAATAATTTCTGATAGTATTAAGCATAAAGATTAACAAGAAAAGCATAAGAAAATTATGAATAAAATGGTTTATGCAGACCTAATGTTGTCCAAATCGAGAAGCTGTGTCAATTCCTTGAAGAGATCTTCATTTAGAGCAGAAAATCCCTTCAACTCCTTAGCAAGAATATCCTCAGCTTTTGCACGATCCTTCCTAGAATTTGAGGAGAATTAAACACCATATGAATGCCAATAAAGATGGAAGATGAACATATGCTAGAGAAATACAAGCCGGAAATATAGCACAGGAAAGGCTATACTCCATAGCTACCTGTCCAAGGCTTCCAAGTATTTCTGCTTCCGACCTTGTAAGAAAAACTCCTATGATAATGTATTTGAATGAGCTTTTGAAAAACTGGAGAGATACTTTTCCACCCCATCCCAATCTCCATTAATGAACAAGGATTCAAAGTATGTCATACTGAAGAATACGCCTGATTCTTCCTCCAATCTTAAGAAATAGGAAATTATAACTAGAGTCAGCATAGAAGACCCTCTTTAAAAGACAACAATTTCACCTTAAAAAGCCCCAACCAAAGTCACTGACATGGTTCTATGATCTCAATTAAAGAAGACTGCCCCCTTCACAATAACCACAACAATTCTTTAAAGAACCAACTATAGCAAGCATAGCAACCAAAAGGACAATATAAAACACTCAATTTCACCTTAAACAGCGATAATGAGCGGGCAAAAGTAAATAGACAGAAAAAAGATTACGTGTGAGCAGTTTCCTTGAAGTTCTCCTCCTCAAGAAACTGGAGTATGAGGTGCAAGAAATCCCGTCGAGAGACCATCTTGAAACCCGCCCCAGATAGAACACACAGAAGAAAACAACAGCTTCGATCCCTAAAAATCAACAAATTAGATGAAACCGGAGCAGAAATGGACCGGAGGCATGTGAAGAAGCGGTGTGCGAAGAAGATGACGACAATAGAATAAATGGAGGTATTTATAGGGGAAAGCCGATAGCGGACGACGGTACATGATAAGTTGATGTACGGAGAAAGGGGACAAACCGATAAATTGCAAAAGAAATAATCGGTACATGATAAGTTGATGTACCTATCGTAAATGTTACACCTGCTTATCAACGATATACTTATATATCTAAACATATAAACCCATCTAATAAAAAAAACTTATGAAAAATCCAACAATAACTATAAATGAGAAAATTAAGCGGGAATGGGATTTCCTACGGGATGGAATTAATACAATCTTTAGTCCGAGTAGATATGAGGGCAGGGAGGAGGCAATATGATAAACGTGGTGGGATGAGGCATTATGATAAACTAATGGTCTAATTCGAAATAAATGACTTTTGATTCAAATCCGTTCCGACTAAAGGGATTCTTGCGGGATCAAATATAAATCACAATTTTCCTTGATAGTTTTAGGGAGATAAATGATAATTATCTTACAAGACTGGTTGATATAGCGGATATCCGATGATATACGAACCGGTTAGTTGCTTATTTTGGTAAGATAAAACTGTAAAGGGAAGGCGCGTAAAGTTGAAGATTTTGAAAATTTATCAAGGGTATTTATGTCCTTGCATGGTGTTTTTTTCTTGTTCGGCTTTAAAAATGGAAAACCCCACAAATGAAGCAATCCCCATTCCCGATTTACACCATATTACAGACATCAACGGTCAATTGAGGAGGTCGTGCATGGGAATGCCTTCTTTAATGGCCGGCGCCACAAGGCTCAAGTGAGAAGACTGCCGTCGTACCAAGCATGACTCTTCTTTCTTGATACAACTGATAATATAGCTCATATCACATTCAGATTATAATAAGAAATATATCCTCATTCATCTTCTTCGGCTCTCCTTCTTTCTCTCTTTCACATATGAATATACACACATATTCTAACATGGTATCAGAGGAAGATACCGATCCTCCTAGTGATGATGATTCAAAAACTTCACATCCTTATGCATCAAATCCTAGATGTGGTGCAGTTTGTGGTGCCAATTTTTCTCCAATATTGACAGATGTCGATTCACACAGTTAGTTCTACATTCATCACTCAGATTCTCCCACACTCAAGTTGTCTACAACTCTTTTCAATGAGAAAAACTACAATCCCTGGAAGCGATTTATCTATAGAAGTGTCTCTCCTCGCCAAGAACAAATTAGGTTTTGTCAATGGCGAGTGCAAGAAAGTAGTCGATGATCCGAAAATGACTGCAAATGGGAGCAGTGCAACAATATGTTAATCTCTTGGCTCGCTCACTCTATGGAGAAAGACATTGCATAATCTATTCTCTATTACAAGTCTACTGCTTAGATTTGGAAGGAGCTTCGTACTCGGTTTGGTAAGTCAAATCGAACGAGTCTTTACAAAACTCAGCAAGAATTAAGCACAATTTCTCAAGGCAACTCATCTATTACTTCCTATTTTACACGTTTAAAGAAACTTTAGGATGAATACATGTTGGCTATTGAAGAACATGTATGCAGTTGTGGATCTAATGAGGTTGCCTTATCAATCTTGAAAGATCAGTAGGTCATTCAATTACTAGTTGGCCTTAATGATTCTTTTAATGTTGTTCGATCTAATGTGCTTATGATGAGCACATCTCCTGATCTTGGAGAAGTGTATAAAATGTTGCTTCAAGAGGAATCTCAAGGAGTTTTAAAGACTCCTGCTACTACAAGTGAAGATTCAACTACTTTTTATTCTCAATATAGAGGAATTTTTAAAGGAACTTGAAGAACTCCATCAGATTCTTTGCACAAACTTCATTGTGACACTACAAGGCCAAGAACCACACAATAGACAGATGTTGGAAGCTTCATGGCTATCCTACTGCATGAGCACCACAAATCTCTTTCTGTGAGCACTGTAAAATGGCAGGCCAACTGATGGCTAAATGCTGGAAGATCCATGGCTATACTCCTGGCCATGAACTAGTTGCTACTGTCACCACTTCTTCTAGTTTTACTCCTGATCAGATGAGTTAAATCTTATATGTGCTAAATAACAATGGTGTTGTAACTACAAACACTAGTAAGGACAATCATAGTGCTCTTCTGGCTGGTAAACCACTTTGTCTCTTTTCCTCTCATTCAAAATATCAATGGATCATTGACAGTGGAGCTATGGATCATATCACTCCACATCTTGAATTATTTTCATCTTTCCGGTCAGTAACTAATAAAATTTCAATCACTATGCCTAATGGTCTTACTGCCTTGGTTTCTCATATTGGATTGACATCAGTCCAAATATACCCCTTTATAATGTCCTTCATGTACCAGATTTTTTGATTTAATTTGTTATCTGTCCACAAGCTTGTTGATGAGATGTTAACTTATGTGCGTGGTTTTCTCCTCTAATCATTGTTATATACAGGCCCCTTCGATGAGGCATCTTGTGGTGATTTGTAAAGTTGCAAAGGACTGTACGTGGTCAACAAAGTCTCTCCAACTATCTCCCTTTTTCCCTTGTAATAAAGATGTTCTTATGATCATTTTGTATCCAGTTCCCTAGTGACTTTAAGTCCTGAATTATGGCATTGCCGGCTAGAACATTTACCTTTTGAACAAATGTTGCATATTCAATCCATTAATGTGAAGGTTAAGAACCATGATATATGCCAAATTTGTCCCCAAGCTGTCAACATAGAAAACCATTTCCTCTATCTTAATCTCGTGCTTCTCATGCCTTTGCCGTGATCCATGTTGACACTTAGGGTCCATTCAAACAAAGTAATTACAATGGCTTTTCATATTCTTACAATAGTTAATGATTTTACCAAATGTACTTGGACCTATCTCATGTCCCACAAGAGCATTTTCCTTTCTATTCTTCAGGCTTTTTCTACCCTTATTCAGACACAGTTTCAAACCAAAATCCAAGTCATTCGAGCCGATAATGCTCTTCAATTTTGTAGCATTGCAGCCAACAATTTCTACACAACAGCTGGTATTATACATCAAACCTCATGTCCATATACCCCTCAACAGAATGGGGTTGTGAAAGGTAAACACAAATTTACACATTCTTGAAGTTGTTCGAGCCCTTTTTCATCAGTCTAGAGTACCTCTTTTCTACTGGAGTGAGTGTATTCTTGCTGCCACCCATATCATAAATAGATGTCCATCACAAGTACTGGGCCATAAGACTCCATTTGAGCTGTTATTCAATAAACCCCCTATTACACCTCTCTCAAAGTATTTGGCTGACGGATCGATTTGTAGAAACCAGGCAGTTGAAGGGAGAAAAAGGTGTTGTGAGCACAAGGGTATGAAGAAGAGCACTTCTAATGGAACTGATTATTATGATGACGAGAAGAAGCCTACAACAGTGGTTGGTGTTGTTGGCGAGTTGTTTGTCCCCATTTGTGGTGTAATCTTGCTCAATGGCTCTCCTTGCACAAAGAAACCAATTACGGGTAGGAAAAGGTGTGAGGAGCATAAGGGTAAGAGTATTCAACAGTTCTCGCCGCCAAAAATAGGTTATCAAGAAGCCTACAGCACTGTCATCGTTGACTTTGAGAAGCCTACAACACGGTCATCGTTGACTCAGAAAATGCAAAGAACGTGTTCGAAGAAATGCCTGAGAGAAACGTAGTGTCTTGGAGTGCGATCATGGCTGCTTTCTCTCGGGCTAGTGAATTCAGGGAGGTGCTGAGGCTATTCAGAAGAATGCAAGACGATGGTCTTAGACCAAACGAATCAGGACTCGTAATTGTTCTCACAGCTTGTGCTCATCTCGGTGCACTTGTACAAGGACTTTGGATCCATGCTTACGCAAAAAGATGCAAATATGGCTCAAATCCCATCCTAGCTACTGCATTAGTTGATATGTACTCAAGATGCGGATACATGGAAGCAACATTGTCAATTTTCAAAGAGATTCCTAGCAAGGATGTTGGAGCATGGAATGCCTTCAGAAGCGGATTTGCATTGAACGGCAATGCAAGAAAATCACTCGAGTTGTTAAACGAGATGGTTTCGAGTGGGATAAGTCCGATCAAGACCACAGTTATAACTCTTTTCACAGCTTGCACACACGCGAAGTTGGTTAACGAAGGTCTGAGGTTGTTTGAGCAAATGAGCAGCCTTTATAAGGTTGATCCCGAGTTTGAACACTATGGATGCGTGGTCGACCTTCTTGGTAGGGCCGGAATGGTGGAGGGAGCTGAGGGATTTATAGAGGAAACCATGGGAGGGCTCGAAAGGGTGGATGCTAACGTGTGGGGAGCCCTACTTGGTGCTTGTAGAGTTCATGGAAGAGTTGATATTGGGAACCGAGTTTCAGAAAGGCTAGTTAGGATGGGAGTCAAGGATGCCGGGGCTCATGTACTTTCGTATAGTATATACAAAGCAGGCTGGGAAGCGCAGGCTGCGGTTGCTAGAAGGTTGATATCGGATTCGAGCTTGAAGAAACGGGTTGTAGCATGATTGAGGTGGATGGTGTCATTGAAGAGTTCTTTGCTAATAATATTTGTCATCCGAAAGCGTTTGAGATGTGTAATGTGCTTACTTCTTGGTCCAGTATGTTGTTATATCATTAGTGTTTCAACTTCACAAATCCAAATCGACAAATGATAAATGAGTATCCCTTGGTCCAAATAGTTGTTATATCATTAATAAAGGATATGACCATATATCAAGTCATATTCTCAAGTTCAAAGTTCAAAGTTCTGTTCGTCCTTGTCAAGCTTAACAAATTATTCTCAAGTTCAAAGTTCTCCAATACAATGACAATCTTTGTTTACATATTATCATCATATTCCAAAGAGGAAAGTAAATACATTGATCAATTATGTCACAGTCAAGCTCTGTTCGTCCTTGTCAAGCTTATCTAACCATCTAAACCCAAGATCACATCCTGCTTTTGCTGCAAGCTCAAACTGTTTCTTTGCCAGTTTGATTGGGTCAGCAACATTCATGCTTCCTTCTGTCTTTTTCCCTCCTTTACCTTGTCTCCTCGCGTTCAACTTGGTCAACTGTTCTGGTACTTGAACCCCTGAACCATCATAGGGCATGAAGGATTTTACATAACTAACCAGATATGACACACTCAAGGACATCAATCTACCTAAGCAACGATAAGTAGATGATCATGCCATCCAGAAAACTTCTACACTTGCATATTATATCATCATGGATACAGAAAGATACAAAATTAACAAGTTTACCTTGTAAAAATCCAGAAGTGAGAGTAGAAAAAAAAAAAAAACGGTGGTTAAAGTCAGAAGTACATCAGCACAACTTCTTGCAGCTCATTAAGTTTGTCTAGAATGAAGTTTTCAGACAAGGAAAGCGCAAGTGAGAAGTTGAACAGGAAGCACCTTTAAGGAGGAGAGATCCATAGGCTATGGCCGCACCGGCATGTCCCTAAAATTAAATTAAAAAAAGGGAATTCCTAAGAAACACATTCCTTTAATCAAGACATATATGTTATGACATCAACGGTATTTGATATATATGACCTAAATGATTATAGTACCTTCTCTGATGCTCTATGGAAACACCAGATTGCAGAGGCAATGTCTTGTTTGACACAGTCCCCAGTTAGATAGACAGCACCTAAAAGATATAAAGCCCCTGGATGCAACTGATGATAAAAAAAGAATACTAAGCTAACAACTAATGGTGCATTGCTTAAGTAGTGCTGTAATTAGCAGTCAAAGATACCTGTTCAACAGCCTTCTCTATATAATAAAATGCTTGTTGCGCTGATTCAACATAATCATTCTGTCAATGACGAATTAGGTAGAGCAAATTTTAGTGTCATCAAACTTAAGGACATTGGCAGGGAAAAGCAGATTATGGAAATAATATACTAACAAACAGATTTCAGAAGATGTGTTATGTCGTAAGAGATCAAAACACTAATCACACAAAAGTAGTCAAGAAGAAGCATTATTAGTGCCTTGTATATTCACACTATCTGATTAAATAAAGGTGGAGACAAAAAAGTTTCGAAACAAATACTTAACGAGCAGAGAACCAGTAATAGCTTCAAGTATATGGAGCTTTACCTCAACTCTTAGGCGGCAACCTAATTCATACAGAGCATCTGGATTGCCCATTTCTGCAGCTTCTACTAACAAAGCAGCCCCTCTGTTTACATCATATGCAGGCAAATTTATTATAAATAAAGGTTGTTTTTTCAGAACAAGTAGGCGCACATATAAAACAGAAAAAGCAACCAACTATCCTTTTTCAAGCATAAACAGAAAGTAGATGCTCAAACAAACTTTGATCTTGTATGCTTTAACATTGTCTTAATTACAAAATACAATCCCAACATAGATCAATTCAAGCATTTCCCCTTTTTGTCATTGTTCTAAGGAACATAATGCAAGATAGAGATTCACCGACTTACACTGCTTTGCATGCTCCCGGAGTATGATACTTGAGGTGTAGTTTGGACAGCCAGTACCTAGCATGTGTGTTGGAATTATCAGCTTCCAAGGCCAGCTCAAAATTTTCCTTAGCAGTCTGCCATAAAGCTCATGTAAACAGTTCAAATTTAGTGTGTTTAATTCGTCGCGCATATTAAAATCTAACGAGCAGGCAAACTGTTAGCCAGACAACTACTACAATCCAACTGCATGTAAACCGTAGTTATTTGATGGTAAAAGCTAACTATAATTTTGCTCCTATCTTTCAGTATCAGTCTTCTTACCCTAAGGAAAGGAACAAGACGATGGTCTTTTAGTTCGCAGTAGTCTATCATTCTGTCAACTTCCTTCAAAGAAGCCCACCCTTTTGCTATAAATTCCGTAGCTTGCTTGTTTCTACTGTGAATTCCTCTCTGTGGATCCCATGAAGTGAAAAAGAAGATATCCAAACAAACAATTCTGAAACCTCACCCAAGGAAGGAACCCTACCAGCTGATTGATTTGGTGAAAGCTGTTTCTTTGTCTCAATACAATCTTTGCCAAATTACAAATCATCTTCTTTGAACGATAAATATATCAACCCTGTATATCCTACAAGAAGCAGGATTCCAGATCGTTAATGGATAAAAACAGCCCAACCTCAACTGTTTTTAAAAAAAGGAATACAAATATCATTACAACAAATCCAAACCCACAAGGTCAACAGCACCCTGTGGGACAAAATCATCATACACCTGCTCAACCTGTTACCTACATGCACTAGAGGAAGATATAACGACCCACTTATATTGTATTTCAAGTAGCTTCCTCTGTACATTTGACTTTTCACGCAATAAAATCATTAGTATTCACATCATCAAACTGAACAAGGCAGCAAAATGGGCCTGAAGCCATCTTGCAGCCTTAGCGGGCATTATGATTTGAGTGTGACCATAACAAAAAACATAATTCTTTTAAAAGATGGTACTTGGACGATATCAATGCAATACGGATCTCATCTACATGAGCAGTAACCCACGGAGCTAGCTGAGACAATATGTGGCAAGTAATTAATCAAATCCAGGATAAATTTTTCCGAAGAATCAACATCCAACTTCAGGCTGCAAAACATTACCATGCCAAAGACTATAATTTATTTGATCGGCACATAGTGCAACACAACAGCCTAGCTCTCCCAAGCATTTCAACAAGCATGTTGTGGGTCAAACGAAATAACACTCTCAAATGACATAACCACCATAAACAACACAACAAAAATGATGGAACCATCAAGCGAAATGGGCCTGAAGCCATCTTGCAGCCTTAGCGGGCATTATGATTTGAGTGTGACCATAACAAAAAACATAATTCTTTTAAAAGATGGTACTTGGACGATATCAATGCAATACGGATCTCATCTACATGAGCAGTAACCCACGGAGCTAGCTGAGACAATATGTGGCAAGTAATTAATCAAATCCAGGATAAATTTTGCCGAAGAATCAACATCCAACTTCAGGCTGCAAAACATTACCATGCCAAAGACTATAATTTATTTGATCGGCACATAGTGCAACACAACAGCCTAGCTCTCCCAAGCATTTCAACAAGCATGTTGTGGGTCAAACGAAATAACACTCTCAAATGACATAACCACCATAAACAACACAACAAAAATGATGGAACCATCAAGCGAAATTCATCCATTAAACCAAGCAATCCCAATTTCTAGTGAATGAAAATATATTAGATAATGGATCATAAGTTCATAACCATAAAAGCATTTCGCTGGCTCAGAGACGAGAGGTCTGAGAGGGAGGTTCACTGAGTCAGAGACGAACCTGAAGAAGCGGATAACTAAGAGGGACTGAGGGAGACGGTGAGAAGTCTGAGAGGAATCGGAGATTCGGAGGTTAGAGACTCTGAGAGGAAGAAGACGTTATAGAACTGAGGGTATGCGGACGGGGTTCGAGAGACTAAGAAGAAGAACTGAGGGCGGCCACTGAAGCAGGCAACGGCCGGCGGGTTCCTCGCGGGCGGACTAAGCAGTTTGGTGGTCGCAGGCAAAATTTTGTAAAGGGAGGCAGACGGGAATAGAGGATGCGAGGGACAAAGGGACTCCAACTCCAACAGTCCTACCCTAAAACCCGAGAAACGTTTCCCTTTTGCCACAGCGTTTCGTTCCTCAATTTCTGGTCAAAGAAACGATTAGCAAACTTTCATATCCGATGGTTTCCACTAGTCAAAATCAATCCGATCCGTCAATCCGGTTTGAAATATCCGTCGTTCTTATCCGAAAAATTTCCATATCTTGGTGTCCGTTTTTATCTAGTCTAAATTCGATCTGATCCGGGAGATTTTTCGGATTACCGGATTGGAGTTCTAGGCATGCAGATATCCGCAAATATCCAGATAATCCCGGATCACTTTATTTTTCTGGATATCCGGATATCTAAAAAAAATATATATTAAACACAGGTCAATCTAGTCTGCTAATCTCGATCCGTCAATCGATAATCTCATATTAAGATGTGACAACATCTTAGTATATTCGTTCCACTATTCCGACACTTCTAGAGTAAGATATCCTACATCTCTACCTTATAAATCTCTAAATCCTAGGTTTCAAAGACCTATATGTCCATTACGCAATCCATCTAATCTCATCATTCCACGCATATATCCATTTCCTAGAAACTGTAATTCATTAGAAAGCTTCAACCTAGCGGTCTCATGACATTCCCGTTATCCTTAATTTCAAACTAATATCTTTACATAATTCCATTAATATCCAAAATATCACCATAATATATAGTTATTTTAATGCTTAAAATACTATAAGGACATTCTTAACCCGTCTAATTAAATAAGATGATCCCGGAAATAATAATAAGTACTTGTTAGATCGGGGATTCGAACCTTTCGGGTGGTAAGAGTGTTGGCTACAAGGTGTGGGAGGTCTTAGTCTCGAAACTTGCGGACGGCACCAGTCGGAAGGGCAGGGAAGAGGGACGTCGCTGGTTCGAGTCTCCTAGGAACAAAATATAACAAGTTAAGGTATGACCCATACGTCGGCAGTTCGATGCTTGGGGATGGCACAAAAATTGCAATTTAATCGTTGGGTATAAGGGAGCAGTTTGTCTCGAGTTCGACGGTATCAAGACGTCAAGGGTTCGACTCTCCCTGGAAGCGATAAAAGGCAAGGGAGCCGAAGCATGAAGGTCGGGGTTCGAATCCTAGCGATAACCAAAACCACACATTACTTTCTTGTGCAACCATGTATACGTAGAGGGGACGTAAGGGAGATGAAATAAGTGTACCTTTTCCGGCGTCGATACGGCGGCGACAGGAATCCGGTGACACGTTGCTACTCCCGACGGTCCATTGTGTGCTACAGGAAAGCGAGGTAAGGAGGCTTCTCACTAGAGACAAGAAGGGAAAGAAATGAGGAGAAGAGGGTGTGTAGTGCTTAGTTGGCGTCGGTTTCGGATTCCACTGGAACACTTCGGAGAAGCGAGTTCTATCTTAGTGCTGGAAAGAATGGGTTCAGAGGCAAAAAGGTATGACTCGTCTAGAGGTTGAAAGTGTACATGCTCTTCTCTTTGCCGTCTTCAATGCCCCTTAGCCGTTAAGGTTGCCGGTCATGGTCATCAATGCTTCAACAGCCGGTCGTGAAGGGTAGATTCACACCCCTGTAATGGTCCTCTTCAATGGCGTCTTTATGTCCGCTACGACTTGTTGATGAAGGAAGGAGGGCCGGTCTTTTCTCACAAGTTCCACAAGGACTAGGCCACTTGGGGCGGAGGAATTGTGTTGGACCTCATGACCGATTTGCACACGTCCAAAAGAAAGAGGTGGAAGGAAAATCCCAAGGTAAGATCGAGGATTAATTCATGGATCGGGTTTATCGTGTAACTCGTCGCGGTTTGGTTGGTTCATTTAGCTCGGTCATTCATGTCGGTTCTCCGGAACAAAATAATTAAATTATTTTCCGGTTATTACATTTTCCCACAATCTCATCTATGCATATGATTTTAAATCCATTAAAATCATATGTCAATAATTTCTAATATCTTTTCAAAACTTAAATCTCTTTTTAAAACCAACCCGAAAACATTTTTATAAAACAACCATGTATGCAGTTAGTTCATATCCCAAAATGAAACTTCAAAACAAGACAGTCGAACAGCTATCCAGAAACATCATCCTAAAACCAACACATTAACATAGTTGCACAAGGCAACAAAAGATTCACTTGCAAGCAAGTAGTTTCAAAACAAGTTCAACCAACCCTTGAGTTAACACTACCCCCGTTGTCCATATCCTACAACTAACATCCTTGTAGCATTCCTATTATAGTATAACCTAAAAAAAATCGGTTTCAAAACCATTAGCTACCGATCATAAGCTATCCAAGAGAGATCATATCAACACATAACAACATTACAACACAATTCATGTATTCAGATACCATATAACGTGCTCATGAAATGATATCATGCTTTGATGAATGATGCATGTGAATACAATATGAAATTTACAATTAGCGACCCCAAACCAAATCTGGAATCATTGCTTATACGGTTTTGGCTTTGGTGTGAGTGTCACCATTGCACATATTAGGTTAATTCAGACATTTTGCTCTTAGGTCGGAGTCAGACTGATCAAGCCTATGTGCCATGATTTCTTGTGGCGGGTTATAATCTTAACCACTAACCACATGCAACATTTTCGTGTTCATGTTAATGAAAATATTTACCATTTTAATTACGTGTGCGACCTAGGCCTGGAAAACCATCAGACTTGGTGTCATTCTTATACAAGCGCAACTGATCCGGGCTTGGCCAAGCTCCGACATTCACTGCAATGGCTAGAGACCTGGCTAATGGTTAAACTTAGCGCATTGACTTAAGCTAGCGACTTGGATGACGTACTGACGTGCCCATAGTGTGAGATGCAAAAGATATAGAAATATGTCACAAAGCATGCATAAACACTCAAAAGGGAATCATATAAAACCTCAAGTGAATGGCTATGTTAAAGTAAATATATTATATTCATGTCGAGGTCATTCTCTCAAAGGACCATGTTATCCTAGTCATACTATAAGAAGCCAAGAAGATAAATGCAAGTATTGTAAAACAAAACAAAATAGATCACGTGATCATGCATTAAATCAGGGGGTCAACTTCGATCGACTGAAGTGATGGTCTTCAGTTGACTTTTTGGTTAAACGTTGATCGACTTTGTAGCAAAGTTGTTCAATGATTTTCTTGAGTTCGTTGATTTGAAGGGTGAGAGCATCTACTTTGCATCCCTTGCCACTTCCTCCGTTACCTTGTACATCTTTCTTTGTGAAGAGTAGCGCTCATAATGCTTAATTAGCTTGCTTCTCTATGAATTCCCCTGCTTCATAAACATCCCTTTCAACAAATGTCCCAATAGACAAAGAGTCTATCTTATCTCTCGTTTGATTATCCAATCCCTTGTAGAAGAGCTCTAGAAACACCAAGTTTGACTCCCAATGATGGGGCAATCCAATAGCAAATCCTTAAATCTCTCTCAAGCTTGGTACAAATTATCTCCTACATTTATCTTGAATCTTTAAATTTCCTCCTCATCTCGATGGTACGGTTTGGTAGAAAGAACTTGTTCAAAAATTCTCTAGATAGCTCCTCCCATGACCTTTTACTTTCCGATGGTATAGCTTGATACCATTGTTTCGCTATACCCCTGAGAGAAAAAGAAAACGCCCTTAGTTTTAAGTCCAGATAATTCAATTCCTCTTATTCTTACTGTCTCCAATAGCTCATTGAAGGTAGAGAGGTGTAGGTGCGGATTCTCGGTTGCTCCACCTCCAAATTGGTTTTGCATAACTATTTGGATCATGGTGCTCTTCAACTCAAAATTATGAGGAACGTGATCATGCATAAAATCCGGAAGGTGTGATGTATGTTTACCGGGATCCATCATTTCTCCAAGTGTTCTTGGAGCAAAGACCCTTCCATTGGCTTGCCCTCTTCTCGACATCTCTCTAAATCTTCCCTCATTTTGTAGAGCATCCCTCACTTCTTGGGCTAATAATCTAGCCTCTAGCTATTGTATCCTCACTCTTTGTTGCTTTTCTCTCTTGGACTTGAGCTAACTCGTCCTCTTGGTTCATGGCTAACTTCCTTTCCTTCTTTAGCCTTCTCAAGGTCTTTTCAATCTCCCTATCAAGCGGAGTAAGCTCCTTTTGATGGGAACTTCTTAGAACAACCATCTTGAACCTACAAGAAAGACACTACACAAAAAGATATCAATAGTAACAAAACACTAGCACTTCTAATGACAACTTCACACAAGACTAAGCTTCAATGGTCCCTGACAACGGCGACAAAAACTTGACGTGCCTCGAGTGTGAGATGCAAAAGATATATAAATATGCCACAAAGCATGCATAAACACTCAAAGGGGAATCATATAAAACAACAAGTGAACGACCATGTCAAAGTAAATATATGAAATTCATGTCAAGTTCATTATTCCAAAAGACCATGTTATCCTAGTCATACTCTAAGAAGCCAAGAAGATAAATTCAAGTGTTATAAAACAAAACAAAATAGATCAAGTGATCATGCATAAAATCAGAGGGTTTCAACTTCGATCGACTGAAGTGGTGGCCTTTAGTCGACTTTTTGGTTCAACATCGATCGACTTTGTAGCAGAGCTTCAACGTCGATCGACTAACAACCAGTAAAAACAGGGTATGAAAATTAACTTAGGAAAACAATCAGGGATTATGGTTAATTTGTCTAAATCCTTACTAAGTCACGAAATATATGATGTTATGCCTTAATTAGATCATGAGAATTATGAAGAACAAGTAATCAATTCAATGCATACTTAAACATCAAAAAGCGTGATTAGACAAATTATCAAATATGCAAATGTCAGATAGTGTATGTTATTCAAATGCATTATAAGACAACTTAATAATATCAACTCAAGCTAGATCAATTCATACAAGCATGTATGCTATTTGCAAGCCTTATTCAAACTAATTATTGTTATTTGTGTATTTTGGTGTATAATAATAAATGGTCGGTAAATAAGGAGATGATGAGGATAAATGATGCTGTTTTTAACGGTCTTATAATTATACTCTACCTTTAAACAATATTCAAGATATATTGTATTCAATCCCATAAAAAAAATTTTCTCCACCAAATCAACAATGGACTTGTCCATAAACAAAAAGGTTGGACCAATGTAATATATATATATATATATATATATATATATATATATTATTGGAGAATTCAAGAATGGAGATTTTAAAAATCAACTTTTTCACAGAGCCAACTAAAATTTAAGTTTTTAAATTTTATTTATAATTTATTTTAATAAATTTAATTGAAAGATTTGATACGATAAATCTATGAAAGACACAATTATCTTCTTATTTATCAATAATTAAAAATAAAAAGATTTTGTGGCACCATTTTAGATTCTTTTTCGAACAAAAGTCAGCTTTTGGATTCGGGAAAAATATAAAAAAAAAGGAAAGAAAGATGAAAAACCGACGAAGAAAGAGAAGGAAAAAAGCGAGGAAAGAATAACCACGCGTTTGAAACAAACCGACCCTGAAATTCCTTCTCCGTTTGCATCTCTCTATCTGACGAAATTCAAGAAAGCAAATGGTGGCTTCCCAGATCTGGGACGCCATGGAAGTAGCTGGAGAAGCTGCAAAAGTTTCTTCCTCTGAAATCTTCTCGTCTCACCTCGTCGTTGACACGTCTCTTCCTCTCCCAGACATGAAGCCTCGTATCATGTTCGTCTTTTTCTCTACAAACATTTACCTCCTCCTACGACTCCCCAATTTTGCTTTATTTGCATTTCCTTGTTTTCGATTTCAATTCAAGGATCACCTCCCGCCATCTCCAATTCAGCTTCTGTTTGATTTCGATGTTTGCTTGTAGTGCTACCTTATTCTCGTTAAATAGTCAATTAGCCGGTTACGGTAGTTAACTGATAATGGATTAGGTTTTTCTATTTTTAATTCGTTGAATCTCATCGTTTGTTTGAGTTTTGTTGGAAGAAGATTCTATTGATTTGGATCGTACTTTGATTTGATAGCGAGTTATGCAAGGATTTATTCAAGGAGTGGTCAGGTTTGGAGGATTCGAGGTTCTCAGTGGAAACTGTGTCTGGTGGAATTACAAACTTGTGTGAGTAACTTTTTCCCCATGTTTATGGGTTGCCTTTTGCTTTTCTGTCCCTTTTTTTATGTGTCTTTTACCGATAAAGGAAAGTTACAGTTTGAGGAATTGTGCCAAATTTGTTTGCAGTGCTGAAAGTCACTGTGAGGGAGGAGGACGAACATGATGTCTCTGTAACCGTCAGGCTATATGGACCGAACACCGATATTGTTATCAATAGGGAGCGGGAACTACAGGTCGGTTTTCTGATGGTTTATGTTAAACTTCATGCTTTTTCACATTAGGCTCTATTTGGCTTCTTTTTTCTGATTGCTTGTGATTGCACTACATGTTCTTTTGTCGGAATAGTGAATTTTACTTCATCGTTGACTATTAGTTGACTATTAGTTTGATTAGTATCTTGATTGGTTGTGATTATCATCTAAGTAAATTATATGTGCTCAAACACTGCTGAATTATGCCTTCAATGTGACTGAAATGAGGTTCGTAATCATAAGAACTACAGTAATATATATAGTTCTTTCAGATGCCACTCTGGATTACCTGAATGTGTATTTCTCTTGAGGTTAGTTTCAAGATGACAAAAGCCTGCCAATCTACAATTTCTTCCCTACTTTCTATGGAACATTATCTTCAATGAGTTGCCAAATAAATAAAATCCTTTTTGCTTCATTTGTTATGAAAAACATCCACATTCTCACGTTGTCTAGGCTGTGTGTTCATTGTCCTTTGTATCATTAACCTGCATTTTCCATCCGTTAATTGCTTATATATACACACATGGAGTATAGGCTATTAGATACCTGTCAGCTGCAGGATTTGGTGCCAAACTGCTTGCAACTTTCGGAAATGGCATGGTCCAGTCTTTCATCAATGCTCGAACTCTAACTCCAGAAGGTCAGCATCTAATAATTGTTGGTTGTCAATGCGTGGTGGCATTGTTTCTCTTTCAAGTTACTGCCCTGTGTTGAGCGAAATACTCAGCAAAAGATGATTCGTACTCTAAATGACTTCATCTTCTAGAAAATTGCTATTAAAGGGTCTGAAGAGTGAAGATATATCGTTAAATAGGACGTGTTATTAAATCCTGTAAGGTTGCAAAATTTGCAAGTATATTACACAGTGAAATTTTTACCACTATGGACCGTGATGCACATGAAATTTGTAGGTTGTAGTTGATTCATGCAATAACTTTGTCTGCATGCACTATGCTGAAATAATGTACATCTTTAATACTTTTGAAATACCTTACAGATATGAGGAATCCGAGATTGGCAGCTGAAATAGCTAAGCAACTTCGTAAGTTTCATCAAGTAGCAATCCCAGGTTCAAAGGAACCTCAGCTGTGGAGTGACGTGGATAAATTTTTTGAGAAAGGTTGTCTTTTTACTTGCTAGTGATTTGTGTCTGCTTGGATATCAACTTATAGTTCTGTTGCTTGACCTAATTCAACCTGAATTTCTTTCTTTTGCGTAACTGTAAACTTGAAACTTAGAAATAAAGGTCTATGTGTGTTTGGATATCAACTCTTATTTCATAAGTTTCATTAAGAGTTCTTTTTCATTGCCAATAACTTTTGAAGGTTGTAAGTACATACATACTATAGTATTGTGGCTACCACTAGGAGCATTGAGATTTCTTTCAAGTTGAAAAGTATGATAAAGATCTTTGAGGTTCTAACTTCTGAACTTAAAAAAAATGTTTCTACTTAAAAAAAATAAAATAAAACTGCACCGTGAAGTTTAACAAGCATTGAGTTGTTTCTCAATTAGTATATCACGCGGACCACTCCCTACCCCCTCTTGCTACAGTATGCAATAATGTTTTATTCTTTACTGCAGCCTCTAATCTCAGCTTCGATGATGCTGACAAGCAGATTATGTATCAGTCCATCTCATTTGAAGAAATTCATGGTGAAATAAATGAACTGAAGGTAAAATCTTTACCCTCCCACTTGTCTAGTACCGTTGAATATTTACTTGCTGTGCCCAAGACTCTTAACTTCGAGAACTAACAACATAGTGTCATAGTGTATTATGATTTATGGAGCATATTATATATAAGTAGTGCTCGGGAATTCTTGCTTTCTTTCTTTAATTGCTTGATACAATTCATGAATGATATTATATAAGTAGTGCTTGGCAAGAGAAGAAAAGAAATGCAAGTACCCTGATATGTTGATGGAAATGTCCTCTTGATCATTTTTTAAAGAACGGCGTCAAATTTAAGCACACAGTTTCTGTTGGGAATCCACAATTTTTTTTTAAATTGAATATAGATAACGTTGATGGAGAGTCCAATTTCTCTTTATCATATTTGTGGGGTGCTGAAATTTATTTGGCTAGTTCATTCTTAACAGTACTTTGCCTTTTTGTTACAGGAACTCACAGATAAACTGAACGCCCCCGTGGTTTTTGCACACAATGATTTGCTCTCTGGCAACCTAATGCTTAACGAAGAACATGGTATGCATTTTATTGTGTAAAAATTGCAAGCATAACATGGTATATCAGATGGAAACATAGAATGAATTTTCTATCATTTTTTACTTTCTCTTACAAGTTAACATTTGATTAATGACATGTGCTATCGTGCTGAACAAAGTTAAGTTTTCACCCTCTTTTGTGCCGGATCAGAGACCGTGAATCTATTTTATGAAAGTTAGTCTTTCTCTAGTCAATTTGCTAGTTACAATAGGAGTATATGCATATTATTGAGTTAGGTACTTGCTATTTTTTATATGTGTTCCTGACATCAATTTGAATAGTTTAAGCATCTCCCTATGCATTATGCTAGTGTTGGTTCCTTGCTTACTTATGGGAGCTGGACTTGAGCCGTGACAGCGGAGCTCCTCATTAACGTTTCTTTGTTAATGGATGCCTATGCACTGTGCTGTGTTGTTTCCCCGCTTACTTATGGGAGCTGGACTTGAGCTATGACAGTCGAGCTCCTCATTGATGTTTCTTTGTTAATGGATGCCTATGCATTATGATCTCAACTTGCATTCTCATTTTTTCTACCGTTTGTGAGCTAGATTTCAGCCATGATGATAGAGCTACTGCTTATCCTTGTCCAATTGGTTCTTGGCTTACTGATCTTGTTAGTTTTATCAACTTCTGTCATTATATCCGTGGTTATTGACTTATGTGTACTTATTTGGTTGATTTTTCAGAGAAGTTGTACTTGATAGATTTTGAGTATGGTTCATATAACTATAGAGGCTTTGATATCGGAAACCATTTTAATGAATATGCGGGATACGACTGTGACTACAACATGTATGTAAAGCCTCCTTGATCTGATATTTCCTTTCATCATTATTTGATGATGATATCCTGGTAAATAGTTGTGCATAGCTGATATTCACATAATTATTCTGCAGGTATCCATCTAAGACGGATCAGTACCATTTCTTCAGACATTACTTGCATCCTGATTCTCCAGATGAGGTTTGTGGCGAGCTTAACCATTTTTTATTGTTTGATGTGCTGTATTTCCAGTTGGCAAAGTTATAGAAGAATTTGTGCACTCTAGAAGTAGAAACACTGGCTTATGAGAAGAAATTGCTGATGGTTTGTTTTCACATGGTAGAATTTGAAATGCTCCTCACAGAACATTAAAGTTGTTTGGTTTTGGAAAGTCTGCATTTTCCTTCATAGCTGTATTAGTGGCAGTTGCGAATGCTCCTCTATTCTGAAGTCAAATGCCAATGGCTGTTATTTATTTTCTTGAAACTTGAAATACCCTTCTTAGTTTTTTCATTCACAAGTCAACACACTCTGATTGTTGATACAAGACGCAGAAGCAATGTCTAAGCGATGAAAGTACCCTATTGATTTCGTAACAAATTTGTTTACACAGGAGGTAGCAGACAAAGATCTGTACACACTATATGTGGAGACAAATACGTATATGTTAGCTTCACATCTTTATTGGGCACTCTGGGCTCTGATTCAGGTAGCGTTGTCATCCATGTTTTCGTGGTTGTCGGTTATAAAAGTACTGCTTTTGTTTTTGTTTCTTAATCATGATCAGGATGACACTAACGCCCAACCGGTTTCTGCTATGTTTTTCAGGCAAAGATGTCTCCTATTGATTTCGATTACTTGGGTTATTTCTTCTTGCGTTACGGGGAATACAAGAGGAGGAAGGGGAGTGCCTTATCCCTTGCAGTCAAACATCTCTCAGGATCTTAATTTAACGAAGGAATGTTTGTATGAGATTCTTTTGCAACATGTTAGCCGTTGCAAAATATTCTTTGGTGGCGTTCATATTGTAGTTTATTTATAGGAGTCGGGGTTGTCTTTGGGGATTAGATGCAATAGCAGGCAGTGAAAGACGGTATAGCTGTGTTTTTTACTCCTGGGTTTTGTGCTTCTTGTGTCTTAACTGTTTGTGGAATCTCATGCTTGTCGAACGAATAATCTCATGTAATTGCTCAAACAACCTCCTGTTGTGTTATTTGATCCAAGTAATTCTTGTCCAAACCACACCACAGAGAGAATTTACGTTCCGTTGCACGTATTTTTTTCCTTTCCCTAGAGCCGTCAATATTGAACCACGATCCGAATCAAACTCATATGACAAGCGAAAAAACATAAAAACATGTATATTCGAAACCGGCATTATCCTACCCGAAATCCACCCGAAACACAAAGTGGTCCAGCCCAAATTAACCTAATAACACATTAAAAGGACTCAAAATAGTCTCAGAACCCGATTTTTAAGTTTGCAAGTGCACCAAGATCAACCCGAACACCAATCTGAATAAACCCGCCATGATATTAGACGCTCTAGAATTTGAAAAACATGTGAACTATACTTTTAAAAGGCGTTAGACGCTCTACAATTTCTAAACTATACTCAATTCTCGGAAACTTTGCATTATAGTTGATGTCAGCCATAATTCCTAAACTTAACCAAAATTTTATCACAACCCTAACTCTAGCGTCCACTACTACTGAAGGCTCAAAGATGGTTGTTGCCGGCAGCTGGAATGATCCCAAGAGATGTTTGCACAAAGTTGATGTCCGTACAAATGACACGTTTGCATAAATTTACTTATAATACCTTCTATATTACCATAAACCTTGCCGCCTTGGTATATATGCAATAACATCTACCCTTCCACTTTCCATGTAGGACATTTTATATGCCACATTTCATCCAAATGTGTATATTATTACTAGAGCTGTGCAAAATTAACCCGGAACGGAAAATCGGACCGATTTTTCCCGGTCCGGTCTCCGGTCTAGGATTTAAGGAAATTTCGGTCCCAGTCCGGACCGGTTTTCCCCGGTCTCGGTCGGGACCGGTTTTTCCCGGTCCAGGATTTTAGTCAATTCCGGTCCCGGTCCATTTCCGGTCGGGTCCCGGTCCGGACCGGAAAACCGGGTCGGACTGGAATTTATTTTATATATATATATATATATATATATATTTATTAATTTAAATTTATATATTTTAAAAATCATATATATTTAATAAAAATATATACTTTTTGATTTTTTTAGTTATTTGCAAAAATATATATTTTTTAATTTAATTTATTTTATTCCGGTCCGAACTGGTCCGAATCCGATCCGGACCGGAATGTAACGGTCCGGTTCCGTTCCAGTCCCCAGTCCAAGGTTTTGAAAATTCCGGTCCACCGGTCCGGACCGGAACTGGAAATTCCGGTCCGATCTGGACCGGATGCACAACCCTGATTATAACCAAATTTTGGACCTTATTTCTCATTCATATGGAAATCATTCATTTCATGAAGTCAAATTTTCCTAATCTATATATTCACGAAGTCAATGTTCCATACGAAAATTATTTAATACATATGAATATACCCTTTCACTTTCCGTTTGTTATTTGTTGAGCCAACATCGAGAGGATTACTCATTTAAAGCTTCATTTGCTCGACCCTTCAAGTGGTTTACCATGGCTGAAACGGTTGTTAGAAAACATGATGTTATTGGGTTGCCGGTTGGTACAAACTAGTTTTGTTTGGTTTTGGACGGAGGTGGTTGGCTAAGAGACGTTGCCACTATCGTTCCACCAATCGGGATAACCGATCACCTTGAAGAAAGACATTATGTGATGACTTGGTTTGTACAAAAATCTAACTCTTATCAAGTGCATGCACAACTGTAAACCTATATTTTTTTCCTCCTTGAGCGACACACTTTATTTTCCTCATGGCCTTTTGTTGTGCGGTCATCTGAGAAAGAACATAATTCAACAAATAAGAAAGAAAACACATACAAATCTATAGTGGTTTACCCAATAATAATTACGTCCACTTTCAGAGAGATTTTATTGAAGAGTTTCAAATTACAGATAAACAAATTATTTGGAGGCAGAGAGAAGACTACAATATACTGAGTAACGAAATCTTAGGTTATACTTGAGCGCCAAATATAAGATTGGGTGAAACAGTAAATGTCCAAATAGATGACAAGATCAATTCAAGACATATCAACAAATCTCCACCTTGACTTGAATCCTCAGATATACTAGATGCATTAGTCAATGCCCAGATAGCTCCTCTTTCTCTATCCAGATGTGTCCCTTGGACACTCAACAAGTTCTGACATTTAGCAAGTCCAAACAATGTTTGATTTTGTTGTGAGGTATCGTCTTGGTGAATATATCAGCAAGATTATCAACAATACCTACTTTCTTCACCTTGATCCTCTTCTCATTTCTCAAGAAATGATACATGACATCAATATGCTTAGTTCTCTCATGATGAACTCAATCATTGGCAAAACAAATTGTACTTAAACTGTCACAATATACAATAGCCAGATCGTGATGTATACCAAGATCACTAACCAATCCCTTCAACCATATTCTCTTTTTAGTTGTTTTTGTCAATGCCATGAACCCTGCCTTTGTGGTAGACAAAGTGACTGTTGGTTGTAAGGTTGACTTTCAACTCACAACAGAACCACCAAAAGTGAAAACATAACCGGTCATAGATAATCTAGTATCAACAACTCCTACATAATCAGAATCAAAGCACCTTGTGACCAAAAATTGTGTATCATTACAAAAAATGAGCCCAATGCCACATGTACCTCTAAGGCACCAAAGTTTTCTCTTCATAACTTGGCAATGTTCTTTTCCTGGTTGCCCTATGAACCTGCTCACGACACTAACAACTTGTACCAGAATTGGTCTTGTTCAAACCATAACATACATCAAACTACTTACTACACTAGCATAAGGGGCTAACGATATATACTCATTCTCTTCTTCCGACTGAGGATAATATAGTGGTAAGATTAATGTCAGGAACACTAGGTGTATCAATAGGTTTGTCCGATGACATTTCGAACATTAACAACACCTTTCAATGTAACCTTTATGTGAAAAGAAAACTTTTTATGACCCATATCTCTAAGAATCTCCATTCCTGAAATTTTCGAGCTGCTTCCAGATCCTTAATCTCAAACTCAACACTTAGGAGACCCTTAAGCTTTTGAATGTCATACTTGTTATTTAATTTGCAGTTATCTTATCTTATAAGTATTAAAGGAGAGACCCTTATTGCCACGTGTCAGCGTCAAAATTCACACAACCCAAAATATCATTGTAATCCACTCCCCTATTTTGGGACCTGTTGTGAAGGAAGAAATCCGATAAGGAAAAGGGCGATGTTGTTGAGATTGTCACTCGGGAGGATAAGACGTGTTCGACCATCATGTTGTGTCTCGCAGATGATATCTTATGCGAGGTTTCGGATCAGGATACGCAACCAAAAATATGTTTTGTACTTGAGCGCCAAGTATAAGACTGATCCAAACATTAAATGTCCATATAGATGACATCAAGCCCAATTCAAGGCATATCAACACATTTTGTCTTCTTTTTTTTCCCCCACTAGTGCATGCATAACTATAAATATATGTTTTGTAAGTGAATATTTCTTCCCATATCTTTTTCATAAGACCGAATTGAATTAGACTCGTTGCCCATCTTGAAATTTTTGGCTAGATTTGCAAGGAGTTACATTAATTTAAGACAATTTTCAACACCAAACATTTGTTTAAAATCGTCCCACAAATCTTCAATCGTGGGAAGATAGGTGATTGACATCAAATGCGAAAACCTCATGACAAAGGTCTCGTTCTCCGGAAACTATTTTCAAACGCTCTTCCAGAGTTGCCAATGCGTACACCTTGTTCATTTCGGGGAGTGGATCTTGGGCAACAACATTGGAGCGAAGGTTAGCAAAAAGTTCATCTTCTAGTCCAATGAGAAATTGATGCACTTCCTCTTCCTTCTTGCCTTTTATTTTATTTCCGCAAGTGCAATCACAATTGTAGACATATATTTTGTGATTGAATATTTCTCCCCGTATCTTTTCATATGACCTAATTATACAAACTTGTGGCCCATCTTGAAAACGCTTGGCTAGATTTCCACATAGTTGCATCAAACACTTGTTTCGATCATCCCACATATCTTCAACCGTGGGAAGATAGACAAATGACGATCGAAAGACGGGATAAACAACCGTCACCATCCAACCGAGGAGCGTAGAATCAACACTCAACCAATATGGATGCTCTTCAAACATTTCCATTGGTTATGTGATCTTTCCATTAAAAAATTCGAGCATTTTTTACAAAAATTATTGAAAGCTAATAAAAAATCTACAAAAATGGTTAAAAACCCTCTTGAAAAAACTACCCAAAAATATAATGAAACTCTAATATCCACAAATATCTATCCCAAGCAAACACCCATTGACTTTTAAAATTCTCAAAACTCTCCAATAATCTAACGAAAAAGCTCTAACGAACACACTCTAAGTTTTGAAGTTTTCCTTATATATAATCAGGTTCATAAGGTTGGGATCTTTAGAATTGACTCGAGCGGTAAAAGCGAGCAAACTCGGACCGGATTTTACGGTCCCGTCCACATATGCTCTGGTGTACGGTCTATTTTTTATGAGTTTACATGTTTTGGTCTAGTCGGTTTCAATACCGTAATAAACCATAATCTTTGTAAAACCATAATATTAGTATATATGAACCAAATCAAACCCAAAACAATATATTTATATATTCAGTATACATAAATTAATTGAACCAAACCAACCTTAAACTTAAAAATTATTGAACCAAACCAAACAAATTGTAAAAAAAATAAAATAATATTGGTTAAATTAAACAAAACCCTAACAAAACAGGTATTTAATTATGGTCTGATCCGAACCGGGACTGTAATGTATTCGACCATACCATTACAAACAATCTGGTTTTAGTTCAAGACTTTCAAAGTTTACGGTACACCCATCCAAACCATATCCTAATACACGGTCCAATCTGACCCGAGCCATATTCTGTCAGTTTCTGCAATAGTTGAATTGAAATTTTATTTGATGCAATCAAATGAAAATTTTCAAATGAGTCGTTTGGTATGTACGTGTACAATGCAAGTGAAGCAAAGCATCTGGTTCCATGTTAATAATTGTAATTGTAGTCCCTACTACTACTAGTTTGATGCTCCAAAGGGACCATCAAAACACAATGCTGCATAATTGCTCATCTATACAAGTACGTGATTCTCCCAAAAAAATATTCCATGAACCCTAATTCATATCACAGTTGTTCATCAACTCGTTATTATAGTTAGGGTTTATTGTATTGTGCTTTGTGTAACCGATGTGATACACGCGTCTCAACGTTGGTGGAGGTTAAAAAAAAAAAGAAGGAAATTTAGACGTATTCTCTTAACAAACGCAAAAGATGAATGAGATTGACGTCATTTTCTTGCAACTTACAATTTCGACACCAAATATCAATAAATGTTACATTGCCAACGGTTTGATGAAGCTCGAGCCGACGTGCTAATATTGTCAACTCTTCAAACGAACTCTTCGTGTATCAAATTAAAATGCACCACCTACAAGCAATGACGTTAGTTTATTGTCAAAAAAAACTAAGTCGAAATTGCAAGAAAATCGAAAGTAGGGTTCCTCACCGAAATCCCTCGGTGTCTTGCACTTGAAGCACTCGATCCTGTTAGCATAGTTGTGCACACCACAAGCCGAGCTGCAATGACCATACAAATATTATTAGTAATGTAAAAACAAACGGTCATATCTATCTATTTATTTATCTATCTATATATACCTTGAGCAAACCCAATCACCCGACTTCCATCCAGGCAAAGATTCCGTTCCTCCGTAGCATGCATTAGCAACTAGGCTGACGCCATATCCGCCATAGTAATCGGATTTCCCGGAACCACACCTATAGCAACAAGTTCTATTTGCATAGTTGTGAGCACCACAATTCATGGCTTGACAATACCAGTCACCAGGCAACACATCCGTCTTAGTTTGGAGATAGGCTGACACGTCGTCCGGTCCGCCATATTTCGGAAACCCACATTTTTGGCATGAATCTCTTTTCTTGAAGTTCATGTGTTGACATGCTCCACACATCCAGTCTCCTGAGCAAGTCCAGCTCATTTTCCGCGGTTTTTGAATGATCTGAGAAAAACAAAGATAGATCGATAAACACGAACGTTGATCGATTAAGGCGAAAAAGGAACAATGGAAGTGATGATCATTTGTGCTATGTGTACGTACCGGAATTGTAGTGATGAGCGAGCTAGGAAGTTGATCGATCGACTGTTGAATGAGTGTTTGGAGTATGTTAGTTTCGATTCTAAGTCTGTTTATATAGTCGTTGGAAGGGCATTTTAGTAACTTGTGGGGACAAACAATGGATGTTGACATCGTCTTCAATGTGGTTTCCTTAAAAGTGGGATTCTCCATATACATATATATGGAAATTGGTCAAGTAGCTCTAAGGTGTTAACTAGTTCAGCTTCATTTCAAGTGTGAAGGGCCCAATATTATTCGCGGTACTACATGCAACTCACAACCTTCAACCCGTCAAGTATAAGAATATTAATATATATATATATATATATATATATATATGAAAATGATCAAATGATAACCATTATTAAGTTTATTAACGTGAGAAATAAAACGAATGACAACCGTTGAATGCGTCAAATCTAACGACAAACGTAAAGGCCGAACATATGTGTGGACCATAAGACACATTTGTGCGAAGTGTACATATAAGCAACACATGTGCGCTTCATGATAGATTTCGTTGGGTCAGAATGGACGTGGGGGTCCATCGCACAAGCTCAACAGGGTTCCATCCTAAAATCAATTGGACGTCTGACTCGGTTGACACTTGACGAAATGCCTTAAGGCCGGCTAGCCCAACCGGACGGACTATCATTGTCCATGTCCGCAATTTGAGTCTTAAGGCCGACAAGCCCAATAAGCCAGAACCTGCTCTGATACCATGATAGATTTCGTTGGGTCAGAATGGACGTGGGGGTCCATCGCACGTCCGAGCGCATATGCGTGTTGGGCCCAAGTCCAGCAGGATTCCATCCTAAAACCAATTGGCAATAGGAGGAGTAATCCACTAGCCTTATATACTAGACTTGTTATCCCAATATTGTCGATGTGGGAACCATAATCCTCCACACTTCACAAGACGCATCCGTGCGAGACACACATATAAGCAACATATATGTGTGTCTCACAAGGCGCATCTGTGTCAGACACATGTATAAGCAACACATATATGTGCCTCACAAGACGCATTTATGCATAGTGTATGATATGCACGTATATTTGTGCGTCCTATGAAGTGCACGTGATTCGCATGCGCCATGAATTTAGGCCATGAGTTTGGATTAAAATAAACGTTCCATATCGTTTTTATTTTTCACTTATCGATCCGTTTCCCCTGAACACAGACTCGTATATATTGATCGAGGAGGCTAGTACGTCAGATTACAAGATATACATAATGCTACTAATAACTGTATTGGTGAGTAAATGACAAACTAGGTTAACTCGGCCCAAAACAGATAGACACAGATATTCGCCTACAATGCCTGCATGTGACGAGTAACGTACTTAATTTGACACTTAGCGGCATAACTGTGGATTTGTCGACATTTATATATACGAATCTTGTGTACATAATGCAGCCCCATAACACGCATTGAACTTGTTTTGTTATTCTCTACCATTTCATACTATCTATTATATATATATAGAGGTGCATCTGGACAGATGTTATTCAAAACATAGCTTTTTTTAAAGCCTTTTACTTTTCGGATTCATTCCAATCCAGGTGTCTGTTTATTCACTTGCTTTCTTCAGGAGAAGAACAACTAATCGGTTTTCGCATCATTTTTTTATACATATAGTTTTTAAGGGTCAAAATATCACATTTCGCATATATTAAATTAAAAACTAAACATTAAAATTTATAAATTAAATAAATAAGTATACAAAAGTTTTTTACTATAAATTAGTGCTTTCATAATATTTATTTATTTATTTAGATAATAATTAATTAATTTATATATTTAATTTATTTTATAAATAAATTATTAAATAAATTAAATAGTGGTCGTTGAGTTATTATATTTAAAAATATATTATATAAATTAGATTAACAGAGTGAATTTAATTATAAATTTTACTTTTATTTATATATATATTCTTAAAATAAAAAATATACAACAAGAACATACTCATTTAGTCTAATAAAATACATAAAATAAAAAGGACCATTATTTTTGTTCTCTAAACTCAGACCTTGTATTCTACGAAACTCCTTCCCTCTATTTACCAAATGAACTAAAAGAACAATATATATGTATCATATCCGCCTAAGGAAAAAATAATCTCATTGAAAGCCGAAGTGTTTGAATAATTAAATTTTCTGAACCATAAAACCAAGGATGGTAATCATACTAGATTTATTATGGAATCAAAATTTACATACCTGGTTCCATAGCACAACAATCCGATAAATCTTTAATGCGGAATCTACATACCGAATGAGCGCCGCATGTATATCGTCTTCATCAACCAAGTCTCTTCCGTATTTCTTTAGGTTTTATCTCTGGTGGCTAGAGATATGAATTGAATCCCATTAAGCCTATAGGGCCAAAATCTGATATTCACTCATTAAACTCATATCACTTAATTAGAGTCTATGCTTTACTTAATCGAATCACTTTAAATAGCCTACTAACAATTAGCCATATAATACAATTGTGTATCATAATATGTAAGCTCATATAGTAAGATTTATAAATAAATCTTACAATCTCCCACTCGGGATACATATAAAACAAACAATTATATTAACCAAATTCTTTATGTGCACGTATTGACTAATTTTATAGATTTCTTCTTTATTTCAATATAGTTCATCTCATATACTAATATGAGATCACGGCGTCATTCACCACAATCATCGTAACTAAACCTTTTGTGTTCATTATGTGAAAAATTCATGATATAGATCAAGTATGGATGAGTGACATGAAAATTACATGCAATGTGATATCATAATATGCCTATTTTCAAATGATCCTACTTAATTCGGATATCAATCCAAAAATCAAACTTAAATTCAAAAATATAATTTATGAATTAACTTTATTATGCATAAACCGGAAGGTATACAACATCGTTTCAAACTCCCACTAAGTTAAGAGATTACAAAATACGTGAAGTCTCTTATGAACAATGTACTCATGAAATACTTTAGGAGACTATCACTAGATTAACAGATCTAATAATTTGAGTTTGTTTCTTATATATTTCGTATAAATTGAAATGTCTACATATTTCTCAGTTTTCTTACACTAATTAGCATAAAATAAAAGCGAGTGTAGTGTATATACGTGAGAGTCATATATATGTACACGTGAGAGTTAAGAGTATAGAATATGCTTTGCATGAAGGTCGAGAGGAGAAGTGATGCAAACTGATCATGCTCACATGGCAAGCCCGGCCCCGACAAGCTGCGTGGGTCAACGCGGGCCAGACCCATGTGTCGACCCATATGACTCGATAGCAGAGAATCTAAGGCCAAAAAAAAAATAGTGGATATACTCGAAATATATATAAATAATAAAATTTTGAAGAAGAGAACATTATTATTATATAAGCATCTCGGAATTGAATTCCACTGAAAACATCTCAGTCTTTATGCTCTCAATAATACTGCGAAGAATCTCCATCTTGATAGCTATTATACGTTCTGACAGGGAGATGTAGTCTTTGCTTTGCAATTTTTTTGAATATTCTGCCTTTCCCATTTTCTTTACTTGGATATGGATTTTATGCCAAATCGATCTCCTTAACTATATTTTTTGGGGTATTATCTCTCTCTCTCTATATATATTCTAGACTAATGACCAATAAAGTGGAGTGGATGTTTAACGAATATTTTTAACAAAATCTTAACAACTAAATGATTAATAGGAAATTAAAGTATTGATATTTAAAAAAGGAAATTAAAAATTTTCACTTTTTCAGGTTAAAGTTTTGTATACAACATTAAAATTTTGTACACCGCGTCAATCTTATATTCAATGTAAGTCTAAATGGAAGTCCAAATGATTACGCAGATTAATAAGTACATATTTTTCATATCTTGATAATTTTTCATAAATAAATTTTGATTTTTTCATGTTACGTCAAACACGATTCTATAAAAAAAAATTTCTAGTTACATCAATTCATCATATTCTTTTAGGAAATTTATATGTTACAAAAATCTAAACTTTCACAATTTAGTAATGTAACAATCTTTTTAATTTAAAATTTTCAACATAATTATGTTATATCCCCTAGCGATTGTGTTGCTGAGTTATTATAAATTTTAACAATATTTTTAAATTATTTACTTAAAATAATCTTTTATGAATTATGTGATTAATTTTTTACGTTGAATCTGGGAGCGAGCGACACATAGCAGTAGAGACCTGGAAAAAAATTTCGTTAAATTGAGGTAAATTCTGAGAGCGACACGTGATAATAGAGGCCTCTGCTTTAAGATAAGATAAGATGAGATGATAATAATAATAATAATAATAATAATAATAATAATAATAATAATAATAATTATTATTATTATTATTATAATTATAATAATTTTTTATTAAAAACATCGATTATGTAAATCCATTTTTTTAATAATCTAGATAAATTACTTTAGTAAAAAGATTTTGTTGGTCTTCGATAATAATTTATATTAACAACTTAAAATAATTAACTTTTTAAAAAATATTTTTAGGCTACGTTAAATCTGGTGCTGACACATGGCAAAGAAGGACTCTCCTTTAATACTTACTAGTGTACTAGTGTATTACCCGCACCTTGTGCGGGTTGAGTTTTAATTAATTGCTAATACTATTAAATTTATATGTATGGTAAGATATAAAGGATAAGGATGAGATTATATTTAATATAACACTTTTTAAATTTTTTTCAAATATGTTTCTCTTAAAATAGTTTCATTTTTGTAAAGGGAGGAGTGATGAGTAATTGAGAATAAATGGCATTATATGATTGTATTTACTTACTTTCTTTCTGTACTTTTTTCTTAAAAAATTTTTAAATCCTTTTAAAATACGAAAAAATATATAAAATTTAGATTTTAATTATTATATGATATTTCCTTAGAAATATTATGGTTGTCAGTAATCAAAAAGTACACCAAAAATATTCTGAACATGTTGGATAAAGGTATTAGAAATTCAAAACCAAGTTCATACAAATTATGGTTGAAGTAGTATTCTTCAAAACATTCTATATAATTTTCAATAGATTTCAAGAATGATATAGCCATAATTATTTAAAATTAAATTGATAACATACATAATATCAACTAAAAAAAGATATCTCTTGGGTAAAAATCTTCGGTAAAATAATAAGATTTTTATTAAAAAAAATGTAATGGAAAGATAATTCATTTGGGTAAAAAGAAGTTGAGATTTAAATTATGTCACGGATTTGTTTTTTAAATTGTGAATTTTAAATAAAAAAAATATGTATTTATAATATTTGTGATTATGTAAGCTCAATTTAAGTTAAGATTTTTATTTTTATTTTTAAATCTCAACCGAAAATTGTTTGATTCAGTAAAACTCAATATAAGATAAATATTTCCATTCTTTTATATTTGTAAAAAGTGTTTCATCGGTAGTACAATTAATGAAGATCTGCATTAGTAGCTATTTAAAAATATCGTACTATTTGGTATGGTCTTGGAATTTAATTTAGGTGCAAAATTAACATAATTTATGAGGATGTGGTTCTTGAAAAGAGGACAATCATTCGCCATTCCTTCGTGTAAATAAAATGAAAAATGGAGACAACGGGAGACATGCACGACAAAGCTTGCCACTAGAGGGTTATATTAACATAAATTGATGCTTTAGCGTCGTCGGAGTCAGAGATGGGTCGTGGATCGGGATAATAATACGACATGAGAGAGGACAAACATGCTTCTTGGGGTCTAAGTTGATTCAAGTGGAATCTTGTCCGATTGTGGAGGAAGTGGAGGTTGTGTTGTGGGCAGCAACGGAAAGAACAATGGAAGAAGTGATGTTCGAGTCAAGATTTTTGAAGAGCAATCCATCTAATCGATCTTCTAAAAACCGTTTTGATACAAAGAGTTTAATTGGTGGTAAGTAACCTCATTAATCCTATATATGCAGTCAAGCAAGCGCATACTCAGATTCATCAAACACTTGGACTAATTTCAACAAAGTGGACTAATTTCAACAAAATTGACTAATTTCAACAAAGAGAAAGTATGCCGTCAACGAACATCAAATTTTCCGGTCCTAAAGAATATGTTAAGAATCGTAATAGAAAATTACATTGCTTGCCGATACATTTCTCGCTGACAAAGGTATATATCTCATTTGAAGACGAAATCACTTGACTCGTCTGCTTTGAAATCAACAATAGTCATCAACTCTGGCTCTGCAGAAAGTAAACATGAATTCAATAAATTAAAATCGAGAGCAAAACAACAGAGAAATTAATAAAAAGTTATGCAAAAAGGGATACTAATAAGAAAAAATGGGGAAAAAAACAGCTACATAGAGAAATAGGGAGGAAGAGTGCACCTTTGTTGACGCAAGTGAAGGTCATTATATAGCCATTTAGAAAATAAAAGTTTGTTGAAGAAAATTGTTTAAAGAATAAGTAAAATATATATATATATATATATATATATATATATATATATATATATATATATATATATATATATATATATATATATATAAAATGAATAATTACTAATTTATAAAGTAAAAAAATCAGTAACAAACACAAACTTGTTAAGATTTGTTTAACAAAAAAAATGACGTAACAATTAAGTAGATATACAGTTACAAACTGATTTATAAATTATGTTAAAATTTATCTCAGATTAGCATATATAAATAACCAATAATTCATCTTCTTAAAAACTAAGATACGATTTTTTTTTAATGAATCGAGATTCAATTCTTTTCTCCTATTATTTTATAATTAAAAAATCTAGCGAATCACAATCTACTCCACAAAATTTAATAATTTACCTTTTGTTGGATAAATATATAAACTAAAAGGATTGTTAAGATATGATGGGCTTTTTTGGGTAATGTCTAACGATTTTATTTATTTAATTTATTTTCTTATTATAAATCAATAAAACTTACGTGTGTTTGATTGGCAATTTTTTTTTGTTTTTCATAAATTTTTTAGTTTTTTTTCAATTATAATCTTTTATAGTTTTTATAATCAGTTAAATTAATTTAAAATTTTTTGGACTATTGTAACATCCGGAATTTTTATTCCGGACTTAGAGCGTTTTGTAGATCTTCCCACAGGCACGAGGTGCCGAGTGCCGGGATTTATTCCTAAAATCCCGAGCCGACTCGTCATTTTTTCCTTTTTCGCTTTCCGACCCTTCGTTCCGAGTTGAGGTGACAAGAGGTCATTTCCGACCCCTCGTTCCGAGGTGAGGTGACAAGAAGTCAGCTCACCCTTTGATCCCCTCTCCCCTTTGGCAGCCCTTGTCCCCTCTCTCTCTCCTCTCTTCTCTTTCACGTCACTTCTTCTCTTCTCTTCCTCTCTTTTCTCTTCTTTCTCCATGGAAGCTCTTGGTTAGGAACTGCAGTAGAGGAGGATCAGATCTGGTGTGGTAAGCTTCTCCCCTTCCTTCCTTCTCCTCCTTGGCTGCTTAACTCTTTCTTCTTCCCTCCTTCATCCATGGCCATGGATGAAGCTTTTGAGAAGTTTTTACTCAAATCCTTGCATGCATGTGTTCTTAGTTCGATTAGGTCGTGGAGAGGAGTCTAAGATCAGTGGTTGGTGTTTGGAGAAGACCCAGCAAGGAGAGGAGGACATTGGAGCCAAGGATCCACGATCGAAGACGAGGTTCTGCACCGAACCCGCGGGGCGGATCATCATGGCCGCAGGGGTAGCTAGAGCCCGCCGCAGGTGCGCCTCATCACGGCCGCTGGGGCGGCTCCGGGCTCCAGGACGCCAGACCGCCGCAGGTGCGGCTGATCACGGTCGCAGGGGCGGGCTCCAGGTTCCAGACCGCCGCAGGTGCGGCTGACCAACGCCGCAGGGGCGGCTCCAGGGCGGCAACAAGGGCGCAGGGGCGGCTTCTGTGTTCCGCAGGGGCAGCTTCTGTGTTTCACAGGGGGCGTCAACTTGACTCCGCGACTGCGGTTTCTTCAACAGTAGGCTTCTCCTCTCCCTTCCTCTTCGTTCCTTCCTTAGTTTTGTAGCTGTATCATGTTAGTAGCATGCCTAGGATGGATCTAGAGTAGTTTGAGATGACACTTAGTGGTTGTGAACCTAGGAGCCCTTAAGGCTTGACGTAGTTGATGGTTATGAGTATGTTGAGCATGATGGACCTTCTAAGCTAGCTTGTTTCTTCTTTGCTGAGCTTTAAGATCATGTGAGGTTATAAGCTGTTGTGAATTGCTTTCATGTGTGGGGAGTGTGGTGAGTACCTTGGACCCTAGGATGCATTCATAGCTTGAGGGTTAGGTGATCTTGCTTAGATCACTAGAGTGAAGTCTAAGACTTCTTGAGCGTGAGCATGTATTGATATGCATATCTCTTGTGAGCAGGTTGTGGGCTTCCTCCTTAAGGAAGCGAGAGTGTGGTGACGAGGTAAGTCTCCGGACTTACTTAGCTCGTATTTTACGTATTATCATCGATGTGTGTTGGTGGTGTGTGTTTGTGTTCTTGTTTATGTTATAACAACTAAACCGGTAAATAGGACCACCGACTTTATATTATTTATGCCCAAGTATATGATAACGGGCGGTGACATCATCTGCCTAGCTCTTGCGAGAGTCTAGGAGGTTCTCGGCGACTAGCCCGGGCGGGTAGACGGTCGGATGCATCAGTACTATTCCTTGCCGGTAAGTAGGGACCGAGGCGAGACCACGGTTGTTCTCATGTCACAAACCTAAGTTGAATTAGAACGGGATATGACTTAATAATAAAAAGATAATAAACCGGACTTGTATGTTTTGTGTTATGTTGATTTATGTGTATACGTGCCTTCACCTCTTTTCTAATGCTTCGAATATGAGCTAACGGTTTTAAACCGTTGTGTAGATGCCTTGCAGGTTAGGGACGCCGCCGAGTGAGGTGGAGGAGTGGACAACCGGGGTCTCCCTACATTATAGGACGGGGACGTTTTTGGGTTATGTTTTCGTATTGTTGGTTTGTGGATTTTATTGTACGGTTTAGATTTCCGTATCGCAGTTATGTCGTTTTGAGGACTCGGCTGAGTTTCCACTTTGTATTCTTACTTTTCAGTCTCTCGCATACATTATAAACGATTTTGAGTTTTGCCTTTATTTGTGCCTTGTTGGAAATGTCCGGTGAAATTGTTGTCAGGCTAAGGGTCGGGACCCATTGTGAGGTCTCGCCCGTAGCATCCCGAGTCCCGCGGATTTGGGGTGTTACAACTATAAAATTTATTATTTTTTTAATTAATTAATTGTGTGAGCAACCTTATTTTTTATACACGTAATCAGTAAAATTTTAATCAGAAAATATTTACTCTAAATAATTGCAGAAACCTTTTTATTGGTTTTAAATTACGTATTTTAAAAAAAAGATTTAGACTGACGTTAACTGTGGAGGCGACACGTGGCAGCAGAGGCTTGTAAAATTTCCGTTGGGCTGAGAAAAATCCTGGAGGCGACACGTGGCAATAAGAGCCTCTGCTTTAATATATACTAGTGCAAGGTGCGGGTTGAATTTTAATAAATGATTAATACTTATATATTTATTTATTCATATCTATATTTTGGAAAAAAATATGGAGAATGATATTATAGTTAATATTATTATGACTTTTAATTTTTTTTTAAGTATTTTTCGCTTCTAATAGTTATGGTTTTCGTTACGAAATTTGTCAAAGTATTTTTTCTATTAAAAAGCAACATAATTTTCTTCAAGGGATATTAAATACTCTATACTAAGTTTGTCAATCTAACAGAAATATTTTATTAAATACCACTTTACTAATTTACTACATACAAATATTTTCAAGATATCATATATTTACACGAAATTCTACATTAATAAATAGGGTAATATACATTAGGTCACTTGATAATCAAGTAAATATAACAAATCCTAATTATAGAAAAATCAAGTAAACATAATATGTTCCAGGTGAATGTTGCACGGCGTAGGTCACCTAATTAAAAATATGTAAACATTTATAAGTGAATGAGTTTATTGTCATAATATTATATATATAATGAGATCATTGTATAATATTTTTTTACAATTTGTAGACTTAACTCATTGAAGGGTTACAACTTCGTAAAAGAAACAAAGGTATTTCTTGTACTAAACCAAGGTATTCACTTGAATAACTCTCATCATTGAAAATAAATATACATTTTAATACAATGAAAAAAAAATACCAAATGATTATTCAAAATGTAACACAATAATCAAAAAAAAAAAACGTAATAAATAACTTGAAATAAATAACTTGAAGTTTATAACAAACAATATGAATGAAATACCTATTCACAAAATAGGTACATGCAAAACCCATCTTTTAATATAAATTACAATATAATGATTTTAAAAAAATCGTGAAAGATTATTTGTATTAGGAACATAAATCTTGTAGAATGTGGAACCCCAATTGTTTACATTTCAATCCATCGCTGGTGGAAGAAGAAGTTGTGAAATAACCAAGAATCCTGAAAACAAAGGCGTATGTTTGTTTCTATTTGCTCGAGATGGGGAAGTTGAACAATGGAAGACACTAAGGATCAAATTGTTGACGTCGACACGGTTGTCGAATTGATATCTACAAATGAGACGTTCCTGTTTATCAAGTTGAAATCAAACCTCAAAAAAAAGTATGGATAGATTGTAGTCGTAGAAATTTTTTTGAGATAACTTTCTCACTTAAGTAGAAGAAGAACGGCACCAAGTGACGGATGAAGGGAGAAGAGAGAATGGAAAATATTTATATACATGTGAAAGAAAACTGAATTATAGATATACATGCTAGAATGGAGGGATACTCAACATTTTTTGAAATTTTCTATGATTAATTTTGAAAATTTTAGCGTAAATTATAAAGTTAAATATTTTGGTTGCTATCTGAAATCAGAAAACATTAATAGAGAATTACGTTTGTATTTTGCTCAAATTAATTTAAATTGCTGATTTATTTTGTATATTAACAATTTATTTAAATTACTGAATTAAAAGAATTTAATATATATATAAAAGATAAGATAAAATTATAAAAAATATTCAATTTTTTCAAAATTTTTCAATTTTAACAAATTTTTTCAAACATATATAATTATTTTTCTTGAAACAAATTTTTTTAGTTGATATATTTTACTTGAAACATATATAATTTAAACAAAATTTTTCAAACATATATAATTATTTTGGTTGCTATCTGGTTTCAAATTTTTTCAAACAAATTTTTTAGTTGATATATTTTACTTGAAGCATATATAATTATTTAAATATCTAATTTAACGTACAAATAAAAACAAATGTGAGATTAAATTAGGTAATCAAAAATTCTTTAAACTTATTTTTCAAAAAGAAAAGTGACATGATTTTATTGTAAATAATTTTTTACTTTGAATTTTTATAAATTAAGTTTTTCAATTGTTTAAAACTGAATATTTTTAAAAAAAATTGAGATTAATTGTGGGCCTTGATTTTAAGAAGATACGTTAAAGATAAGATTGAAAATTTTAATTTTAACAAATTTGGAATTATCAATTGCCATTCTTTTTTAAAAAAATTCAATTAAAATATGATTTACATGATTTTTTTTTTATTGGGTTGACGTTAAATCTGGGAACGACACGTGGCAGTAGAGGCCTGTAAAATTTTTGTTGGCTGAGGTAAATCTTGGGAGCGATACGTGGCAATAGCGGCCTCTGCTTTAATATATATATATATATAAGATAAGATTCTTTACTGACCAATTTGTAGGGTGAACATTCATATCTCAAATTGTGATATCGATTTTTTTTTTTTTTTGTAAAATAAAGCCTGCCTTTTTCTATATGTAAATGTAAATATAAGTTTATCGACTTATTAACTTGTTCTCTAAACAATCAAAAATATTTTCTAAATTAATTCGTTGTATATCTTTATATCAAAAATATCCTTTTCCATGTTCAATATTTTGCAAAGACAACATTCCGTGTGTATTTTTATGTTATTAATGTACCTTTTTTATTATTATTTTTGCGTAGGGAAAATGACGTATTTATTTACATACAATAAGTGACATGAGAAAGGATAATTTATATAAAATAATGAATCAATACTTTTATGTAGGATTAATGAATTAATATTGCATGTGAAGGATAATTAACAGAACATATTGTAACAACACAAATTCTGGAAACTCGGACCGTTACTGGTTAGGACCTCACAATGGGTTTCGACCTTAGTTTGACAAAAATAACTTACGGACCTTGCAACAAGGCACAAATACTAAAACAAATCTTTATAAAAGATAACAATGAGTTCATAGAAAACACAACTTGACACAACAACAGTCACTATCCGGAATAGAAATAAGTTTAAGGACAACAAAATAAAATGCGTAACCAACCCACAATCCTAGTAAGGAAACCCGGCTGCCACTTCACGTACTCCCGATTTCTCGGTAGAGATCTAACCTGTAAAGTTTAACAACACGGTAAAACCGTTACCTACAATTCTAATACTAAGGTCACTAAGGCACACACACCCCCAAGGAAGTACTGTAAATCACTCAACATGCAACACACAATGTCCCGGTTATTATATTTTCTTTTGGTGAAAATTTTCATCTATATTTCCAACTTTTCAAGGTAGCGCAAGAGTCTCCCGACTCTTGCCCCCGTCCTCGTTAATTAGTAGGACTGGTTTTGATGCATTCTTCCGTATACTCTACTGAACTGGTCACGGGAAAATTTTCTGTCACCCTCGGCCCGGACAGAAAGCTACGACACGTTATAATACATTTGTGCCTCTCTTTAGAAATTTAAAGACAGTGATCTAGTTCGTTCATTTTATCTCACAAGCATAACACACACTACTCTAGTGCACACTCAATATTAAAAGGTAACTAAATGAGTCCTATGAACTCACCTTATCTTGTACTGGTCTCAACGTTTCTCGCGATCTGGATAGTTAGAGATCCGATTTCCCTGATCAATAATTTATCAACCCTTAAAATTGCTCGACTTATCATTCTAATCATTCAGGGTATGATATCTAGCATAGATACTCTGACGTTTTCTACACCCTAGGTTTATGGACCTAGACGTCCATTCCAATTTCTCATATGTCATCTATCGTTATCCGGCATCAAAGGCCTATATCATTCTATTCTGATTCCATAACGAACATAACATTCACTAAATTCATCATCAAACTTTTGTTGCTCCTAACGTGTAACACCCCAAATCCGTAGGACTCGGGGTGCTACTGGGCTAGGATCTCACAATGGATCCTGACCCTAGCCTGACAACAAGTTCACTGAATCTTACAACAAGACACCAATAGACTAAATACAAAACACCAAACTGTTATAAAAGTATCAAAAGGTTTATACAAGTACTGCTGAGTACAAACAAAACATAATATATACATGATCAAAAGATCCCATATCACGAGGACGACCTAGTGTACGGAGCCCTCAGCAGATCACCCCTCTGGATCACTCTGCAGCTCTCCTAACCTGCAAAGGATCTACAACACGGTATAAAACCGTTAGCTAACCATACGCATATATAAGAAGATGCATCAACACAATCACACACCAATGAATAGTAAACACATCAACATGCTATCACACATTTACCCGGTTTATTATCTTAATAACGTCCAGTTACTCAAGCGTATATATATTCATATATATATATATATATATATATATATATATCAATATGAATATATGTGACACGAGGAATATAACCCTCGCCTCTGGGTGCTCATGGCAGCTGGAGTGGTCCCTGGTCACACCCACCCGTGTACCCAAAGGGAATGGGGAGTGGTCAACCGTTTACCAAGTCTGACCCAACCATAGAGAACCACCCAGACTCTAAAGGGATGAAAGGGACAGCTGTCATGACCCTACAATGGGCAATCACTATACCATAGGTCGATGACCATCATAACGCATGCTATAAAACATATAACAAACACCACTCATGCACACATCCAATATAAGGATGACAGCTAAGTAAGTCCTATGGATTTACCTCAACCTCAGGAGTAAACTCAACCACGATCAACTCTCAGAAACGTCCACTCCGATCCGGAGGACAACACTGCCTAATATCAAGACATACAACATATATCAGACTCATATCCATCACAGGGGTCACACCTAGACCCAAGGGATCCATAAGGATCATAACTTAACTCATAACCCTCAAATCCATAACCGGCTAAAACGCTATCATGATCATCCTCATTTTGTCCTCATACACATACCTAGCATGCTACTAACCCACTCATACTAGGAAAGGAAATGATCTATCCAACTCTAGGTAGACCCGGGACAAGACGCACCTGCGTGACGGAAAGACGCAGGGGCGGAACAGGCAACCCGTAGGGCGGCTAAGGTAGATCTCGGCCAAAGCTAAATCTCGGCTAAGACAATCTTGGTCCAAAAGACTAAGGCTCTTACATCTCACTCCCCTAAAAACAAGTTTCAACCCGAAACTTGTAAAATCCTCAAACCACTCGGACTCATAAGCCGAGGTATAACCCTCTATAACCTCAAACATAAGCATGGAGGAAATCATCAACTCCAGCAACAAACTATACTATCCAGGGCATAGAGGAAAACCATCTCTAGCCAAACCATAAACACATCACAAGGCATAGAAGAATCACATCTCTAGCCGTATCATAACCATAACAGAAAGTCATGGAGAAAATACATCTCCAGCAACACTATGTCCATCAAAATAGCATGGAGGAATAACATCTCCAGCTAAATCCTAAACGTATCACAATAGCATGGAGGAAAGAGCCATCTCCAGCTATAAACAATCGCACTAGCACAACAGGATCTAATAAGATCATAATCATATCATAGCTAGTACGAAAATAAACACATCATGGCATATAAACACATAAGCATAACACTCACCAAGGTAGTACTAAGATCTACTCGGTGATCCTATTGATGCATTTAACTCGGCATAGAACTCTAGATAGTTCCTCTGGATACTATCCTTAGTCTCCCATGTAGCCTCATCAGGTCCTCGTCTCAACCACTGTATCCTCAACATCAGAATGTCCTTCGAACGCAGGCGTCTCATACCTCGTTTTAGGACTGCAATCGGATGCTAAACAAAGGTGTGGTCTGGCTCGACCACCAAATCATCATAACTCACAATATGTCTCGGATCTGGTATATACTCCCTCAGCTGAGACACGTGAAATACAGGGTGAACACCCTCTAATCTCGGAGGCAAAGCTAACATGTATGCTGCGCTCCCAACCCGATCCAGAAACTCGAATGGTCCGACAAATCGGGGGCTCAACTTCCCCTTAACGCCAAATCGCCTAACACCTCGTGTCGGGGACACTCTCAGCCACACATGGGCTCCAACTCTGAACTCTAGAGGTCTACGCCTCCTATCATCATACAACTTCTGACGGCTCTAGGCAGTTGCATCCGCTCTCTAATCAGTCCACATCATCCTGAATCTGATCAGGTGTCAAACCACTAGCCGTACTAGGCTCATCCCAGCATAACGGTGTACGACATCTCTGCCCATACAGTGCCTCATAGGGGGCCATCCCAATAGATGCATGCCAACTGTTGTTGTACGAGAACTCAACTAGTGGGAGGTGATCCGTCCACACTTGTCCCCAATCCAACACACAAGCTCGCAGCATATCCTCCATGGTCTGAATGGTCCTCTCTGACTGACCATCTATCTGAGGATGAAACGCAGTAGTAAAATATAAACTCATCCCCAAGGCAGTCTGAATCTGCTGCCAGAATCTCGAGGTAAATCGTCCATCTCTGTCTGAGACGATCGTCCTCGGTACACCATGGAGTCTCACTATCTGCCTAGTGTACTCCTCAGCTAATCTGCTCACCGGCCACGTCTCCCTAATAGGAATGAAACGTGTCGTCTTCGTCAATCTGTCTACTATAACCCAGATAGTATCAAAACTCCGGCTTAGTCTCAGGCCAGTCACAAAGTCCATGGTGACGTCCTCCCACTTCCTTTGTGGAACAGGAAGTGGATGGAGCTCACCTCCAGGTCTGCTATACTCCATCTTGACCTGCTGGCAGGTCGCACACCGTGCCACATATTTGGCCACATCGGGCTTCAACCCTCCCACCAATATAGACGTCTCAAATCCTGATACATTTTACTCGTACCTGGATGTACAAAGTAAGGTGTACAGTGAGCCTCCTGTAAAATCCTCTATCTCAGCTCTGTATCAGCAGGTACACAGACGCGACCGCGGCGTCTCAAAACTCCATCTGCTCCTAGCAGGAACTGTGGTGCCTCATCCCGAGACATCATATCTCGTATCCTCAGTAGTGTCGGGCAGGTCTCCTGCTTCTTTTGGATCTCACCCAACAGATCATGAAGAACCTCTAATGTACGCAGCTGGGCATCCTCATCAGGAAACTGGATGTCCAACTCTAACCAGATTAGGTCTCTCTGTAACTGGTGCTGAACTGTCAATCTCGCAATCGCTTGCTCTCAAGGAGTCTTCCTGCTCAGGGCATCGGCGACAACGTTCGCCTTCCCTGGATGATACAAAATCTCTAAATCAAAGTCCTTGATCAGCTCGAGCCACCTACGCTGGCGGTTATTCAATTCCCGCTGCGTGAAAATGTACTTCAGACTCTTATGGTATGTGAAGATTTGAGATGTACGTAGCACCATACAAGTAATGTGTTCAGATCTTCAGTGCATGAACTTCCACTGCCAACTCCAGATCATGAGTCGGGTAGTTCTCCTCATACATCTTCAGCTGTCGAGACGCATATGCAATCCCCTTGCCTCTCTGCATCAAAACACATCCCAAGCCTAGCTTGGATGCATCACTATAAACCACAAAATCCTCGATACCCTCTGGTTGTGCCAAAATAGGAGCAGAAGTCAGACGTCTCTTCAGCTCCTCAAAACTCTGCATACACTGATCAGACCATACAAATATGGTAGTCTTACTCAGTAGACTCATCAGTGGACGGACAATCACTGGAAATCCCTCCACAAAGCGTCTGTAATAACCGGCTAGGCCAAGGAAACTACGTACTTCCGTGACGTTCGTCGGTGTAGTCCAAGCTGCTACAACCTCTATCTTCGCTGGATCCACCTTGATCCCTTCAGCTGAAACCACATGACCTTGGAATGCTACCTCTGGCATCCAAAACTCGCACTTAGAGAACTTAGCATAAAGTTCTCTATCCCGTAAAATCTGCAACACAGTCCTCAACTGCTCTGCATGCTCCTCTCTGCTACGAGAGTACACCAGAATGTCATCTATGAATACCACCACAAACTGATCCAGGAAGTTGATGAAGATACTGTTCATCAACTACATAAAAATCGATGGGGCATTCGTAAGCCCAAATGGCATCACTACAAACTCGTAGTGGCCATATCTAGTCCGGAATGATGTCCTGTGCACATCCTGCTCTCTCACTCTCAGCTAGTGATATCCTGAGCGCAGGTCAATCCTGGAGAACACAGTCGCTCCCTGAAGCTGATCTAACAAGTCATCAATACGAGGCAGTGGATACTTGTTCTTGATGGTCACCTTGTTCAGCTCTCTGTAATCAATGCAAAGCCTCAGTGATCCGTCCTTCTTCCGTACGAAGAGGACAAGTGCTCCCCATGGGGACACGCTAGGGCGAATAAATCCCTTCTCAGCTAGCTCCTCAAGTTGCTTCTTCAGCTCTAACATCTTGACAAGCGCCATCCGGTATGGGGCCTTCGAGATAGGTCTCGTACCAAGCTCTAACTCAATATTGAAGTCCACACTCCTCTGAGGCGGCAAACTGGACGGCTTAGCAAATACATCTGCAAAATCACAGACAACTGGGATATCCTCTAATGTTGGATTCTCCCCCTCTTTCATGGCATAACACCAAAAGGCATCACAACCCTATGCAATCAGTCTAGCTGCCCGTATCGCGCTGATAATCATGCCTGATTTTCCAAGGTCCCAACCTCGGAAAAACCTCTATCTGGCCTAACTCGGTAGAGAGGGTAACAATCCTCCTACCTACATCTAATACAGCCTGATGTCTATCCATCCTATCCATACCCAAAATGACTTCTTCATGCACTAATGGCATGACAAAGAAGTCCACAAGTAATACACGGGTCCCTACAGAAATGGGACAGTCACGAATCTCATGGGTACCTCTGACCCTACTACCATCGGGTAACCCTATACTAAAGGGTATCCCCTCAATCGTATCTAAATCTAGACGTTCTACACAGGCATCAGATATAAAAGAGTGCGTAGCATCCGTATCAAAAAAGACTCTAACAGGTAAACCATGAATCAGAATGGTACATGTAGCAGTCGGTGCAGCTGGCTCCTCTGCACTCCTAAGCTCAAAGACTCAACCCTGTGGTCCTCTGGTATCAGTGGTGCTCCCACCATGACATCTGCCTCTACTCGGCCCAAGAGCAGATCCCTGAGTCGTAGGGCGATCTGGGACTCTCTACTGTCCCTGCATCTGCTGCTGAGGTGGCCTCTGCCCACCTCCCGCTGCACTGGAAGGAGAAGAACCCTGATGTGACGAAGTTCCACCCCGTCTACAGAAAATATGTCGGTGACCTAGTCTGCCACATATGTAGCAAGTCACTGTCTGTCTCGTGCACTCTGACCGCAGATGCCCATAACCACCACAGTTGTAACACTGCACTCCTTTATCTACAACTGGTTCAGATGAGGGATGACTCTGGCGACTCTGACCTCGCCCTGCACTAGTAGCCCCACCAACACCACTGGTCTGCCAATACGCTGTCTCTTCTCAGACCCTCCGGTCTGAGAAGATCTCCTCTGACTAGCCCGCTCTCGCTCATAGTCGGCGGCTCTATCTTGGTAATCCATCAGAGACTCACAGTGGAAACCCGCCATGTAGGTCCGGGTAGTATCCCTCAGTCGTCGGGAAAATAGATATACATGCTGATCTGCAGAAGGTGCAGCTAGTCCTAGCAATGTCAGCTCCTCCTTGAACCTCCCGATAGCCTCGGAGACTGGTACATCCTCAAACCCAGCCTACACAAAATCCCGCAGTTTCTCCCTCCTCAGTGAGGCAGGGCAGAAACGCTCTCTGATCATGGTCCGCATCTGATCATAACTGTCAACCTGTGCTCGTACAGAACTCCACCAGTGTTGTTCCAAGTCCCGGAATAAAGTCTACACCAACTCGATATGTCTGTCCATTGGACATCTAATGTACTCCAGAGCTGAGTCCACATGTCAAATCCAGAGATCCACCTCTACCCCACCTTCCCAGAGAAAGGGGGTACACCCATCTGGTTAAATGTCTTCAACCAAGTGTCTGGTCTAGGCCCTCTATGCTCCTCTGTAGCTCGAGCAATCTCAGCAACAGGTGCCGGTGCAGTTAGAACCTGAGTAACCCCGTGGGATCTCTCAGATGGTCCCTCATGTGCTGGCAGATTTGGGATAGGTCAACCCGCTCTGGCAGCCTCCTCCACTCGCCGGATATACTCGCGGAACTCAGGTCCTCCCATGGAGACATAATCCGAGTCATCTGACTGGACTCGTTGTGGACCTTGTCTCCCAGCTGCACCGTTCCCAGTCTCAGGAACGACACTCTCAGCAACGTCCTCGTGAACCTCTTCCGCTGCACGTGGATCAACAACGGAAGTCCTACCCCGTCCTCTACCTAGAGGGGATCTACCTCTACCTCGTCCAGCTGCAGGTAAGGCTCTAGTCTGAACCATCTGCAGAGGACGTAAACCTAACTCAGAAGGCTATATATATGCCATATGTATAGATATATATCAAATTAATCACAACAGAATATCTATATATATCTATACTGTCGAGATCTTCAGAGGGGCGATGACTCACGTACACGATATCCCAAAATATTTGTACTCATTTCAAAACCAAAACCTTTTAAAAGTCAGACCCCTTTCGGGTTCTGTTTATTTATCTATTCAACCTTTATCGCAGATTACGAGTGTCATTGTTGTCAACCTGGGCTCTGATACCAACTTTGTAACACCCCAAATTAGTAGGACTCGAGGTGCTACTGGGCTAGGATCTTACAATGGATCCTGACCCTAGTGTAACGCCCGGAATTTTATTAATTTTATTCCGGACTTAGAGCACTTTATAGTTTTTCCTCTTTTTCCGCGTTCCGACCCTTCGTTCCGGGTTAAAAATGCCAAGGGGTCATTTCCGACCCCTCGGTCCGGGTGAGGGACAAGAGGTCAGCTGACCCCTTGATCCCCACACCCACTTTTCAGATCTTTGCTTCCCTCTCTCCTCCTTGACTCATTCCTCACGTCAGTTTTACCTCCCACTCTTCCACACTCAACTCTTCTCCTCTCTTTTGTCTTCCTTCTCCCTTGGTGCTGAAGATCCATTGTTGTGGACTGCAGAAGGAGATTCCAGGCTGTTGGTAAGCTCTTCCCTCTCCCTTCCCTCTCTTCCTTGCTGTTCTTTCCCTTCTTCTTCCTTCCTCCTTCATTCATGGCCATGGATGAAGCTTGGAGAGGTTTTCACTCAACTCTTTGCATGTCTAGGTTCTTAGCTCGTTTAGGTCAAGGAGAGGTGCCTAAGACCCGTGGTGGGTGTTTGGAGAATATCCAGCAAGAGAATAAGGACTTTGGAGCAAAGGATCCAAAGTCGAAGATGAAGAAGACGACGTTCTGCGCAGAACCCGCAGGGGCGGCTCAGCACAGCCGCGGGAGCGGACGGACGTGGGAGCGGCAGCGGACGGCCGCGGGTGCGGCGTGACTCGGGCGCGGGGGCGGCCGCGGACGGCCGCGGGTGCGGCGTGACACAAGGCGCGGGCGCGGCTCGGCAAGACCACGGGGGCGGCTCTTGGAAGGCGACGCAGTCCTCCACGGGTGCGGCTCCTAGTTCCGCGGGGCGGCTCCTGTGTCCGCAGGGGGCGCCATCTTGACTCCGCGGCTGCGGTTTCGGCAACAGTAGGTTCCTCCTCTCCTTCACTCCTCGTTCCTTCCTTAGATTTGTGTTGAATCATGTAGTAGCATGCTTAAGATAGCCTAGAATAGTTTGAGAATGCCACTTAGTGGTTGTGAACCTAGGAGCCCTTAAGGCTCGATGGAATTGTTGGATATGGGCATGTGAGCATGATGGATCTTCTAGGCTAGCTTGTGCCTCCTTGGTTGAGGATTAATATGTTTTGGAATTATGAACTGTTGTGGGTTGTTTCATGTGTGGAGAGTGTGTGTGAGTACTTGGGACCTAGGATGCATTCCTAGTTTGAGGGTTAGGTGATCTTGTATAGATCACTAAGAGTGAAGTCTAAGACTTCTTGAGAGTGAGTATGTATTGATATGCATATCTCTTGTGAGCAGGTTGTGGGCTTCCTCCTTAAGGGAAGCAAGAGTGTGGTGACTTGGGTTTGGTGACGAGGTAAGTCTCCGGACTTACTTAGCTCATATTTTCTGTATTAGCATTGATGTGTGTTTGGTGGCGTGTGTTTATGTTCTTGTATAACATTGAAACCGGTAATTAGGATCACCGACCTTATATATATATATATATATATATATATATATATATATATATATATATATATATATATATATATATATATATATGTGTGTGTGTGTGTGTGTGTGTGTGTGTGTGTGTGTGTGTGTGTGTGTGTGTGTGTGTGTGTGTGTGTGTGTGTGTGTGTGTGTGTTGGCCCAAGTGTATGATAACGGGCGGTGACATCAGCTGCCTAGCGCGGGGGAGGTCTAGGAGGTTCTCGGCGACGAGTCCGGCGGGTATACAGTCAGGTGCATCCGTACCATTCCTTGCCGGTAAGGGACCGAGGCGAGACCACGGTGGTCTCGTGTCACAACAGAAGTTGAATTAGAACGGGATACGACTTAATAATAAAAAGATAATAAACCGGACTTGTGTGATTTATGTTTTGTGTTATGTATGTGTTTGTGCCTTCACCGCTTTTCTAATGCCTAGAATATGAGCTAACGGTTTAAAACCGTTTGTGTAGATGACTTTCAGGTCAGGGAAGCCGCCGAGTGAGGTGGAGGAGTGGACAACCGGAGTCTCCGTACATTATAGGACGGGGACGTTTTTTAGTCATGTTTCATTTTGTTGTTCATGGATGTTGTCGTATGTTTAGACTTCGTTTCAGGTTATGTTGTTTTGAGGACTCGGTTGAGTTTCTACGTTGTATTCTTACCTTTCAGTGTCTCGCATACATTATAAACATTTTCGAGTTTTGCCTTTATTTGTGCGTTGTTGGAAGGTCCGGTGAAATTGTTGTCAGGCTAAGGGTCGGGACCCATTGTGAGGTCTCGCCTGTAGCACCCCGAGTCCTGTGGATTTGGGGTGTTACACCTAGCCTGACAACAAGTTCACTGCATCTTACAACAAGGCACCAATAGATTAAATACAAAACACCAAACTGTTATAAAAGTATCAAAAGGTTTATACAAGTACTGCTGAGTACAAACAAAACATAATATATACATGATCAAAAGATCCCATATCCCAGGAGGACGACCCAGTGTACGGAGCCCTCAGCAAATCACCCCTCTGGATCACTCCGCAGCTCTCCTAACCTGCAAAGGATCTACAACACGGTATAAAACCGTTAGCTAACCATACGCATATATAAGAAGATGCATCAACACAATCACACACCAATGAATAGTAAACACATCAACATGCTATCACACATTTACCCGGTTTATTATCTTAATAACGTCCAGTCACTCAAGCGTATATATACATATATATATATATGTGTGTGTGTGTGTGTGTGTGTGTGTGTGTGTGTGTGTGTGACACGAGGAATATAACCCTCGCCTCTGGGTGCTCATGGCAGCTAGAGTGGTCCCTGGTCACACCCACCCGTGTACCCAAATGGAATGGGGAGTCGCCAACCGTTTACCAAGTCTGACCCAACCACAGAGAATCGCCCAGACTCCAAAGAGATGAAAGGGACAGCTGTCATGGCCCTATAATGGGCAATCACTATACCATAGGTCGGTGACCATCATAACGCATGTTATAAAGCATATAACAAACACCACTCATGCACACATCCAATATAAGGATGGTAGCTAAGTAAGTCCTATGGACTTACCTCAACCTCAGGAGTAAACTCAACCACGATCAACTCTCATAAAGGTCCACTCCAATCCGGAGGACAACACTGCCTAATATCAAGGTATACAACATATATCAGACTCATATCCATCACAGGGGTCACACCTAGACCCAAGGGATCCATAAGGATCATAACCTAACTCATAACCCTCAAAGCCATAACCGGCATAAACGCTATCATGATCATCCTCATTCTATCCTCATACACATACCTAGCATGCTACTAACCCACTCATACTAGGAAAGGAAAGGATCTACCCAACTCTAGGTAGACCCGGGACAAGACGCACCTGCGTGACGGAAAGACGCAGGGGCGGAACAGGCAACCCGTAGGCGCGGTAAGGCTCGGCCGCAGGCGCGGTGACCGTTGCCGCTGGCAAGCGCAGGCGCGGAGTAACGCGGGCGCTGGCGCTGGGACCGTTGCCGCGGGGCGGTGACTTCTGGCCGCGGGTGCGGCGACAAGGTACCCGCAGGGGCGGCTTCTCTGGACCGAGGGGGCGGCGACAGTGCAGAAGATGATCCCGCGGTTCCTCTTCGGCTCTTCACGTGATCAACTCACGTCTTCTTCATTCTAAAGTCACACACATACATATACATACACATTCCAGCATCAATCTATGATCCATTCATCTAATCCTAAGCTAAGGAAGAGGGAATCAAAGAAAGGAAGAAGAGAAGAAGAAGAAGACTTACCACACTTGTGGTCCTAGGCTGCCAGGAAGATCAACACACACAACAGCTGGCTTCCAAGCTCAGCAACAACAACATCCATCATCAATATCATCAAACTCACATCAATTCTCTTCCAAACTCAAAGAGAAATCAACACAAGATCAAGGAGGGAGAAGGGAGAAGCAAGAAGGACGTAAGGTAGTTGGGAAATGAGATGGAAACCCTTGATCATGAGCCAAGGGAAGAATAAGAAGAGGAAAGAGTAAAGCACGGGTCAAGAGTCAACAAAGTCGATTGCAGCCGCAACAAACCGCGGGGGCGGTTCCCTGAGCCGCGGGAGCGGGAACCCGCGGGGGCGGCTAAGGTAGATCTCGGACAAAGCTAAATCTCGGCTAAGACAATCTCGGTCCAAAAGACTAAGGCTCTTACATAACGTTTTATAACAATTCCTCAACATCATTCCACTAATTCACTTTACTAACAAAATAACCCAAACATTTAAATAATTAAAAATTATATAATTAATTATTTATCATCGTGAAATTAATTCAGCGGAAAATAAATTAATGAGGTTGAAGCGGTTCGGTTCTAACCGTAAATAGGTTGGTGGCAAGGTTCCACACCAAGTGGCACCGGCTGGCTAGACTGGAGGCATGGGGAGGTCGCCGGTTCGATTCTCTCCTGCGGCAGGTATCGGAAAAATTTAGGCGTGCATAAGGTTAGGGGTTAGATCTCTTGTGATGGCAAGTAAAAGAATAAAACATGGGATATGCACAAAGGTCCCGGGTTTGAGACATACCGGCAGTGACCGCTAGCTTCCTTGAAGTCCCGAGTTCGATCCATGCTAACAACACTGAGAAAGGCGGAAGAAGACGTGAGGTTCCACATGGTCTGGAGTTCGATACTTCGTAACAAGACACACAAAAGGTGGAGGGGGGAGCTTACCCGAACACCTGGTCGTGTGTTTGACTCCCTTGGACAGTAGTTGAACACGGAGGTGAAGCGAGAGGTTGAGAGGTTGAAACCCGTCTCCTACCTACAATTGGATGGTTAGAATCTCAGTCCCGCCATGGATGTGTGAATGAGGTCAGAGAAGGGAAACTTACCACTGCGGACGCCGGTTTTATGTCGAGTAAAAGGAGGTGTAGAGGAACCAAGTAGATGAGGGGAAGAGGTGTTGCAGTCGGAAGAGAGGGTGATGTGTTGGTAGCCGAAGAAGTTCGCCGACGGTATGGTGCAGGGTGTTTGAAGTTCGGTAGTGAGGAGGTTTAGCAGGGGAAAGGGATGCGAGGTGTAGAGAGTAGCGGGACATGTTGTGGTCGAGAGGGAGAGAGTGTAATGTCCACGTGATCAAAGCATCTTCAACGGTCGGAGTAATGGCGGAACAAATGTCCGTTGACCGGCGTTACCAAGAGGGAGAAGATAGGAAAAAGCGAGAAGCTACAACTTGTGGGACGGCGTCGTTCGTGCTCCTCCTAACCCGGATGAAGAGTGGGCCGACTTCTTCAACGGTCTTGGCCCAAGAACGGAAGACAGGTATGTCATCATGAGATGGGCCATGAAGAAGAGGTAAGTATGGGCCCACACTTATCCTTCGAGGAAAGGCCCACCAAGTTAAATAAGGCTTAAGAATTACCCGGCCGGTCCAAGGAAAACGGTGACTGGGCAGGCCATGGTATGGCCCGTCAAGGCCGGTTCGGTTCAACACTAATAGAGTTTGGTTTGGTTCAGTTTGGATCGGTTAATAATTTGGAATTTCGGTTCGGATCTTGAAACTTATTAATAAAAATCTCGATAAAATAATTATATTAAATTCTAAAATTTTCCGGTTATTACACATATTTCATTTATAGATAAAATCTTATTTATGAATAGTATTTTATTGTTTAGTTGATTTTGTTATTTACACAAATATCCTAAAATGTGTCCACAATAAGAATAATGTTAAAAAGTTTGTGTAACGGTGTGTTGAAGGATCCTTGTGATTAAATTAATCTAATTTTGTGTTAGTTTATGCTAGTTGCGGTAATTGGTGTAATTTGGTTCGTAATTTGTGTAAAGCTTACGTGTAATTATCTTTGAAGCAATTGGTGTAAATGAGTTCTTATTTAACCTAAAATTGTGTTGACGTGTGTAGATCAATGTGTGTTGGTTGTCTTATGTTGTTTGGTGTAAATTCCATGTGTAAATTTATGTAAAATGTGAGTGTAAATTCTTCTTGTATATTTTGTTGTTATTATTGTACCTCCTTTTATTATTGTGTAGAAAAAATGACATGGTTTTATTTACATACAAATGACATACAAGTGACATGAGTGAAAATAATTTACATAAAATAATGAATCAATATTTTTATGTAGAAATAATGAATTAATAATAAAACATAATATTGATTTATTTAGGGTTATTTATAGAGAATATTTTATTTATGGATAAAATCTTAAATAAGGACACAATATATTATTTATTTGATTTTAATCCTAAAATATTACATAATAAGTATAATTTTATTTTTACATAGAAATAAGAAGGAAAAAAAAAACCTAATTCACAAGATCAACCTAATAAAAAAATATTTTTCCTCTAATTTTCTCTTTTCTATTCCATTTGGCTCTTATATGGATATATTTTTGATCTTGAGTTTTCACCATTATAATTGCATAGAGAGAGTACGATGTAGATACATTATTGGTGGATTCCATTTGGCTCTTATATGGATATATTTTTCATCTTAAGTTTTCACCATTATAATTGCACAGAGAGAGTACGATGTTACATCATTGGTGGCAGGGGCGGAAATAAGGGGGGAATGCGCCCCCTTGCAGCGGGATAATTACTACGAATGTGGGTATAATTCATAATTTTCTGCTAGTTCATTTGGTAGATAGTGGGAAGGAGGAATCTGAATTTAGGGTTCGAGTCCCGGAAACAATAAAAACATTTTTTGTTTTGATTATTCCTTATCTCTTAATTAATACAATGTAATTTTTAATTTAATATAATTTTTTAACTCAATATAAGTTTTCACCATTATTATTGTACCTCCTTTGAAAATTTTCTGGCTCCGCCACTGATTGGTACGTGGATTCCTTGCTTTGTTGTTAGTCAATTTTGAGATGAATATTAGCGGATTTATATATTATACTTCATTCAAATATGTAAGCTCTCCATGTTATTGGGCCGATTCAAATACATTAAGGTTTCATAAAAGATTTTTCTATGTAAAACAAGTTTATCTTACGGAGTTTGTAATTGTTACGACTTGAACAAACACATAAAAGTTATCCTGCAATTTTTATGGATTTGTTTGTTGTTATTCCCTCCTATCAATAATATAAAACATTTTAGCACTTAAAATTTGATCGAATTCAAGATGTTTTATATTTTTTAAACATTGAGTTATAAATTTTTTTTTATCATTAATTATGTAATATTTATTTTTGACTTTTTATTGATTGGCTGTAAATTAAGGGATGGTGATTAATAAATATAAAGGTAATGAATAAATAAAAATAAAATATTATATTTAATTTTATTAAAAAAATGTGTCTAGAATGTTTTATATTATTGTTTAGAAGGACGTGTAAGATTTTTTAGTTTATTATTAATATTATAGTTTTTAAAAAATTTTCTCGAAGTTAGAACTCTATGTCCAAATAGACGGCTTATAATAAATAAATAAAAACTTTATTAAACAAAGTCTATGTAGAATTTCGTGTAATTTGATCCCTAAATTCTTGAGAATAATGAGTTAATAAGGCATTTTTTGTATTGTTGATAATAACTAGGCCCTTAGTCATTTTACATTTATTTCTGATTTTAAAATCAAGGGTATAAAGGAAATTTTAGAGAGAAGTTAAAATAAAACCCTATAAATAGGATTTATCTAGGTTCGGATTCCGGTTCCGGTTCCGGTTCGGTTCAGGGTCGGCTCGGGTTCCGGTTCGGTTTAGGGTCGGCTCGGGTTCCGGTTCGGTTCAGGGTTTGGTTGGGTTTAGGGTTTTCTTTTGGGTTGGGTTTACCTTGAAATTACCAATATAATTTGCCCTTCTATTTTATCTTTATAGATAAATAAAAGGGGCTTAGTTTGTCCCTTGATAATAGAATGGGCTCTCTTAGTGCTCTTCTTTACAAAAAATGTCCACTCTCCCATTTAACCCTAAATCATCAATATCTTATATATATTAAAGCAGAAGCCTCTATTGCCACGTGTCGCCTCCAGGATTTTTCTCAGCCCAACAAAAATTTTACAGGCCTCTGCTGCCACGTGTCGCCTCCAGATTTAACGTCAGTCTAAACATTTTTTTTAAATACGTAATTTAAATAAAGAATTTATAATAGGATTTTGATTTTTAAACTAATTTTAATTCCAGCAAAATATCTCTTAATCAAACAAAAATAAAAAAAATTTAAAAATTATTTCAAATCAGTTTCTAAAAAGATGGTACAAAAAAAATCTCCTCAAACAAGTTAAAGTAAAGTTTTAAAATAAAAAAAGTTATAAAAAATCAAATTTGAATAAGAAATACGTGAACTAACATCAAATTTCAAAAAAAAAGTTTTTGAATACAAGGTTATATCATCATTATATCGAATTATTTTGTTGTAATTATTTCTAATTAAAATTTTGAATTTCAAATTATTTTGTAAAAAATGATAACTACAATTCTTTTTAGAAAATTCTGAATTTATGAATAATAGGTAAAGGTCAAATTTTGAATCATAATATTGATACCTTTTTTATAAATAATTTATTAAAATACGTGAACTAATTCCAAGTATTAAAAAAAACCTATAATTAACATTCATAACAAATTTATGAATTATAGATAACGTCGAATTGTTTTACAGAGGATATATATTTTCTTCTGGAATTTTTAGTTTTAATCTTGAATCAAAAATTTAAAAATAATAACAATACAATTTCAACCAAAAATAAAAATGGTTAAGAAAAATAATTTATTTTCTTTTTACGAAAGTGATTTTTAAATGACCCATTTTAATACCCGCACCTTAATATTAATATAAAATATCATTTTTTATAATATTTCGTATTTTTGTAAGGATTTAAAATGTGTCAACCTAATGTTATGCATACTAAAAGAGGCATTTATTATCACATCTTTTAAAACTCAACCCGCACAAGGTGCGGGTAATACACTAGTAAATATACTAAAGCAGAGTGCATAACTACTGACGTGGCGCGCTGTGGTGCGAGTATTTGAAATGGAGCTCTCTCATTAATCGCCAAAAAAATCTTTATTTCTTAAATTGTCTAATTAAATTTTAATCAATTAAAATATTTAAAATCTAATTAGTTGTTATCTCACCCAATTTTTTTAAATCGAATAAAATCTTTAAAAACGATTAAAATCTACAAAATCTTTTTTGTTGATAGCCATCTGATAACTACGTTACTTTTTCATCAAAATTTGGCAAAACTAAATCTTTTAAATACGCTATTTGAATCTTATATATTGAAATAACTCTCTCGTATTCATTCATTTGTCAATTTATCATTTTTACAGGTAAATCAATTATACTAACTAAAATGTTAATTATAATGAAAAAAATTTATAAAATAATATTGTCATGGTTTTGGTAACTAAAACCTAAAATTATTTTCGTTACGTTATTTTTGTTAACTAAAATGTTAATTTTAATTTATTTGCTTTTATTTGGTTTGATTTTACGGGACGAAATCTTAAATTTGTTGATATCGTATCATCTTTTTTTGAATTAATCTTTTTTTTTTAAATAAAGTAAATCAGTTATACTAATAAAATCGCATCAAGTAAATCCAGGTAAATTGTGCAATACGCTTAATATCTTTTGATTCCACATGCTATAAATAAGATGAGCCAATCGTGTTGATATATCCACTACATTTGATCTTTCTGAAACCTAAATTCTTTGTTTCGTACTGGTTATTGTCAATCAATTTACGAGTTGTTGTTCGGACAATTTTTTCTCTTCATGTGTTGTTCATGCATTCTTCTTCTTCATAAGACCTTACGATAATTATTGTCGAACTGCAGGTTTTGAAGGGTTGCCAATTTCCTACTCCGGTGTAATATTTCTCCGTTAATCTCGTAGGTATGTACATACACCTACTCTCCTAACTGAGGAACTTCTTTGGGGATAATTTCCTACTTTTTGTGATATTTCATCCATATATTTTCATCTCGGGTTTTTTTTTTTTTTTGATACAGCACAGTAAGCAATTAGGGAGAACTATCTTCTGGAGATCGTCCTTCCTATGGCATCCTGACGGATGAGATCCTCCACGAGGATCATAGAGGGGGAAGCTGAGTGGTGGGACTCGTAACCGAGGCACGCCAAAGCATCAACAACCCTATTGATTTCTCTGAAAATGTGACGCACCCGAACCTGATCAAAGAAACACAGAATATTAGAAATATCTGATAAAATGAGATCAAGTTCCCAAGGGGGTTTCCATATATGCTTAATCGAGTTGATAATAGTCAGGTTATCCCCTTCAATTTCAATTCGGTTCACCCTGAGATCGCAAGCTCTAAGAAGACCTTCTCTAAGCGCACATGCTTCAGCATGAAGGACTGAGGACGAGCCACATGGTCCAAAGCCTAGAGAAACCGTCTTAGCAAACTAGTCTCGGATGATGTATCCGAAGGAGGAAATATCTTGGCTTCGTTTGGAACCATCAAAGATGAGCTTAACAAATCCATCCGAAGGTCTTTCCCATTTAATGTTTTTCTTTTTTACGGGATTTAGTCTTATTCTTACTTTCCGAGATTTCTTTGTCCTTAGATTCGGCCCAGTCGAGCAACTGGGAATGAACCAAAGGTTCGAAATTGGATGATTTTAAATTCTTAAAAATAACTTGGTTACGGACAGACCAAAAGTTTCACCAAAACATTATAATAGTTAATTTTCTGTTCTTAATTTTTTCCTGACGTCTCGGATTTGTTGTTGCAGTTTATTGATGGTATTGATTGTATATACCTCTTGTGATATTCAAATATTCAATCTTACTTTAACTGTTATTTTTTTTCAAATTTTATTATGATGTTTAGCCTCTATCTGACATTCATGGTGGGGTTGTTTTTCAAATTTATTATGATGTCAGTAAACTCTATCTGATATCCAAACACGATTTTTTTGTTAAGACTATCAGATTCGATAGTTTTTCTAAACACCGTATTTTTTTAATTAATTTTAAATATTTTTAAAATGTTATAATTTTATGAGTTATGATTTTTAGTCTAACAAAATGTTTTGATTTTATTTGATTTACCATAACCGAATAAAAAAAATAATTACAAAACTTTCATCCCGCACTTCGTCTATAAATATTGTTTATTCTCTCGCCCTATCTCATCATAAGATTAAAACCCATCTATTCATCCTTATCGAATTCATTGCTCATTTTTTATTTTGATTCATCTTTTTAATTAAAGTTGCAAGTCTACCGTTCCTCTTTGATACATTCTTTTGATGCACTCGTAGATTACATGACCTATATTAATACTTTAAATTGTTCAATCTCCTTCATTCTTGGTTTCTTATCCCTACAATATGTAGGGCTACATTCATTTATAACCAAAGCGAATTCGTTAGTTTTCGACCCAGTAAGTTTTCGATTACATGCGGTACCTTATTCTGTTTGTCTCCCCTCTAAATTACGTCTGAGTGGTTTTCGTATGAATCTTAACATTTCAATGCTTATATTTGTTATCCATATATATAGGTGTACGTTTATCTCAGTTCTAACTATGAGATTGGTTTTAATATTTTGATTGTTAATTCTTGAATTATTTAATGAGTTACTCCGTAATTTTTATTTTTTTTGAATGAAAACCAGAGTACAGTATTATATATAGATTAAGTCAAAGCAATGATATCAGGAGGGATATCATGAAGGTTCCCGAATCCATGAGAGTTAAACGAGCAACTTAATGGGCCACGAAATCTTTTGGACATCGTTTGCCACGTCATCCGGGATTTTCCCAGCTGAACATATGGCATTGGCGGGCAATTGAATGAGGAAGGTAACCTCGTAGACATGCCTAGGTTTCATGAAGAAGAAGATGGGTCAAGCGTTTGCAAACCCCCGGCGGTGGTTGCATGGAAGAACCCGACCCGATAGTTCATAGCAACGGGGACGGTCTGGTCGGTGTGCTCGGCGAAGAGAGCACTGAAGGTAATGTCCGGAAATTTTATTCCGGACTTAGAGCGATTTATAGATCTTTCCGCAGGCACGAGGTGCCTAGTGCCAGAATTTATTCCTAAAATTCCGAGCCGACTCGTCGTTTTTCCTTTTTTCCGCTTTCCGACCCTTCGTTCCGAGTCTAAGGGACAAGGGGTGATTTCCGACCCCTCGTTCCGTGGTGATGTGACAAGGGGTCAGCTCCCCTCCCCACATTGCAGCCCTTGTCCCCTCTCTCTCTCCTCTCTTCTCTTTCACGTTCTTTTTCCATCTCCACTTTTCCTCTCTTCTCTTCTCTTCTCTTCTTCTTCCATTGTTGATTGTGGAGCTTGCATGTGTGGACTGCAGAAGGAGAAGTGCAGATTTGGAGTGGTAAGTCTCTTCCCTTCCTTCCTTCCCTCCTCTCCATGGCTGCTCACCCCTTTCTTCTTCCCTCCTTCATCCATGACCATGGATGAAGCTTTGAGAGGTTTTCACTCAAGTCCTTTGCATGCTTGTGTTCTTCGCTCGATTAGGTCGAGGAGACGTGCCTAAGACCAGTGGTGGGTGTTTGGAGAAGATCCAGCAAGAGAAGAAGGACTTTGGAGCCAAGGATCCACGATCGAAGACGACGTTCTGCACAGAACCCGCAGGGGCGGCTCAGCACGGCCGCGAGAGCGGCCAGCCGCAGGGGCGGCTCAGCACGCCGCGGGCACGGCTTGGCACGGCCGCAGGGGCGGCGCCAGACTCACGACTCCAAGGCGGCAGCAAGGCGCAGGGCGGCTCCTGGTTCCGCGGGGGCGGCTCCTGTGTCCCGCAGGGGGCACCAGCTTGACTCCGCGGTTGCGGTTTCTACAACAGTAGGATTGTCCTCTCCTTTCCTCTTCGTTCTTTCCTTAGTTTTATAGTTGTATCATGTTAGTAGCATGCTTAGGATGGCCTAGAGTAGCTTGAGAATGCCACTTAGTGGTTGTGAACCTAGGAGCCCCTAAGGCTCGGTGTAATTGTTGGATATGAGCATGTGAGCATGATGGACCTTCTAGGCTAGCTTGTTCCTCCTTGGTTGAGGATAAAGATCTTTGAGGTTATGAACTGTTGGGTGTTACTTTCATGTGTGGAGAGTGTGATGAGCATGATAGACCTAGTAGGCTTTTACTCATTCTTGGGTTTTTAGTATGATCATATGAGAGTTAGTAGGTTGTTGAGATATCTCCTCATGCGTTGAGTGAGATGTGAGTATGAGAGATTCTAGGATGTGGTCCTAGAATGAGAGATCTCCTCATGCGTTGAGTGAGATGTGAGTGTGAGAGATTCTAGGATGCGGTCCTAGAATGAGAGTCAAATGATCTTGCGTAGATCATTTGTGTGGAAGTCCTAGACTTTTTGAGTTGAGCGGGTTTTGATGGTTATCTTGTTGTGAGCAGGTTGTGTGATTCTTCCCAAGGGAAGCGAGAGCGTTTTGTGATTTAGCATTAGGACGAGGTAAGTCTCCGGACTTACTTAGCTCGTATTTTACGTATTAGCATTGATGTGTGTTGGTGGTGTATGCTTGTATTATTGTTTATGTTATAAAAAACTAAACCGGTAAATAGGACCACCGACCTTATATATTTTGGCCCAAGTGTATGATAACGGGCGGTGACATCATCTGCCTAGCTCTGCGTGAAGTCTAGGAGGTTCTCGGCGACTAGCCCGACGGGTTAGATGGTCGGGTGCATCCGTACCATTCTTTGTCGGTAAGTAGGGACCGAGGCGAGACCACGGTGGTCTCGTGTCACAAACCGAAGTTGAATTAGAACGGGATATGACTTAATAATAAAAAGATAATAAACCGGACTTGTGTGCTTTATGTTATGTGATATGTATGTGTTTGTGTCTTCGCCTCTTTTCTAATGCTTCGAATATGAGCTAACGGTTTTAAACCGTGGTTGTAGATGCCTTGCAGGTTAGGGACGCCGCCGAGTGAGGTGGAGGAGTGGACAGCCGGAGTCTCCGTACATTATAGGACGGGGACGTTTTTGGGTTATATTTTCATATCGTTAGTTTGTGGATGTTGTTGTATGTTTTAGATTTCCGTATCGGAGTTACGTCGTTTTGAGGACTCGGCTGAGTTTCCACTTTGTAGTCTTTACATTTCGGTTTTCGCATACATTAAAAACGTTTTGAGTTTTCGCCTTTATTTGTGCCTTGTTGGAAAGGTCCGGTGAAATTGTTGTCAAGCTAAGGGTCGGGACCCCTTGTGAGGTCTCGCCCGTAGCACCCCGAGTCTCGTGGATTTGGGGTGTTACACTGAAGTGGAGAAGGAAGGTCTCACAATGCTTGGTGCCCTCAAGGCAGACGACGAGGTCCCCTTTCTCGAGTCCTAGCTTGATTCGGTTTGCATCAACGTGGCGGACACAGGTGAGACAAATTGTGGGGATCGGGAGAGGATCTCAAAGGGGCGGGAAATGGAGTAGGTGACGGTGAGGATGCAATGTCTCGGGACGAACAAAAGGATTATACGGTCCATAAGGGTTCTGTTGGTGTAGACAAATACATACGTACAATTGTAAAAATTGGATTGTAACAACTATTCTTTGAACAATACATACGTACAGTTATAAAAATATGATAAGATTATTTCATTAATCGTTCAATTATGTGCTTTTCAAGTATTTTATTTACATTCTAAATCATTAATTTATCGTTGTTTAGGTTAGAGTTATTGTGAAAATATATGACGATTAGAAATTAAATATAGAATATATTTTTTATTATTTTAAAATAGTGAAAAAGATTCCACAAAATAGAATATATGAGTATATAGGAAGAGTAATAAGGTTAGTTTTGAGTTACCTAAATGTGAAGATATACTTCCTTCTATACAAATTACTTAATTAAGCCTATGAATTCTTTTTAATTTTTACTAAAATTATTCACATATAGATTAAAAATGAATCACTAAAAATCTGCAATTTAGTCAAATATAAATACAATATCTTCTACGTGATTAATAAATCTTTATTTATAGTTACTATTCTATTTTAATTTGATTTATTATTTGAAATTTGTTGAAATTGGTAGAATGATACAACTTCGTGTCTCTCTTTTTTATCATGGCGAATTTTATTATTTATTTATTGTCACCATTTTATATTGTAGTTTCTACAATATAAATATAATGAACGTCCATGGCTTGATAATGCCTCAAATGTATTCATTGATACGTGACAAACTGGATCAACATGATTATTTTTAAACTAAATACCCTTTATCTTTAACATAATTATAAATTTACCATCAATAAAATTTAGTTAATATATATATATATATATATATATATATTAGTTGAATAATTTAATATATAGTTTAATAAGTGATAAGAAATTTGTTTATCCTATGACATCTTTTCACTTGAACTAACAAAAAATATATATATATATATTGTGTTAGTTTCAAGTGAAAAGAGGTCATACGATAAAAAATTTCCTTACCAATTATTAAACTATATTTTAAATCGTTCAACTATAACATTGTTTTGTTCAAAAAAAAATGTTAAACTATATTTTAAATTGTTTAATTTTATGACCAAATGTTCAGGTATAAATTTATATATTCAAAATTTCAACTAAGTTTTTGTCAACTATATAACCAATTGTTTAACTAAACTTTAAAATTGTGAAACTATATGACCAAATGGTCAACTACATTCGATATTGTTCAACTATATGATTGAATAATTAACCATATAGTTAAACAATTGGTCGCTCCCCATTATTCAAAATAATTTATTGTCGAACAAGTATATATATGTGTTATATTTGAACAATTAATTGTTATTTTTCACCAAAAGACTTATTTATATATGATTCAAATTATATATATATAACAAATATCCGTATAAGACACGGACACTAAACTAGTTCTTCTAATAGTTATCACCAAAAAGGGGGAAAAAAAACTCTTGTAATAGTAAGGACATTCGACGTTCATTTTAACATATGAATCGGGAGAGTTGCAAAAAAATTATTGATTAATATTCTAATACGATTTCCGTCATCCAAAAAAGTTATATTTAAAAAAAAACTATTTTCAACATCAAATCACATTATTTTTTATTATCTATATATGACATATGCATTGGACTTAATTATTTTAAATCTTATAAAGTTATTGCAATCAATGTTTAAATGAATCAGCTTCGGTTGCCCTAGTTTTCTAACCAATCAATATCACATGATCAATGAACTTAATTATTTTCTAACCAATCTTATATTTGACTTATGCATTGAAGAAAATGTGTTACATCTCATTCAGGGATTTTTTGGGAAATATAATTGCATTATGGATGATGATGTAAATTAGATTTTTGATGAACCAAAATTTATGGTTAGTTGAATTCAACAAGAATCTGAATTTATATAACTCTCATAAATCCCATAAATTTTAAGAAATTTCGTTTGGTGTACTCGAAATTTTAACTTTTTTGGTTGGTGTCCAATAAGTTGTATATTTTCGGTTGGTGTCTTTAAGGTGTTTTCTTTTTTAGCATGTGCTCATTCTTGTATAAAAAAAAAAGTAGTTTTTTATTTATTTATAAATTGTTACATCAATCGGAATTATAATGTTATGATTTAGTTTTGTGCATGTGTTCTGAGTTTATGTCCTACATGACTCATTTTCTTTTGAAAGTTCATCCTCTTCTGGAAAAACTTTTTGAAAATAAAAAAATATTTACATACAACAAGAATATGCTCCAAGGATTAGTACTTGTTAAAATTGAATTATACATGACATGTGTTGTGAATGCAAGATTGCATGACCCGAGGTCTTATAGAGGTCACCCATCTTGAAATTCCCGCACGAGCACGCTTAACTTCGGAGTTATTTGTCCTCACTCTACCAATGTAAAAGAATAATCTTGTTGACATAGGCCCATTGAGAATTTGTATGAATCTTATGGATTATTATTCTTGGATTTTGACCATCCTAGCTAGGAGAAGACATGGCATAGTACGTTTAAGAATTTTCTCGGAATGTTTGGGATTCAGTAAGAAGTACTTTCGATAGGCCAAAGTAGATCACTCGAGGTATTTTCGGAAAAAGCTCTTTTAAGGTTTTCGACATAAATTGTAAGTTTGAGTAAACCCGATATGGAACTTTGAGGATTGTGAGATGTTGTGGGACTATAGTAAGGGTCTTAAACCCGTTTGAGCACTTTATGGAATTTTAAGAAAAGTTATTGGCATTTTTGGTAATTTTCATAAAAGTTAGGGTTTCTAATTCTTTCTTTATAAGAATCTCATAGATAGTCTAGAAACCTTCTAGAAGCTTCATAATTGTTGGAATGATGTTGTTAAGACGTTTTCCGTCTTGATGAGGTTGTTGAGATCGTTTACGTGCGGATCAAGATTTTAGCATTATTCGGATATCGGATCAGTTCAAGTAACTCTTACGGACTTTCTTAGCTAATGCTTCTTGTATGAGTGTGTAATATTGTAGTGGTGCATGTTGGATGCTTTATAATTATTATTTGAGTAAAATGCATGACATTACGATATAAGTGACTCAGGTGTATGAGAATGAGTCGTGGCATCACTGCCTAGTGCTGCCGGTATAAGGTGAGATACATTGGATCCAGTCCGGTTGGTTTACGGGGACAAAGGCGAAGGTCGGGAGACCTTCGTTCCACACAATAAGTTGAACTAATAGAAGTGAATCACTTATTTGAAGATAATAATACGGTTGAGTGTGAGCATGTTGATTGTTTAATCTCCGCATTGTGTGTATTTGTGCTATATAATACCAACTGATATTTAGAACTGATAGCTAACGGTTTTCACCGTGATATTGTAGATGCCTTGCAGGATAGGACTGTAGTGGAGTGATCCGGAGGGAGTGGTCATCCGGGTTTCCGTATTTGTTAGCTTTAGTTTTGGGATTTTCTTTTTCAGAAAACTTTCTTGCCATTTCCGTTTTTAGATTTCGTTTGTTATCGGATGTTAACTTTTGTTTTCTTTCTTTTATCATGACTATTTAATGCATAAAAACGTATTTTGGTTTCCCTTTTATTTGTGCCTTGTTGTAAGATCCGGTAACGTTGTTGTCAAACTAGGTTCGGGACCCATTGTGAGGTCCTAACCCGTAGCATCCTGAGTTTCCATAATTTGGGGTGTTACACGAATTGTCTCAAGTATTGTTGCAGACTCACCTTTGGATCTCCATTGAATTGGTTCTCACGGATTAATGCTATTGTTGAAGCATTGGGAACATAATCTCTATTATCTTCAGGGAATACCCATGTTGAGGCAATAATGGATTGTTTAGGATTCAATATAGTTTCTAGTGTAGGAGGCTATTCGACGTCTCCCATTGCGTAAATCTCAATTGAAAATAAAGAAAAATAGAAAAACGCAATTTCTCGAGCGTTACGTTGAATCTTGTCGACGCTTACGCTCCCTTACGGCCTCCTACGGTTGTAAGGTGGCCGTAATAGAGAGGTTTGCTTATGGTTATTAGAAAATAATGACATAAATTGCATGAAATAAAAAAACGAGAAAAGAAGTGAAAACTCAGAACATAAGTAAACTTGAATCAACAAAAAGTATTGATAAGTCACCAACAACGCCGACAAAAACTTGATCGTGTAAGTTTTACCGTAATAAAAGCCCGAAATACAAAATAACCGGAAGTAGACACCGGAAATAAAATATGAACGTTTTTAGCGTTGTAAGAATATATATCTTGACAAAAGGCTTATAAAATGACATGATTAATTGGGTATAAAACACGTATATTTCGATGCTATCAGAGATCTATTATGTATTATAGAATTAATATTTAAAAACTAAGTTTGGTAATGAGAAATCTATTTTGTATTATAGAATAAATATTTAAAAACTAAGTTTGGTAATGAGATATCTATTATGTATTAAAGATAAATTATTTAGATATATGAAATATGACAACTATATATATTTTTTTAAAAATCAAAATTACATAAAAAAGATAACATTTGACATCTATTCGACAAGAAGTGATTTTGTTTTAATAGTAGTACAGACTAGTGTCAACCAAACGGGTATTTAGTACTTGAAGACGTTAGAGGTCTTATCAATAACTTTCAACAGTTTCTTTAAGATATGTATCTCGTAGGTTTAATATGGTCACACACCAGTTGCGAGGAATTCTCCTAGTGAAGGTATCAAACGGGTTGTAATTGATAGGTTTTCGATGTAAACCTATCAATTCTACTATCAAAGTTTTAACTATAATACTCTATGATTTTGCCTTAATAAAAGAGATGATGAAATTATATATTTGGACCCGAGCGACAACACCCGAGTTTATAATATAGTTGTTGGATTCGAACCGTGTCTAACATATATTATTAAATACGTTAGATTGAAAAGTTGATGATGAGAAATATTATAAATACAACCGAAACCAAAGATCATGAATATACTATAATATTAATATCCCAAACAAAATTAGTTGAGTGTATAGCCATTCTACCCTAATAACATGCAAAGGGTAGTTGAGAAGCTACCAACTATTACATGGATAATTTTTCGGGAGCAACACTACCTATTAGGTCAATCCTACCTAATAGGTCAACCTATCGGATGAGCTTGAAAAAGATTCACGAGGTGTAGTTGTATGAGGAAATGTCGAGAGAGGGAAATAGTGTTGTGTGAGCAAATTGGCGAGAGAACAACAAGTAAGGAAGGAAGCGGTAACGGCTCCTTGCTCCAATGGAGGCGGGAGAAGGAAAGGAAGAGTTGTTGTCGAGAAAATGTCAAGAGAGGGGGAAAAAAGTCCGATACCTTCAACAATATTACTGTATTAAAAGGAGAATTGAAATATCAGGGTATCAATTTAATACTCATACTCATATCTTTAATCATAATATGGATACCAAACGGCCCATTACAGATTTTGTTAGTTTTTATCCTTCCAATCAATAATATAATCTTAAATATTGATCGAATTCAAGATGTTTTATATAATATAAACAATGAATTATAAGAACATTATCATTAATTACGTTAACTTTTGACTTTTTATTGATTGGCCGTTAATTAAGGGATGATGATTAATAAGTATAAAGTTAATGAATAAATAAAATGAGTAATGTTATTCGGGCGGTTAAAAATCACAAAGGGCACGGTCAAATCGGGTTGCGCATACGCCTCAAATCCTGGCGCATGTACAGTCCGGATGCGCACGGCCATTCAGGGCATTTGCTCTACGTCCAATCTCAAGCGCATGCGAATTCTGCATGCACTTCAACCCTGGGGAACATGCGGAGTCCGCATTGTTGTGCAGACGGTAAAAAAAATGTCCGCGCAAATAGTAACCATGAATAAATCTATGTTTATTAAATATTTAATTTATTAAAAATTGTGTCTAGAATGTTTTATATATAATTATTGTTTGGAAGGACGTGTATGATTTTTTTAGTTTATTACAAATATCATAGTTTTTAGAAAAATTTTCTCAAAGTTAGAACTATATGTCAAAATAAATGCCTTATAATAAACAATTATCTCTATTAACCAAAGTCTATGTAGAATTCCGTGTAATTTGACCCCTAACCAAAGTCTATGTAAGGGCATTGGAAGTTCGTTCTAGCATTTCAATCGGGAGAGTTGCTAAAAATTTATTTATTAATATATTTATACGATTTCCGTCATCCAAAAAAGTTATATTTTAAAAAAACTCAATTTTCAACTTCCAATTTCATTATTGTTTATTATCTATATATGACATATGCACTGGACCTAATTATTTTAAATCTTATAAAATTATTGCAATCAATGTTTAAATGAATCAACTTCGGTTACACTAGTTTTCTAACCAATAATATCACATGATCAATGAACTTAATTATTTTCTAACAAATCTTATATTTGACTTTTTTTTTTTTGAAGTGCATCTTATATTTGACTTATGCATTGGAAGAAATATAACTGAATTTATATAAAGTCTCGTAAACCCTATAAATTTTATAATCTAACCCTACTTTGTTGAAGAAAATTGATTAATTTTAACCTTGTAGCTATTTTTTTTTTTGAAGTGAACCTTTTTATCCGTTTAATGTCCTTCAACTAGGATAATCAAACGGGTAATTAGTACTTGAAGACATTAGAGATCTTAACAATAACTTTCAACGTTTTTTTTTAAGATATGTTTCTCGTAGGTTTAATAAGGTCGCACACCAATTAACGAGGAATTCTCCTAGTGAAGGTATCGAACGGTTTTTCGATGTAATACTCTATGGTTTTTGCTTAAGATCGAAAATAGATAATAAAATTATACATGATAGATATATGGTTTGATAAACCCACAAATGTTGGTGGGAGAACCACACATATTATTAATATTATTAACCCTTTATATAGGAAATTACAACCATATAAAAAGATATTAAAAGATTAAGGAACATCCTAAAATATCTAAATACTAAATATTATTAATTGCTAATATATTATTCTTTTCTAATAATACATTCGGAGCCGAGCAACAATACCCGAGTTCATAATATAGTTGTTATATTCAAACAGTGTCCGAGGGAAATAATTAAATACGTTGGATTCGAATGTTGATGATAATAACACTATAATACAACCGAAACCAAAGTTAGTGAATATACTATAAGTTTAATAACCCATACAAAATTAGTTGATTTACGAACTTATAGCTAATCTACCTAAGAACATCCAAAGGGTAGTGGATGAGTATGTAGATGACATGTTAATTTCATTAGCATAATAGTTTACAAAATTAGCACGCCTCAATTACATTATCAAGAATGTGTCTTACCAAACACACTCAATATGCATCATGATCTTATAAAACGATGATTAGCATCATCAACCCAGGCTAGATACAACGAGCCGATCCCCATCTCGAATCACCTCCAAGCAATCAACCTCCGCTCCATCCTCCGTCCGAAACACCGCATTCTCGATCCCAAACTTGTCCGCCGCCATCTTCACCAACCCCTTGAAGCTATCCGGAAGCAATACGAGAATCCGCGACTCTTCAACCGACAGTGTCACCCTCATAGGATAACTCGTACCACTACTACTATACCCTACAGTACTCATCAAAGGATTAAAGCTGTCATCTTGCTTAACATGAGCAGCCGACACAATTCCGAATATCGAGTTATGGAAATTGTTCGTCTTTCTTCTCAGTCTCGTCTGTCTCCTCACCGGCGTCTCAGTAGCTGCCTCATCGTTTACAGAAGGCGGAAGAACCGGTTCACTTTTAAACCTTCCCAAGAACCGAACCCGGTTCTCCTCATTTGGTAATGAAATTGCCGTCTGGAGTTTGGACTCTGGCTTTGATTGAAAAAAAGCAATTATCTCGTCGTGCCCCTGTTGCTCAGCCAGATCTCGTGGTGTCCAGCCACGTATGTCGGGTTGGTCGATGATCGAACCGCGTTCGACGAGAAACTTGACGATTTTAAGGTTTCCTTCACAGACTGCCGTGTGTAGTGCAGTGGTTCCGACAGTAATTTCAGGTATAGGTTCAGTTCCGGGGACGGCGGAACAAGATGTAACACTTAGAAGACTTAAATCACCTCCGAACTCGGATATCCTCTTTAACAGATCAAGACTGCTTTTATGTACAGCAATGCAAGCAAACTGTCCAACGTCGCCTGATCGGATATCCGCACCGTATTCTCTCAGTAGCTTCACTACTGATTCATGACCTCCTAATATTGCTTCCCAGAGCGGCACCTTCCCTTCTCGATCTCTACAGTTCGGATCTGCGCCGTAATCTAGCAAAAGTTGCACGCATTTCTCGCTGCCATTTGATGCTGCAACGTGCTGAAAATGAAATCAAATTAACATCAGAGAAATTACACATGATTGGATTTTTTGATTCGTCAAATAATTGTACCAGAGCTGTCTTTCCGCTGTTTTCTGATTCGTTTGGATCAAGGCCGCGCTTCAATAGCTGATGCATCAAAGTGTCGTTTCCTCGGAGAGCAGCAAAACATAGATTAATCAGATCAAGCCTACCGCGGTCCAGCATCTTCTCCGTTTCCACCAAAATCTTCTCCAAGATTGGATTGGATGAATTATTCAAACGCTGCTCATGAAGATTAAACATATATTCAAGATTTTGTATGATCAACAACGGTTTTAATAAAATTTGGATCTTCGTTGTACCTGAAAGAGATTATTCATTATGATTGTCCCGTCTCCCACGCTGGACTGGACTATATTCAAGAATCTGTTTCTGTTTATCCTCAGCAGCTGACATAGCCTCTTGGTTCGGACAGTGAAGATCTGTGGCCGGTAACAAAGCACCGCAACCTCACCAAATACCTCACCCTTTTTCGCCTCGCCAACAATCTAACATGTACAACAAGTACATGACCATATAGGGAAAAAAAAGACTATTATTCCTCAGTGTTTTTCTTCTTGGGTGGAATTAGGATGCGTTAGGCAAACATGCTGGCTATGAAAATTTACCTGTTCAGCTCCATTTATTAACTGTATAAGATCCTGGAAAGGAAGAAAAACAGACATCAGATACACAGTCGAAAGCGTTTCTAGTGTAACTCCAGTAAAAGGCAAGAGCATATACCACTGAGCCACTGACAATAATGTAAAAATCAGTTGGTGCTTCGTTTTGCAAGATAACGTCTTCATTGGTGGAATAGAACTCTGCTTTCATTTCAGAGACCTTGGAAGCAAGTAGAGATCAAAATTAGCCATATAAATCATACATTTTGAAATGTTAAATAAAATTTATTCAAAGCTTTTAGTTTTACCAGCTGAAAAAGGAGGTCAGTTGACACACGATCAAACAAGTACACACTATTTACAATAGAGTAAAAAAGATAATGTGAAATGCTAGAACGAATCGCTTTAGGAAGAATATCAAGAATCTCTTGTTGCTGCAAACCCTCAGAATCAGTTCTGAATTTGAGGCAAATGTGTGCAAGCATTTGCTCTTGCAGCCTAAACGGTAGCCGGTGTCGTTGAGCAAAGCTAGATGCAGCTTGAATGCTCTCTCTCTAGAGAAAAATGAACAAACAGAAGTACTGATAAGGCCAAAGCAGAACTAAACAAAGAGAAAGGAAGGATGTATCAAAATCTTACGTATTTTCTAGTTCTAACACTAGCATGAGCAACCAAGTTGGTCATGTTTCCGATCAAGTATGCAGTGAGGCCAATATTGAAAAGCATATAGAAGATGTCAAACAGCATCTCCCATTGGTTCACAGGATGCAAATCACCATATCCGACTGTGCTCAGAGTGGTGATAGCCCAATAAATGGTTACAACATACCGCGTCCATAGACTGGCTTGGAGGAAATCCTCCACAGTTGCACCTATCCATGTTGCTTTCCTGTTATGGTAAAGCAAAGCTATACGATAATAGAAGCAACCCGCACAATGAACCGCGAAAAGGGTAACCTGGAGAAGTTGACACATTGAAGCACTGTTAAAACCTTATGAGCACAAGCCTCACTCAAACATAAAAAGTCAATATCATCAAGAGTGACATGCCTTAGGGTATGTTTGGTATTCATACAGACCCTTAGGCTTAAAAGTATGGCTACAGAAGTTCATACGACTTTTAGAAAGGTGAAGAGATGGTGAAAGGATGTCATTTTCATAAAATCTTAGACTTACGCAAACAAGCTTTGCACATCGCACGCCGAAATAATTGAAGTTCCTGTCTTTCTCCAACCTATTGATTGAAGTGAAGGGAGAGATTTTGAATTTTAACAAGGCATTTGAAGAAAGGAAAAGTAAGATAGGAAGAGAGGATATATAAATATATACCTTGTGAAGAGGCGATTAACCCTGTGAAGCCTCCATAGACGAAGCATGCTTAGCAAGCCGTAGATCTTTCTGGAAGCTGGGACGATCTTTTCAGCAAATTCATAAGGGAATGTTGAAATGATATCTAAAGGCATCCTTAAACTCCACCCATAATTTTTAGCAATCTTTTTGGGGTCATCGATGAGCTGGTAGGTGGTTGTATCCAGATAAGCTACGAAAAAGCTCAGGATAATGTCTAAGAAGAAGAAAAAGTTGACTACATTGTCGATGATGGAGATCGGTTTTGTTGGGCGGTTGAGAAAGCCGAGTTCAAAAGGCGAAACCCAAGCTGTGTAGAGGACAAGGATAACAAGGAAATTCTCCCAATACCTGCATTTACCCAGTGAAAGATTTGTCAATTTGCAAGACTTGCGTTGAATTCATATTTCTGATTTTATTTTTTTTGATTTCCTAAAAGCTAAGAATCTGCAATTGACTGAGTAAATAAACAGAAATCGACAATGTATAGAAATCTATATAAAGGCATCTGTTGTCTTCATTCGCACCATACTTTACAAATAAGTCAAAAAAGATGGAAACTTTTGATAGAAGAGACAAAATTAAAACCTGTAATGACGCTCGTAGGGGGAAATGACAAATCGGCGAAGGCGAACCCTACGGCCACTTTGGGCGCCATAAGGAGGCAAAATATCAGTAGTAAGACTGTAAAAGCTTCCATCTTCAGTTTTGACATCTTCTTCGATCTCTCCCTGCTGTTCGCCGCCCCGGACGGCCGGAGGAGGTATCGGAGCGGTCGTCGAATTGACTTTTCTCTTTCCACTCCGCACAGACCGTCCGAACAGAAAACCGCTGCTAAACTTACTTCCGAATAGTCCTCCTAAGAACACCATTGTTGAAGGGCTTTCAGGAAGCTTATTTGCGTATTTATCGTTGGCAATCGTGTATATATATATATATATATATATATATATATATATATATATATATATATATATATATATATATATGGCCATTGCCGACTCCAAATGCAGGGGACATTTTTATATATACACGTTGACTAAAATCAGTAAATGTGGAAACTTGTTGATGATCACAGGAGTAAAATCAGGAGACGTAAATGCAGGGCTTCTTTGGTAATATAAAAGTATAAATTATTTAGATACAGTTTATGAATGAAGTGGATGCTTTCATGTTACGTTATCACCAAACACTCATTAGAGTAGTAAATGAAAGGGTGAATTTGCTAATTATCCTCGTCTAATGTATACATGGGATTGATATTTGAGACGGAATCATAAAAAGCATCCGCATGTATATTAGGCGCCCGGGACGCATGCGCGTTGAGAGTGTGGCCGGAGTTTCTTTATCAAGACGATGGACCCAGAACTGATGTGACACGTTCAAGTAAGACAAAGTCCGGACATATCTCCATTGCGTAATATTCGAGATTTTTTTTCATTATATATATATATATATAAACGAATATATTTATAAGAAGATCCAATATCTCCAATGTTTTTTAATGAGTGTATTTCGTCAGTTTCGTATATCATCCTAATAAATGATAATCTTGGCAATCTAATTCGCTTAGGTAGATGTTTGCGCCAAGGAGACCCAATATCTTTAATGTTGTTTAACTTATGAGCATAGATGTACTTGCTAGAAATATCCAAAAATATATTAAGCGGCTATAATCAGAAGTTGATCAGGTCCCGATAAGAAGAGGTGGAGCAATTATCCCATTTTTTACCTTTGCGGATTATTTAGTCATATTTTCAAAAGCATATGAACCAGTGAGTGACCAAATATTAAGTCCATAAATGGATATTGCAATATTTTTGGTAAAAAGGTTAATTTTCAAAAACCGTCTTTTCAAACAACAAGCAATATCAATTCCACGGTCCAAAGAGCTATTAACTATTTAGCACAACTTGGGGATAACATCAAGATTGTTTGGAAAAATATCTTACATGTCCTATCATCAATGATAAGGTAATTTGTCTTGAAAGACGTAATCACAAAATCTAGGCAACAACTAAATAAATTGAACCATATCCCTGAACATTTCTCTAAATTTTTATTAAAAAATACTTATTCAAGACACGGGATATAAACTAGTTTATAATTTAAAACAAACGCCGAACAACCTAATTGTTTCAAATTCGAGAAGATTAAAGGCGTAATTATTTAAGTGGTGTATTATTAATAAAATTTTTGATATATTGTTTTAATGAATAAATTCGCATGGCGTCGACGTTAATTTTTTTATTTTATCCATGACAATAATGACAGTTATTTTTTGAAATAACAGGGTGTTGGCGCCGCGGTCCACTAACGCCGTAAGATTACGAGTTTTTTTTCGGTAACAAAACAAAGCCGTGTATATAACTTTTTCATTATATAAAATGATCCACTAACGAACACTATGACCTCGAGCCGTGTTAAAATGTTCACGGATATGGTTCAATTTCTCATGGGGATTTTTTAATTGATTTTTTTCAACCGATACAATTAGATTTGAAGCAAGTAGTTTGACTTTCCTATTATCTATAAATAAATAAAAACCTAAGTAAGAAAAAGATGAGCAATAAAACAAGAACATACTACACATGTGAAAGAAGCACTAAATGGAAAGAAGCGCGAAACGGAAAGATGTTATTAAATAAAGAAAATGGTGAGAAAGTCTCGGATCGAAAAGTATATATACAACAATAATTTGACAATAATAATGAAAATCTCATCTTTTAATCTAGGGTTATCAAGTTTCACAGATTCTCCATTGAAAAATTATATTCAAGGTCTTTGTTTTATTAATGTAAAAAAAACTCGTAATCCGCTGACAATTCACGGACACTAGTTTCAAGAGTCGACGCCATTCTGATTTTTTAAAAGAATATTTTAGAAAAGTTGGGCGCCGGCTCTCGGTGCCAACACCCAAAATTTAAATTTCTTACGGACTTTATTGTTGGCAAAGGGATTTTGTAGATAAATTATTTTTATGGTTTTAGGTGTTGCCTCCAAGCGTTGGTGCCATCTAATGGCGTTCAGATTGAGCGCCGGCACCATACAAACTTTTCGGTATCAAGTAAATTGAAAATCGTGTAAATAACACGTCCCTTTATCATTTAGTTAAAACAAATTTCGTTTTGAATCCAAGAGTAAGGATGAGTGGATTGCAATGGATCCGGTGCCGAGTAAATGACCTTGACTGTCACCCGATCCATCACCTGAAATTGTCCACAACACCCAACCTACCACCCGCATCCAACAGATGAAGTGGGTGGATATGGTGAGATTTCGGATATTCTACACCTTATTTATAAACGGAACTTCTAAGTACACGGCGGAAAAACTAACAAGTGCACGAAGCTTACGGTTTCCGGAACGGTCACGGTTTCGAAAACCGTAACCGTGAAAAAAAATCCACAATCACGGTTTCCAGAACCGTGGCGGATACGGTTCTCGAAACCGTGACAAATTTACTTCATAAATTTTACTAATATAGGGGTAAAAAAAAATTATTTTATTTTTTCCATTTTCTACCACGGTTTCGGAACCGTAAACATCGTGCACTTGTGAATTTTTCCGCCGTGCATTAAAAATCGCCCTTTATAAATTTGTAAAAAGTCAAACATTTTATTGCAAATCAATATCATACTTAAATCCAACTAAATATAACATATCATTGTACATAATATCAAGTGCAACATTATAATCAAGCAAGATCCAACATAAACAAATTTAAATTATAACGATTAATTAAAGGACTGAAAATATTGTAGAAAAGAAAAAGATTTGGGAAACAAAATATATGATTTAATTTAATATAATTTATATATAGTAAGGAAATAAAGGTAAACAAAATTTTAATATAAAAACTATAAAATATCAAAATACATAATTTTTTTAAGTAGGTGGATACGGATCGGACAGATGAATGATGGTTCGGTGATGGGTGATGAAACATTCACCCAAATTTTACGTGATCCATCAACCGCTTCATGCACCACCCCGCTTTCACCCGTCTTTTAATTAGTTTTCACCCTTATTATTAGATCGAATAGTCGAGTATTCGTCGAATACTTGTGAAATTATCATTCCTATTCAAGATGAATTATGATCGTATTCATATTTTTACACTTTTATACAAATATGTAAGTTATCCTTCATATGTCAAGCTCTCCTTCATATTTGACATGTTGGAATTTTTAAAGGTTTCATGTCAATTTTCGATCCGAAATAAAGTTATTGGCCTTCAAACATAACAATACTACGTACTATTTAATTGTCTGTAAGTTTGCGTATATTTTAGACCTGATCATATCCGGGTAGTTCGTCCGGTCCGGCCCATCCGTCCGAAAAAACGGGCAGGTATGAACACAGAGGGAAGTCCGACCGGACCGAAAAGCCCGGGCCGGGTACGAACACCACTATAGGCCCGCCCGAGCCGAAAAGTCCGGCCCGTCGGCCCGTATAAAAAGAATAAAAAAATATATATTATATTGTATATATTTAAAATATTAAGTATATATATAAAATATTTAACATAATTATCATAAATTTAATGTATATTACATATAATATCTTAAATATATTTTATTTTAAATAAAATTTATATTAAAATAGTTTTTTAAATTATTTTTAAAAAAAATAAAATAAAACGGGTACCCGGAGACCGGCCCGACAACCCTGCCGGACCGAGTACGGCACGCATTTTAGGCCCGCCGTCCGGGCATAACCCGACCCGGATCCGGCTAAACGGACTAAAATTCAAAAAAGGTCGCCCGAGCCTGAATTTGAACGGGTCTACTTAAAAGGCAATTAATTAATACACTAGAAGAAGAAGAAACACATACAAATTATCCTACACGGCTACACCTCTCATGGACTTTGTTAGTTGTTACACTCTTCGATTAATAATAGGCATTTTAACTCTTAGATTTTGTTCAATATACAGTGCGTTGCTTTATAGTTTCTAGACGGTAAATTACGAGAATTATTAATTTATGTTTGTTTTACATTTCATTGAACAATCCATAAAAGATGATGGTGATTAATAAGGTTAACTTAGTGAAAAATAATATTTAAAATTTTTATTATTATTATTATTATTATATATATTTATTAAAAAAATTATATCAAAATTAAAATGTTTTATATCATTGATCAGACAAAATATCATTTAACGTGTATGATTTTATAATTTATTGCAAATATCATACTTTTTAGTAAAAGTTTCTCAAAGTTAGAACTCTATGTCAAATGCCTTAAAATGAAATAAATCTCTTTAATAATATTTTGAAACGATTTGGGTTATCCAAAAATTTTATATTTAAAAAGTCGTTTTCAACTTCAGATTTCATTATATTTTATCATCTATTTTTTGAAGTTATGCATTGGACTTTATTATTTTCTTATAAAATAGTTGCAATCAATATTCAATTCAATCAGCTTCAGTTACACTGTTTTCAAGCAATCGATATCATATCGTCAATGAAATTGATTATTTTCTAACCAATCTTATAAAATGATTGCAAGCAATATTTATGAGCAAGTTTATAAAGTCCTCCATCTCATTCAGGAAATATTTTTGGAAGTATAATTTCCATATTAATGTGGATGTAAAATAAATGCAATATATGTTTAATCCTCAAGCATACGATCTTTCCCAATTCAGAATATAAAAATGTAATTATATATATCAGATAAAAAACAATTATATTTATCAAGATGCATGCTCTTTGACAATTAATAATTATTATTTTAAAATTTTAATTATTTAGTTCATCTACTTGCTTTTATTAAATCAGTGTCAACAAATTCGGTCGTATTCTAGTTCTTATTTTAAATCCTCATTTATTTAATCAAGGATATTTGCCCTTTTTTTATTTGAGTTTTTCCAATGCATTTAGTTATTAGTTTAAATTTTGACCAATAAATTTTATTTTCTTAATATTGTGTAAAAAGGTATTGTATATTTTTTTAGAAAAACTATAAACTACTTTGGTGCATATATGTTGGAAAAAACTATACAAAATCATCATTAATAATCACTCTTTTACAAGAAAACACCCTTTATAAAACATTTAGCATAAAATCACTCTTAATATTTCTATGTGTAACAAATCACCCTTATAAAAAAATTTATACAACCACACTTAATTTTTTAAAACTTACAATTAACCACCCAATACTACTTAAAACTACATTAAATAATTTAAAATTAAAACATAGAAAAGATAAATTTACATTATTAATATTAATATTATAAATAGTTTTGATAATTTGATTAAATATTACAATTTATATGAAAAAAAATCAAAACAAATTATAGAAAGGTTTTAAGCTATTACAACCTCAATTTCGACTAAAATAATATAAATTATTACAATAAATAATTCAACCTCAGTTCCTACTAAATTTTCCATTACTAAATTGATGACTTGTTTCCCGAATTAAATTTATTACAACCTCAATTCTGCCTACAAAATCAATTTTTAAAATTTTTCACTTGTCTATCATTTTATTTTAAAAAAAATTATGGGTTAAGAAATCCCCAAAATAGTAATAAAAATTTTACATTAAAAAGGGTTTTAAACTATTAAAATTAATTATGATATTAATATTATTTAATATACTGATATTAGTTTACCTTATATATGCTTTAATTTTAAATTATTTGATGTAATTTCATATAGTATAGGGTGGTTAGTTGCAAACCACTTAAAATTAAGGGTGATTTTATGCGAAAAAATTTATAAGGGGTGATTTATTACAAACATATAAAAATTAAGGATTGTTGTATACTAGAAAGTCTATAAATGATAGTTTCTTGAAAAAAGTGATTATTAAAGGTAGTTTTGTGTCGTGTCAACAAGAAAAGTTATTACAAGTAGAGCTCAACTAGCTGCTGCTTTGGGACGTTCAACAAGAAGACACTTTACCATTGGCAACTGAAGCTCCACAACAATGTTGATGAACTAGCTTTTGCTTATTTATGTACTCTTTATGCTTATTATGTACACATTACCACTGACAACTCAACACGAAGACACGTGAGATTAAAGTACCGGTAAAACTCAGTGTTGTTTTGTATCAAGTATCATTGACTGCTAGTTTATTTGCAACTGAGTGATGTTTTGGCATCAACATATATGTGCACCCTTGTTTGTTGTTTAATTGTGTTGATTACACACAAAGGTTGTGTCTTGCTCATCTAAAGGTTATATCCATTGGTTGTTTGATTATTTTGGCAATACACACCTAAGGCTGTTGTTTCATTGTTTTGGCAATACACACCAAAGACTATTGTTTCATTGTTTTGGCATCAATTACACTACACTATAATCATAACAACAATCACATACATGATAAAAAAACTTGTACATTAATTCATCCAAAGGTTGTTGTTTTACAAACTGATCACAACCACTTAAACTACATAAACGATGTATTGACTTGGACATAAAGATTAACCCCATATAATCAATAACATATGAGTATGGTCACGATCTTTGAACTGCATTACAATGTCTTTACATTCTTTTCTTTTCTTCCCTTTCTCCAACTGTAGTTGAGCTATTATGGCATCTTTATATGCAAGTTCCAAGCATAATTTCCCCATCTCAACAGCAAGAACTTCATTTGCCTTTCTTAGTTTCATATTAGACGTTTGTATTTGTTCCTTCTCTTTTACCAATTCTTGAATGACAAACATTGATATCGGGGTAAATCTTTCACTGTCCCATTCAAAATAGGTGCACTTGTTACTTGTAGCATACAAAGGGCAACCAAAAAAATCTACCATAGTGGTCAACAGTACGTGCAGTTGCAAATCTAGCTTCCAAACCATGTTTACATACTCTACGGCGTGTAAAGGAAGATGTGCAACTAGAGATTGACATTTTCTTAGCCTAAACAACACAATTAACAAAAATTAGATATTTAACTCAACAAGTGTTCAACTTGGTTCAATAAATATGTAACACCCCGAATTCGTAGGACTCGAAGCGCTACTGGGCTAGGATCTCACAATGGATCATGACCCTAGCCTGACAACAAGTTCACTAGATCTTACAACAAGACACATATATATTAAAACAAAACATAAAACTGATATATATATATATATATATATATATATATATATATATATATATATATATATATATATATATATATATATATATATATATCAAAAGGTGATATAGAGTAACCGCTGAGTACAAAATCAATATATATCCGTACATCATAAATATCCCATATCCCACGATAACGCCCAGTGTACGGAGCCCTCAGCGGGTCATCCCTTTGAATCACTCTGCAGCTCTCCTAACCTGCAAAGGATCTACATAATGGTATAAAACCATTAGCTAACCATACGCATATATAAGAAGATGCATAAGGGCAATCACACACCAATGAATAGTAAACACATCACCATGCTATCACACATTTACTCGGTTTATTATCTTTATAAAGTCCAATCACTCAATCGTATATATATCTGAATATGAATATATGTGACACGAGGAATATGACCCTCGCCTCTCGGTGGTACCGGCCAGCTGGAGTGGTCATCTGGGATCACTTCCCCGTGTACCCTAAGGGAGTGAAGACAGTGCCCGTCCCCTGTATCAGATCTAGACTCTCCGCAGAGAACCTCCCTGTCTCCTCGCGAGATGACAGGGCAAAGCTGTCACATCCCTACAGTGGGCAGTCACTAAACCATAGGTAGGTACTCATCATAACGCATGCTATAAAGCATATAACACACACCACTCATGCATACATCCAATATAAGGATGGTAGCTAAGTAAGTCCTATGGACTTACCTCAACCTCAGAAGCAGTCTCAACTACGATCAACTCTCAACCTGGTCCACTCCAATCTGGAGGACAACACTGCCTAGTAATAAGGCATAACAATATATCAAACTCATATCCATCAAAGGTGTCACACCTAGACCCAAGGGATCCATAAGGATCATATCCTAACTCATAAACCTCAAAGCCATAACCGGCATAAAGATATATCACAATCCTCATACACATACCTAGCATGCCACTAAACCGCTCATACTAGGAAAGGAAAGGATCTACCCAACTCTAGGTAGACGCGGGACAAGACGCACCTGCGTGATAGGAGAGACGCAGGGGCGGAGCAAAGCAACCCGCAGGCGCGGCAAAGCTCAGCCGCAGGCGCGGTGACAGTGGCCGCATGCAACGCAGGCACGACGCAGGCGTTGTGACAGGCTCCCGCAGGGTGGCGGCTTCCAGGCGCGGGGGCGGCGACAGTGCAGAGTGTGATCCCGCGATTCCTCTTCGGCTCTTCACGTGATCAAATCACGTCTTCTCTCATCCAAAACCAAGCACATACATATACATACATAAACCAACATCAATCTATATCCAATTCATCTAATCCTAAGCTAAGGAAGAGGAAACAAAGAAGAAAGAAGGAAGAAGAAGCAAGAAGCTTACCACACTTGTGGTCCTAGGCTGCAAGGAAGATCAACAAACTCCACAGCTAGCTCTCAAGCTTATCACAACATCCAACATCATCAATATCAGCATCCTCACACCCAAACACTTCCAAACTCAAAGGAAGAACAAGATCAAGGTCAAGGAGAGAAGAAGAAGAAGCAAGAAGGACGTAAGGCTGGGAAAGGAATGAAGAACACTTGTTCAGCAACCAAAGCAAAGGAAATAGGTTAAGGAAGTGAAAGAGTAAAGCACGGGTCAAAGGTCAGCAAAGCCGGCTGCAGCCGCAGGAAACCGCAGGGGCGGGCTTCCTGGCCGCAGGGGCGGAACAACAGACGAGCCGCAGGGGCGGCCTCACGGACCCGCGGGGCGGCTAAGGCCAAAAACGGATCCAAAAGACTAAGGCTCTTACACCTCACCCCCCCTAAAAACAAGTTTTGTCCCGAAACTTGTAAAATCCTCAAACCACTCGGACTCACAAGCCGAGGTACAACTCTCTCTCTATCGGAGGTATAACATCTCCGGACACATGGTATCAACCTATATCACTCTATAACCTCAAGCACAAGCATGGAGGAACTCATCATCTCCAGCCATAAGATCACTATACTATCCAAGGCATAGAGGTAACCCATCTCTAGCCAAACTATAATCATATCACAAGGGCATAGAGGAAAAACATCTCTAGCCGTATCATCACTATAATAACAGAAGGGCATGGAGGAAAAACATCTCCAGCAATACTATGTCCATCAAAATAGCATGGAGGAATAACCATCTCCAGCTAAACCCTAATCGTATCACAATAGCATGGAGGAAAGAGCCATCTCCAGCTATAAACATCAGTCGTACTAGCACAACAAGATCTACTAAGATCACATATCACATCATAGCTAGTACGAAAATAAACACATCATAGCATATAAGCACATAAGCATAACACTCACCAAGATAGTACTAAGATCTACTCGGTGATCCTACTGGTGCATCTAACTCGGCATAGAACTCTGGATAGTTCCTCTGGATACTATCCTCAATCTCCCAGGTAGCCTCATCAGGTCCTCGTCTCGACCACTGTATCCTCAGCATAGGAATGTCCTTCGAACGCAGGCATCTCATACCTCATTCTAGGACTGCAATCGGGTGCTCAATAAAGGTGTGGTCCGGCTCAACCACCAAATCATCATAACTCACAATATGTCTCGGATTTGGTATATACTTCCTCAGCTGAGACACGTGAAATACAGGGTGAACACCCTCTAATCTCGGAGGCAAGGCTAATCTGTATGTTGCGCTCCCAACCCGATCCAGAATCTCAAACGGTCCGACATATCGGGGGCTCAACTTCCCCTTAATGCCAAAACGTCTAACACCTCGTGTCGGAGACATTCTCAGCCACACATGGGCTCCTACTCTGAACTCTAGAGGTCTACGCCTCCTATCTGCATAACACTTTTGACGGCTCTGTGCAGACAGCATCCGCTCTCTAATCAGTGCTACTCGAGCCACATCATCCTGAATCTGATCAGGTGTCAAACCACTAACACTGCTCGGCTCATCCCAGCATAACGGAGTACGACATCTCTGTCCATACAGTGCCTCATATGGGGCCATCTCAATAGATGCATGCCAACTGTTGTTGTGTGAGAACTCAACAAGTAGGAGATGATCCGTCCACACTTGTCCCCAATGTAACACACAAGCTCGCAGCATATCCTCCAGGGTATGAATGGTCCTCTCTGACTGACCATCTGTCTAAGGATGGAACGCAGTCGTGAAGTGCAAACTCGTCCCCAGGGCAGTCTGAATCTGCTGCTAGAATCTCGAGGTAAATCGTCCATCTCTGTCTGAGACGATCGTCCTCGGTACACCATGGAGTTTCACTATGTGCCTAGTGTATTCCTCAGCTAATCTGTTCCCCGGCCACGTTCCCCGGATAGGGATGAAACGTTCCGTCTTCGTTAATCTGTCCACTATAACCCAGATAGCATCAAAACTCCGGCTCAGTCTCAACACAGTCACAAAATCCATGGTGACGTCCTCTCACTTCCTTTGTGGAACAGGAAGTGGATGGAGCTCACCTCCAGGTCTGCAATGCTCGATCTTGACCTGCTGGCAGGTCGCACACTGTGCCACAAATCTGGCCACATCGGGCTTCAGCCCTCCCACCAATATGAACGTCTCAAATCCTGATACATCTTACTCGTACCTTGATGTACAGAGTAAGGTGTACAGTGAACCTCTTGTAATATCCTCTGACGTAAATCCGCATCAGCGGGTACACAGACGCGACCGCGGCGCCTCAATACTCCATCTGCTCCTAGCAGGAACTGTGGTGCCTCATCCCGAGACATCCTATCTTGTATCCTCATCAGTGTCGGGCAAGTCTTCTGCTTCTGTTGGATCTCACCCAACAGATCAGGAAGAACCTCTAAAGTACGCAACTGGGCATCCTCATCAGGAAACTAGATGTCCAACTCTAACCAGATCAGGTCTCTCTGCAACTGATGCTGAACTGTCAGCCTCGCAATCGCCTGCTCTCGAGGCGTCTTCCTGCTCAAGGCGTCGCGACAACGTTCGCCTTCCCTGGATGGTACATATCCTCCATATCAAAATCCTTGATCAGCTCGAGCCACCTACGCTGACGGTTATTCAATTCCCGCTGCGTGAAAATATACTTCAAACTCTTATGGTCTATGAAGATCTGACATGTAGCACCATACAAGTAATGTCTCCGGATCTTCAGTGCATGAACTACCGCTGCCAACTCCAGATCATGAGTCGGGTAGTTCTCCTCATACGTCTTCAGCTGTCTAGACGCATATGCAATCACTCTGCCCCGCTGCATCAATACACATCTCAAGCCTAGCTTGGATGCATCACTGTAAACCACAAAATCCTCTGTACCCTCTGACTGTGCCAAAATAGGAGCAGAAGTCAGACATCTCTTCAACTCCTCAAAACTCTGCATACACTGATCAAACCATACAAATCTGGTAGTCTTACTCAGCAAACTCGTCAGTGGACGGGCAATCACAGAAAATCCCTTCACAAAGCGTCTGTAATAACCGGCTAGGCCAAGGAAGCTACGTATTTCCTTGACGTTCGTCGGTGTCGTCCAAGCTGCTACTGCCTCAATCTTGGCCGGATCCACCTTGATTCCTTCAGCTGATACAACATGACCCAGGAATGCTACCTATGACATCCAGAACTCGCACTTAGAGAACTTAGCATAGAGTTCTCTATCCCGTAAAACCTGCAATACAGTCCTCAGCTGTCCTGCATGTTCCTCTCTACTGCGAGAGTACACCAAAATGTCATCTATGAAGACCACCACAAACTGATCCAGGAGGTCGATGAAAATTCTGTTCATCAACTCCATAAAGACTGTTGGGGCATTCGTAAGCCCAAATGGCATCACTACAAACTCTTAGTGGCCATATCTGGTCCGGAATGTTGTTATGTGCACATCCTGCTCTCTCACCCTCAGTTGGTGATACCCTGAGCGCAGGTCAATCCTGGAGAATATTGTCGCTCCTTGAAGCTGATCTAACAAGTCATCAATACGCGGCAATGGATACTTGTTCTTGATGGTCACCTTGTTCAGCTCTCTGTAATCTATACACAATCTCAACGATCCGTCCTTCTTCCGTACGAAGAGGACAGGTGCTCCCCATGGGGACACGCTAGGGCGGATAAAACCCTTTTCAGCCAACTCCTCGAGTTGCTTCTTCAGCTCTAACATCTCAACAGGCTTCATCCGGTATGGGGCCTTCGAGATCGGTCTCGTACCAGGCTCTAAATCAATGCAAAATCCACACTCCTCTGAGGCGGCAAACTGGACGGCTCAACAAATACATCTGCAAAATCACAGACAATTGGGATATCCTCTACGGCTGGACTATTCCCCTCCTTCATGGCATAACACCAGAAGGCCTCACAACCTTGTGCAATCAGTCTAGCTGCTCGTATCGCACTGATAACCATGCCAGATTTTCAAAGGTCCCAACCTCGGAAAACCTCTATCTGGCTTAACTCGGTAGAGAGGGTAATAGTCCTCCTTCCTACATCTAAAACTTCAGAATGTCTAACCATCCAATCCATACCTAGAATGACTTCTTCATGCTCTAATGGCATGACAAAGAAGTCAACTAGTAACACACGAGTCCCTACAGAAATGGGACGTTTACGAATCTCACGGGTACCTCTGACCCTACTACCATCAGGTAACCCTATACTAAAGGGTATCCCCTCAGTCGTATCTAGACTCAGACGCTCAACGCAGGCATCAAAAATAAAAGAGTGCGTAGCACCCATATCAAATAAGACTCTAACAAGTAAACCATGAATCAGAATGGTACTTGTAGCAGTCGGTGCAGCTGGCTCCTCTGCACTCCTCAGCTCAAAAACTCGACCCTGTGGTCCTCTGGTGTCCGTGGTACTCCCACCACGACCTCTGCCTCTACTCGGCCCAGGAGCAGATCCCTGAGTCATAGGGCGATCTGGGACTCTCTGTTGTCCATGTATCTGTTGCTACTGAGGTGACCTCTGCCCACCTCCCGCTACACTGGCAGGGGAAGAACCCTGCTGAGATGAAGCTCCGCCCTATCGGCAGTAGACAGCTCTGTGACCCTGTAGGTGTAGCAAGTCACTAGTGGCCTCGTGCACTCTAGCCTCATATGTCCTGGATCACCACAATTATAACACTGATGTCCCTTTTCTGCAACTGGTGTAGATGATGGATGACTTTGACGTCTATGACCTCGCCAAACACTAGCAACACCACCGATACCACTAGTCTGCCCAGTACGCTGTCTCCTCTCAGACCCTCCGGTCTGAGAAGCTCTCCTTTGTCCAGCTCACTCTCTCTCATAATCAGAAGTCCGGTCCTGATAATCCACCAAGGTCTCACAGTGAAACCCTGCCATGTAAGTCCGGGTAGTATCCCTCAGTCGTCGGGAAAAGAGATAAACATGCTGATTTGTAGGAGGTGCAGTTGGACCCAACAATGTCACCTCCTCCTGAAATCTCCTAATGGGCTCGGAGACTGGTACATCCTCAAACCCAGCCTCAACAAAATCCCGCAGTTTCTCCCTCCTCAATGAGGCAGGGCAGAAACGCTCTTTGATCATAGTCCTCATATGCTCATAGCTGGTAACCTAACCCCGTATTGATCTCCACCAGTGTTGTGCCAAGTCCCGGAATAAAGTCTACACCAACTCGATTTGTCTGTCTGCTGGACATCTAATAGACTCTAGAGCTGAGTCCACATGTCATATCCACAACTCAACCTCTAGCCCCACCTTCCTAGTGAAAGGGGTACACCCATCTGGTGGAATGCCTTCAACCAGGTATCTGGTCGAGGCCCTCGATGCTCTTCCTGAACCCGAGCAGTCTCAACAGCTTGTGCCTGTACAGCTGGCACCTGAGTCACTCCGTGGGATTTCTCATATGGTCTCTCCTGTGCCTGTAAATCTGGGACACGTCTACCGGCTCTGGTAGCCTCCTCTACTCGTCTGATATAAGCACGGAACTCTGATCCCCCATGGAGACACGATCAGAATCACCAGACTGGGCTCTTTGTGACCCCTGTCTCTCAGCTGCACCGTACCAGTCTCAGGAACGACACTCTCAGTACCCTCCTCGTGAATCTCTCCCGCTGCATGTGAACCGCCAGTAGGAGTCCTACCCCGTCCTCTACCTAGAGGGGGAATACCTCTACCTCGTCTAGCTGCAGGTAAGGCTCTAGTCTGAACCATTTGCAGAAGACGTAAACCTAACTTAGAAGGCTATATATATGCCATATGTATAAATATATATCAAATCAATCACAACAGAATATCTATATATATCTATACTGTCGAGATCTTCAGAGGGGCGATGGCTCACGTACACGATATCCCAAAACACTTGTACTCATTTCAAAACCAAAACCTTTTGAAAAGTCAGACCCCTTTCGGGTTCTGTTTGTTTATCTATTCGACCTTTATCGCAGATTGCAAGTGCCATTATTGTCAACCTATGGCTCTGATACCAACTTTGTAACACCCCGAATCCGTAGGACTCGAGGCCCTATTGGGCTAGGATCTCACAATGGATCGTGACCCTAGCTTGACAACAAGTTCACTGGATCTTACAACAAGACACAGATAGATTAAAACAAAACATAAAACTGATATATATATATATATATATATATATATATATATATATATATATATATGTATGTATGTATCAAAAGGTAATACAAAGTAACCGCTGAGTACATCATAAACATGTATTTGTACATACAAAAACCCCATAACCCACGATAACGACCCCAATGTACAGATCCCTCAGCGGATCATCCCCTCTTGATCACTCTGCAGCTCTCCTAACCTGCAAAGGATCTACAACACGGTATAAAACCGTTAGCTGACCATACACATATATATATATATATAGGAGATGCATAGGCACAAACACCTTATCATGCTATCACATATTTACCCGGTTTATTATCTTTATAACGTCCAACACGCAAATCGTATATACATATAAATATGAACATATGTGACACGAGGAATATAACCCTCGCCTCTCGGGGATGTTGCTAGTTGGAGTGGTGATACGGTCACCGTCCCCGTATACCCAATGGGAGTGGAGAAAGCCTGTCCCACAATCCAAATCTGGCCTGTCCGCAGAGAACCTTCCAGACTCCCGGCGGGATGAAAGGACAAGTTGTTACGCCCTACAATGGGCAGTCACTAAACCGTAGGTCGGTAATCATCACTACGCATGCTATCAAACATATATCACACACAGCTCATGCATACATCCAATATAAGGATGGTAGCTAAGTAAGTCCTATGGACTTACCTCAATCTCGGAATAACCTTAACCACGTAGTACTCTCAAGTATGATCAGCTCCAAATCTAGAGAATAGCACTGTGTATACAAGGCATACAGAGATATCAATCTCCTATCAAACAAGAGGGCCACACCTAGACCCAAGGGATCCATAAGGATCATATCCAACTCATAATCTTGATACTCAACTAAACCTCAAAGCCATAACCGGCATATACGATATCATACTCATCATCATTCTAACCTCAAACACGTACCTAGCATGCTACTAACCCGCTCATACTAGGAAAGGAAATGATCATACTACTCTAAGTAGATCTTTTAAAAAACGCACCTGCGGAACGGAAAGACGCAGGGGCGGAACAAGGCAACCCGCAGGCGCGGCGACCCTCGGCCGCAAGCACGGTGACAATGGCCGCAGGCAAGCACAGGCACGGCGCAGGCGCTGTGACACGGCTCCCGCAGGGGCGGCGGCTTCTAGGCGCGGGGGCGGCGACAGTGCAGAAAGTGATCCCGTGATTCCTCTTCGGCTCTTCACGTGATCAAATCACGTCTTCTTCATTCCATAACCACACACATACATACACAAGCACATTCCAACATCAATATACCTCAACATACATCTAATCCTAACCTAGGCAAAGGAATCAAGGAAGAAGAAAGAAAGAAGAAGCAAGACTTACCACACTTGTCGTCCTAGGTTGCAAGGAAGATTAGAACAACACTACCAGCTGGCTCTCAAGCTCAGCAACAACAGCCATCAACATCAACATCATCATCCACACAACAACTCTTCCAAACTCTAAGGAATCCAAGATCAAAATCAAGAAGGTGAGAAGGGAGAAGCAAGAAAGAGAACGTGAGGAGGTATTCTGGAATGGGAATGAAGATCTCTTGCTCCGAAAGCAAAGGAAATAGGTTAAGGAATGAAAGAGTAAAGCACGGGTCAAAAGTCAACAAAGCCGGCTGCAGCCGCCGAAAACCGCAGGGGCGGCTTCCTGGCCGCAGGGGCGGAACAACAGACAAGCCGCAGGGGCGGCCTCACGGACCCGCGGGGGCGGCTAAGGCCAAAATGGCTCCAAAGACTAAGGCTCTTACACAAACAGCGATATCAAAAAAGCTTCCTTTGATATTGGCAGTGATAAATCTCGGGGTCCTGATGGTATGCTTGCGGGTTTTTTCCAGAAATATTGGGATATTGTGGGACCATCGGTGTACACGGCAGTCAAAAGTTTCTACCATTCTGGAAAATTATTAAAACAAATTAACCATATATTTATTACACTAATAACAAAGAACGATAACCCACTAACTACCAACGAGTTTAGACCTATTAGTTTATGCTCTACGACCTATAAAATTATAGCGAAAATTTTAGCTGATAGATTGAAATTTATCCTTCAAAAATTGATTCACCCTCTACAAAGTGCATTCGTTCAAAATAGAGGTATTCAGGATAATATTCTTATATAGCCCACGAAGTTTTTCATGGTTTCAAAAATAAGAAAGGTAGAGAAGGATATATGGCTATAAAACTGGATATGGAAAAAGCATATGACAGAGTGGAATGGAAGTTTATCAAAGTTGTCCTAGAAAAATTCGGACTCCCAAGAAAGTTCACCAACTGGATTATGGAATGTATCTCCATTGTCTCCTACTCTATTTTGATTAATGATAGACCATCTGAGATGTTCTTCCCGGAGAGAGGATTAAGACAAGGCGATCCTATTTCGCCTATGATCTTTAACTTAGGTGCAGAAGTCCTTGTGCGGAATATTCAGAAAGAAAGTATCCTTAATAAAAAAAAATGATAGGATTCCCTATTTCGAAGCAAGAAAGCTCTATTCCTTTTCTTGCCTTTGCTGATGACATTATTATTTTTACCAAAACAAGTCTTGGTGCAAGTACAAAAATTTTAAATATACTTGACGGGTATTGTAATATTTCGGGCCAGAAAATTAATCTCCAAAAATCAGCCTTCCAGACCTCTAGTAACGTGGACGCCGCGACTAAAAGACAAATTAAAATTGAGCTTGGTATTGAGTGCTCTAATTGTTTGGAGAAATATCTTGGTTGCCCGATTATCAACGGTAGAGTAAATAAAAGTGTGTTCGATGACTTTATCACCAAATGAAAACAACAATTGTCGAAATGGAAAGCCTCGACGCTTTCCCAAGAAGGCAAAACGACACTCATTAAAGTCAATTCAAATGCTAAACCTAATTTCATAATGCAAAGTTTTATGCTCCCTTCTAGTATTCATAAGGAATTAGATCAAATAAATAGGAACTTCTTCTGGAACAAAGGTCCTAATTTCCATCCTCTGATCAGTTGGGACAAGATCTACAGACCAAAAAAATTTGGTGAAACCGGAATAAGAAAATCTGAACTAATGAATAAAGCGCTACAAATGAAACTCCTCTGGAAGATTCTTAACGAACCAGAGAATATTTGGGTTAAAATTATTAATGAAAAATATCTTAGAGGGGATTTGTTATGGAAATACAAATTTAAACAGAACGCATCTTGGCAATGGAAGAAACTCATAGGTTTAAGACCTGAGTTTGAAGCAAGCTTCAGATGGAATGTGGGAGACGGAAGTACGGTCAATTTCTGGAAAGATAAATGGGTATTAAGTGAACCCTGATCAAGCAATGTAAGGATAACACTAATATTAATGAAGAAATAACGGTTAAACACTTCATTTTTGAAAACCAATGGGACAAAATGAAGTTGCAAAGGGAAATTGGAGATGTTCTCCCGAAAGAAGTTATCAAGTTAATCACGTCGTATCAACTACCTAAAACTTTTATCCAGGACCGACTCTATTGTGATCCGGCTTTGGATGGTAACTACTCGGCTAAGTCAGCTCTAAATGCTATCTATGTAAGGAGCGGACTCCCTATCTACGAGAATGAATGGATTTGGGGTATGAACATTATGCCCAAAATTAAAATTTTCCTGTGAAAACTTTCGATAAATGGGCTCCCCACCAAGGAAAACCTTGAAAAACAAAAAGTAGTTGTACCAATGAATTGTTGCCGTTGTGATAACCCTTTCAAATCAATAGATCACCATTTCTTTAAGTGTCAAACGTTATCGGATGCGATATCCTCGAATAAGATTAAAGAATATTTAAGGAAAGGCATGGAAGGGCAGGATAAAATTTCAGATAGGATCGCTTGGCTTAGGTTTAACCTTTCAGATCCCGAAATCATCTATCTGGCCACGTCTGGTGGAACATCTGGTATGCCAGAAACCAAAAGAACTTCAATAATAAAGAACATCAGAACATAGAACTTAGAGTTCAAAACCAAATTAATGAGTGGAAATTAGCAACCCTTAAAAGTAAAAAGGATAAAGAGGAAAAAAACCCGATCAAAAAAAAAACGAAAAATATAAAATGGGAAAGACCAAGCAAGTATTTCATCAAACTAAATTTCGATGGATCTAGAAAAGATAACGGTAAGGCTACGTATGGTTTAGTTATCCGAGATCACGAACCTACTAAAATCTCTATTGGCATGGGTCGATGTGGAAACATATCCGCCCTGCATGTTGAAGCATGTGCGCTGAGGGTAGGACTGGTGTTTGCTTATGATATTGGATTCAAAAACATTGAGATCGAAGGAGATTGTCTTTCGATTATCAATTCGATTAACAAAGTGTGAAACCACCCTGGGACCTTGACCTCCTTCTGTCAAAAAAATTCTAATATTTTGGCAGGCTTTTGTCAAGTTAGGGTGAAACACGTGTTTAGAGAGGTCAACCGAGTTGCGGACCTTCTGGTAGTGTTAGGGAATGAAGATCGGGTGGCGTCAAGTTCGTTTTTCGCGTCTGTCGACGAACTCATCCGGAAGGATGCTATAGGATATAGAATCTCGCGGAGATGATGTATCCTAATTATTTTCCTATAGTTTCTAAAAAAAAAAGGACGTTACTTGCGAGCTAAGTCATTTAGTTTTCGAGGTTGTGCGTCTTGTTCGAGTTTTGTTTTGGCAGACGTGTCTTTGAGCTTGATTGATATATATATGCTTCCCTGGGAGTTCCATACATCGTTGTAGGGCAACCCTAAATCGCCCTCCTTCCTTTTTTCCTTTCTCCTTTTCCTTTTATCTTTTTCCTTATTGCCTTTTTGCCTTTACTTTCCTTGTTTCCTTTTATTTCCTTTTGCCTTTTCTTGCCTTTTCTCTTTTATTTCCCTTTCTCCCTTTTTGTATTTAAATCTCCAAAAGGCCTCAATTTATCTTTTCTATTTTGAGATTATTGATTTGTTGGTTGAGAATTTGACAGACGAGATTAGTTTTGCTTTTCTAGCTATCACCACAGAAAATGCCTTTTTCCTTTGAGATTTGGTTCGTTCTCCTTGTTTTCTGCCTGAACGCACTAACCTGTTGTTGGCTTGAGACATTTTTCTTGTAGATTCACAGTGATCCTCGCAAACCGGCTAAGAGGAAGTTGCGAAGCTTACGAGATAGGTTACTGAGCGAAACACTTGAAGAGGGTAGTATAAGAGCTTATCTTTAACTAACCTTAACGTGATTGTTTGTTTTAAGTCATGTCTACGAGAAGGGAAAACGAGAACCGGATACCCGAAGTCCCACAAGGTACGGATTTCGAGACCATGATGGCCCGAGTCTTGGAAAGGTTAGATGCTATCGAGGCGCATAACGCAAGGAAGCCCCCACGGATTGAGCCGCCACCACCACCACCTCGTCAGCCCATATTTCGGGCCAATCCGGGACTTATGCAACCTAGACGAGTCTTACGGAGAGAGCTGGACTTCGACAATGAACATCCAGTACTAGAGACTGAAGTCTATTCTAAGTCTAAGGAGAAGATACCCCATTCGAAGGGAAGTGTGATGTTGATGTGTACCTTATCTGGGAGGCAAAGGTAGAACAGATCTGGAGTTGTCATAACATTTCAGACAATAAGAAGGTACAATACGCTGCCCTTGAGTTCCTGGTTATGCCTTAATGTGGTGGAATAACTTGTTGAAGGAGAGAAGAAGAATTTTAGAGGAAGACATCATGATGTCTTCCTCTAAAAGAAAAAAGTTTGATTTTCCGGCCATAGGGTCCAGAACTCAATTTCATTTAATTACACCTAATCCATATTTCCATCTGCTGCTTTAACCTGGGTACATTTTTGTAGGTTTGACATAAGTTACCTTTCTCTTCGACTGGGCAGTGAAATGCTTATGGGTTTGTTTCATGAATCAATCTGGCAACAGATCATTGTGCTGAGGTGAATGTGACTTATCATTAGTTGAAATCTCGTAAATGCGACTCGAATCAACAGGTTTCTCCCCCTCCCTGCTTCCCTCTATCTATCTCATTTACGCTATCCACATTTTGGATATTAAACAAATTATTTATACTGTCATAATTGATTTGGTGTAGGGTATGCAGTGTGTGTATGCTATTTGGTAAAAAGCAATATCAATGACATATCTTATAACTCACCACTTATCATTTTCTAAATATAACCACTTATCTTTTCATTCACTACCCTATCATTTTTCAGGATTTTATTCATTTTACTCATGATATTACTTTTTTCAGTTGAATAAAGTCTAAACAAAAATAACAGTAGATATTTTGTCTGTGGTGTTAATAATATATGAATTTTAGTAGGTATATCAGCCACTTTAATTGGTTAATTATTTATTTATAACTTTTTAATAGGATTCATACAACTCATTTCAATATACTTTTTATGTAAAACTATAGTTATAGTTTCTANCACCAATTCATCTAATCCTAAGCTAAGGAAGAAGAAACAAAGAAGAAAGAAGGAAGAAGAAGCAAGAAGCTTACCACACTTGTGGTCCTAGGCTGCAAGGAAGATCAACAAACTCCACAGCTAGCTCTCAAGCTTATCACAACATCCAACATCATCAATATCAGCATCCTCACACCCAAACACTTTCAAACTCAAAGAAAGAACAAGATCAAGGTCAAGGAGAGAAGAAGAAGAAGCAAGAAGAACGTAAGGCTGGGAAAGGAATGAAGAACGCTTGCTCAGCAACCAAAACAAAGGAAATAGGTTAAGGAAGTGAAAGAGTAAAGCACGGGTCAAAGGTCAACAAAGTCGGTTGCAGCCGCAGGAAACCGCAGGGGCGGACTTCCTGGCCGCAGGGGCGGAACAACATATGAGCCGCAGGGGCGGCCTCATGGACCCGCGGAGACGGCTAAGGCCAAAAACGGCTCCAAAAGACTAAGGCTCTTACAATATATGCCACTGTCTTACCAATCTTTGCACAATTCATAAACCAGAAAAATGAACTTCAGCTTATCAAACTAAAATTCGAAGGAACCCTAATATAAGGAATCCTAAATCAACAACGTATAAAAACAAAAAAACAGTTTCAACTTATCTCAATCAATTGATAACGAGTGAGCTTAAATTAGGGTTACAATCTCGTCGTGAATGAGTTTGAATTAGGGATACAATTTCTTCTTTCTTTGAATTAGGGCTTAGATTTAGGGCTTCGAACCTTGAATTATGTAACACCCCAAATCTGCGGGACTCGGGATGCTACGGGCGAGACCTCACAATGGGTCCCGACCCTTAGCCTGACAACAATTTCACCGGACCTTTCCAACAAGGAAAAAATAAAGGCAAAACTCAAAATCGTTTATAATGTATGTGAGAGACTGAAAAGTAAGAATACAAAGTGGAAACTCAGCCGAGTCCTCAAAACGACATAACTGCGTTACGGAAATCTAAACCGTACAATAAAGTCCACAACCAACAATACGAAAACATAACCCAAAAACGTCCCCGTCCTATAATGTACGGAGACCCCGGCTGTCCACTCCTCCACCTCACTCGGCGGCGTCCCTAACCTGCAAGGCATCTACACAACGGTTTAAAACCGTTAGCTCATATTCGAAGCATTAGAAAAGAGGTGAAGGCACATACACACATACATCAACATAACACAAAACATACAAGTCCGGTTTATTATCTTTTTATTATTAAGTCATATCCCGTTCTAATTCAACTTAGGTTTGTGACACGAGAACCACCGTGGTCTCGCCTCGGTCCCTACTTACCGGCAAGGAATGGTACTGATGCATCCGACCGTCTACCCGCCCGGGCTAGTCGCCGAGAACCTCCTAGACTCTCGCAAGAGCTAGGCAGATGATGTCACCGCCCGTTATCATACACTTGGGCCAAAATAATATAAAGTCGGTGGTCCTATTTACCGGTTTAGTTGTTATAACATAAACAAGAACACAAACACACACCACCAACACACATCGATGCTAATACGTAAAATACGAGCTAAGTAAGTCCGGAGACTTACCTCGTCACCTCACTCAAATCACCACACTCTCGCTTCCTTAAGGAGGAAGCCCACAACCTGCTCACAAGAGATATGCATATCAATACATGCTCACGCTCAAGAAGTGTTAGACTTCACTCTAGTGATCTAAGCAAGATCACCTAACCCTCAAGCTATGAATGCATCCTAGGGTCCAAGGTACTCACCACACTCCCCACGCATGAAAGCAATTCACAACAGCTTATAACCTCACATGATCTTAAACCTCAGTAAAGAAGAAACAAGCTAGCATAGAAGGTCCATCATGCTCAACATACTCATAACCATCAACTACATCGAGCCTTAAGGGCTCCTAGGTTCACAACCACTAAGTGTCATCTCAAACTACTCTAGATCCATCCTAGGCATGCTACTAACATGATACAACTACAAAACTAAGGAAGGAACGAAGAGGAAGGGAGTGAAGAAGCTTAATGTTGAAGAAACCGCAGTCGCGGAGTCAAGTTGGCGCCCCCTGCGGAACACAGAAGCCGCCCCTGCGCCCTTGCTGCCGCCCTGGAGCCGCCCCTGCGGCGCTGGTCAGCCGCACCTGCGGCGGTCTGGAACCTGGAGCCCGCCCCTACGACCGTGATCAGCCGCACCTGCGGCGGTCTGACGTCCTGGAGTTCGGAGCCGCCCCAGCGGCCGTGATGAGGCGCACCTGCGGCGGGCTCTAGCCGCCCCTGCGGCCATGATGATCCGCCCCGCGGGTTCGGTGCAGAACCTCGTCTTCGATCGTGGATCCTTGGCTCCAATGTCCTCCTCTCCTTGTTGGGTCTTCTCCAAACACCAACCACTAATCTTAGACTCCTCTCCACGACCTAATCGAACTAAGAACACATGCATGCAAGGATTTGAGTAAAAACTTCTCAAAAGCTTCATCCATGGCCATGGATGAAGGAGGGAAGAAGAAAGAGTTAAGCAGCCAAGGAGGAGAAGGAAGGGGAGAAGCTTACCACACCAGATCTGATCCTCCTCTACTGCAGTCCCTAACCAAGAGCTTCCATGGAGAAAAAAGAGAAAAGAGAGGAAGAGAAGAGAAGAAGTGACGTGAAAGAGAAGAGAGGAGAGAGAGAGGGGACAAGGGCTGCCAAAGGGGAGAGGGGATCAAAGGGTCAGCTGACTTCTTGTCACCTCACCTCGGAACGAGGGGTCGGAAATGACCTCTTGTCACCTCAGCTCGGAACGAAGGGTCGGAAAGCGAAAAAGGAAAAAATGACGAGTCGGCTCGGGATTTTAGGAATAAATCCCGGCACTCGGCACCTCGTGCCTGTGGGAAGATTTACAAAACGCTCTAAGTCCGGAATAAAAATTCCGGATGTTACAAATTAGGGCTTCGTGACTAGCCTGAATTGAGATTTTGTTCAAACCTTGAAACTTTGTTTCTTTGAATTACAAATTAAATAACATTGGTTTACCTTCGATTTTGTTTTAAATGAAAAAATCCAGTTCGGTTCAACGTAATCCAGTTCGATTTTGTTTCTTTGTTTCTTTGAATTACAAATTAGGGCTTCGTTGACCTACTGTTTGTGGGTCATTGACCTACTGTTTGTCGGTTGTTTACCTATTGTTTTGTCAGTCGTTTACCTACTGTTTTGTCAGTCGTTTACCTACTGTTTTGTCAGTCGTTTACCTACTGTTTTGTGGGTCGTTGGCCTACTATTTTGTGGGTAGTTGATCACCTACAATTTTGTGGACCTACTATTTCGTGGATCGTTGACCTACTATTTTAATAACACTTATAATTCATAAATGTATCTTTTCAATCTTCATTTACGTAAGAACATACAAATTATATACTCCCTCCGTTCATAAATAGTTGTAGTTCTAGCCTTGTAGTTTTGTATAAGAATATAATAATTGTCATTCTAGCTATTTTGGTCTTTACTTTACACATTTATACTTCCAATCATTGATATTGTGTTAATTGTGATTAGACCTGATCATATCCAGGTGGCCCGTCCGGCCCGGCCCGCCCGCCCGGAAAAACGGGCGGGTATGAACATAAAGGGAAGCCCGACCCGCCAAGCCCGCCGGACCGGGTACGAACACCACTATAGGCCCGGCCCGTCAGCCCGTATAAAAAAATAAAATACAAAAATATATATATTATATTGTATATATTTAAAATATTAAGTATAATTATAAAATATATAGCATAATTATCATAAATTTAATGTATATCACATATAATATCTTAAAATATATTTTATTTTTAAATAAAATTTATATTTAATATAGTTTTTTAAATTATTTTTAAAAAATAAAAAATAAAACGGGTACCCGGAGGCCCGCCCGGCAGCCCGGCCGGGTACGGCAGGTACTTTAGGCCCGTTAACCGGGCTTAGCCCGGCCCGGGTCCGGCTAAACGGGCCAAAAATTTGAAAAAACCCGGCCCGAGCCTGGATATGAACAGGTCTAATTGTGATTCTCAATAAAACAAAAAAAAAAAAAAATGAATGATTAGGGATATATTTGTATATTTCATATATAGTTTTCTTAATAAGTGTCCAAAAAAAGCCAAAACAACAACTATGTTTGAACGTAGGGAGTATTAACATAAACCACGTTATATCAATCACGAAAATACATTAGTTGTTATAGTCAAAAAAATTGTGCCCTATAAGCTTCTTAACTACGGTGTATAAACCACGTACTATATATACAAACCATCAACATATTGCCCTACATATACCAAGCGTTCAAAAAACCCTAAATACGAATAAGAGAACGCGTTGGCACGCGCCTTTCTTCCTGCCGCCACCTTTCTCAATCCCTGAAAATCCTAAAACACCTTCGGCCTCTTCTTCCTGGGTGAGATCTAGCAAATCAGTTTCAAAGCCATAACCTAGCAACCCTAATTTCTAAACCTAAGTTTAATAATGTGTATAGAGGGCGTTTTCGTCATCTGTTTATATCCCTTTGGAATGAGAGCGGTTGTAATCGAGCTTGGAAGCAGTTTAATTTGTAATGTACGGTAATAATTCATAACAAATACTCCCTCCGTTTCTCAATAGATGTCGTTAGGGTGAAAAACACACATATTAAGAAATCTAGAAGTAGAAATTATAATATTTAATGATGCATAATAATTTTAAAAAAAATTATATAAAAACGATGGTAGAATGTAGAGAGTTGTATGGAAAAAGATAAAATAGTGTTTTGAAAATACAAACGATAAATGAAAAGGTGGTTAGAATTATATTTATAGAAAGTTAGAGTATTAATAACACCTATAAAACCAAATATTATGAAATAAAATTTTAGAGTTTAAATGACAAGTATTAAAAAACAGATGGAGTAATGTATAAATATAACTAAAATAGTTTACAATTAAAAACATAACTAAAAAGTACCAACCCTTTCAATAATACAATATATTTAAAATCGTAACAAATACGAACTAATGGTATAAACTAACAACAATATAAAAATTATATTTAAAATAGTTTAAAGTTAAAAGCATAACTAAAAAGCACCAACGTGCCTTTCAATAATACAATATATTTAAAATACATTAAAACTAATAATACAATAATTGGTTTCACTATCTTATGTCGTAAAGCATAAACATTTAATAACAAATAAAAAGCTTAATTATTTATATAGTTTGAAGTTGATAGGATCATTAAGATAATAAGATGTATGTTACAATCATGATAATTGGTTTAATTTATGAATTTATAATGCCTTACATGATTAAAAACAAGTTTGGATATAAATAGGTCGAAGGGATGTTTCTATATCTGTCCTTCTAATAATCAACAGGGCGTATAAAGGTAGCAACGTTGACTGTCGATCTTTGGCCTTTGGTATCAACCGTCCGACATGACTGACATGAAAGAAAACCGGGCTAAAATCATTGAAGTGTTGTATACAATTATTCAAATTTAGATAACTTATGAAAAGGTCAGAAGTACAGCCAAGTTTCTTTAGTTTATAGATTGGGATATATATATATATATATATATATATATATATATATATATATATATATATATATATATATATATATATATATATATATATATATATATATATATATATAGTCCATTTGTTAAGATGAGGTTTAAGTTCTAATGAAAGTTGGCCCGGGAGATGTCATACGAGTGGATTGGATGGTTTTAAGTAAAGTTATTTATGTTCTGGGTCATTTTAGATAGGATTGAAGTTGAACTTAATAAGGCCGGTGTGGTATGGAGATTTGTTGTTTTTTTTGAAATTCGAGTTATCAGATCATTTTAGGTTGATTTACTTCAGATTTTCGAATTGATATTAGTTATATCGTTCGTGTATAATCGGATTCATTCATTGAGTGTAGTTTCAACAAAATTGCGTTGCTCCGTTTTTATGGAATCAATGAGTTTTTTCGATTTTCAATAAACAATGTATTTGCATTTATTTTTCCAATAAATATGTATGTCAAGTATTATGGCAAAAAAAGTTGGCAAACATAACATCTTATTCGTCAAGCCATTTCAGATCGGAACATTTTGAGCTACCAAGTATGTTGAATCACGCAGTGTTAGAAATATTGTAAGGGGCGTCTAGTTTGAAGTCCCTTTCTTGCTTCCAGAAAATAAATTGATATTAAAAAAGAAAAAACTCAATATACCAATGAATTATAGTGGAAACCTCAATTTACCCTACTAGCAATAGAGATAAAAAGCACGCATTTCCTAGCTTTGATTGGTCGGAGTTTGTGAAATAAGATCTATACAAGTATTATCTTGTAAAGCCAAGATAACACCAAAACTTATACTAAACAGAAGAACTCGAAGATTTGGTAACGCGGTTCGGTTTCCCTACTCCGCGGAGTCTCAAGAGGGAAGACCCGAGCCCAGAAATGCACTATTAAGGAAAAAACGTTCAGCAAGTTCAAACAAAAGACTAACTCAGACACCAAAAACCCTAGAGAAACTGAAACAGGTAAATCAAGAAAAGAACAAGTAAGAAGGTTAAGGAGAATGCTCCCTTTCTAGCCGCTACAAGCTGTCAAACGATGACGGGTTTTCACATACTCAGATAACCCTAGCCATGGAAGCTCCTTTGAAACCTTCTTTCTCTTTTCTTTATTCTGTCTCAGTTTTTTTTCTCTTTTCTGTCTCTTTAATTCAGCAACTGTTGCCAGACAAAGGAGTAACCTCTATTTTTATTTCTCACGTGACCCTTTTTTCTTTCCTTTTGAACATTAAGCAAATATAGCCAGATCCTTGAAAGATATTAGGCCCATCCTCTTACATTATGGGCTTTAAGCCCATATACCTTCAAAAAATTGAGAAAACAAACCGATTCACTAGAGTTTCTACCAAAACTGAGTTAGCCATAATTATGAACTTACTACATTATACAAAACTAGAATTACATCTCTACAAATGCCCTCCTAAATTTAGTATTGTACAAAAAACGCTTGAACCTGACAGTGCATCTCCAGGGCCCTTAATCTTCCCGTCCGTCATCAACTCAAGTGCATATCATCAAGGTACGTCATATATATGTAGAGCATTCCTGCAAAAAGTGAATTTATTAGAAGGTACGATTTTTGTACCAAAATCAGCAAGATTGATCTCTCCATGAATTTTCTTGACGGAAATTCTATTTTCTTCCACCTCATTTCTTATAAAGTGGAACCTTACATCAATGTGTTTGGTTCTTTCATGGTACATAGGATCCTTGCACAAATACAAATCACTTTGACTATCCATATGCAAAACAGGCAAGTATGTTTTTCCTTCTATCTCATTCAATATACCTTTTAACCAAGAAGCTTCTTTTGAGGCTTCAGTAGCAGCAATATATTCTGCCTCTGTAGAGGATAAAGCTACTATATATTGTTGTTGGGACTTCCAAGAAATGCAATTTTCAGCACAGGTAAAAAATAAGAAGTAATAGACTTACGATTATCCTTACTAGCATAATCAGAATCTACATAACCATGTAATTCAGTTCCAGGTTTGTGCCAGAAATGTATTTAAGCATATACTTCATTCCCATCCAATGTTTTTCACCACGATTAGACATATACCTACTAAAAACACTAATAGCAAAAGCAAAATCAGGTCTAGTACATAGCATGGCATACATGACGGAACCAACAACCACATCATAAGGTATATTCACCATTTTCTTAGACTCTTCTACAGTTTTAGGACAATCTGTCTTAGAGAGTTCTAGGTGCCCTCCCAAAGGTATAGGTGTCGGTTTGGAATTAGTCATAGCAAACCTATCAAGCACTTTAAGCATATAATCACTTTGGGAGAGCCACATGGTTCTCTTAGGCCTATTTCTTATAATTTTCACTCCTAAAATCTTTTGTGCAGGACCAAGATCCTTCATATCAAAGTGCATTCTTAAATCATTCTTTACACCTGAAATCATGACCTTAGAACTACTAATCAATAGGATATCATCCACATATAACAACACATAAAGAGCAATTTTAGAAGCCACATTCTTACAATATAGACAAGTATCATATTTGCTTCTTTTGAAGCCAAGAGTTCTCATGCATGCATCAAATTTTATATTCCATTGACGAGGGGACTGTTTTAAACCATAGATAAACCTATTAAGAAGACATGCATGCTCAGGTTTATTCTTATCTATGAATCCCTTAGGTTATCTCATGTATATAGTCTCTTTTAAATCACCATGTAAAAATGCAGTTTTTACATTCATTTGCTCTAGTTCCTAATCATACACAATAGTCATAGCAAGAAACAATCTCATGGTTTTATACTTAATAACAGGAGCAAATATATCATTATAATCCACCCCCATCTTTTGAGTAAAGCCTTTAGCTACTAGCCTAGCTTTATATTTAGGCGGGTCATTAAAATTTGCACCTTCTTTAAGTTTATAAATCCATTTGCATTTAAGTTTCACATTTGCAGGTTTAGAAACCAAAGTCCAAGTGTTATTGACATGCATCGATTGTATTTCTTCATCCATTGCTTTAAGCCACTCATTAGCATGGGAACATTGTAAAGCTTGTTCATAAGTCTCAGGTGTGAACCATTTAACAATTTCAGCAGCTAAGAATGCAAACTCAACAATATTAGAGGTATATTTCTTATTAGGAATCCTAATTCTTTGTTCTCTATCTCGAACTAGTCGATAGTCAGCTAAAACATGCACATTCTTATCAAATTCAGTTTCAATAGAATATTCACGAATATTTCCAGTAGAATTTTCAGATTCATTCACAATAGAATTTTCAGAATCATTTACAATAGAATGTTCAGCAGATTTTTCAGAGTCATTTTCATGTATAGATTTAGTCATACTAGTAGTAGAGTTAGAGAGATTTTCACTTACTTCCCCACCTAATTGGTGAGGTTGCAAACTTGTATTACCTCCTTTGTCAATATTGTCATCCTTGTTATATGGTGCACTACCTACAGGGGTTTTTGAACCAGATTGGTTCATTCCAAAAGAGTGGCCAATGTCAAACTCTTCTTCTATATCATTACCTTGATCATTGTCATTTCCTTGTGCTGGTTTGAAAAACAATGCAGGTGTATTTCTAGGGGTTCCTGCATCCTCGGTTATTGGCATCAGAATTGATTTAAAATTCAAATCAAATTCATTGAATGTGACATTTCTAGATGTTATTACTTTGTAACCCTTAGGTTGAACAAGAAGTAATTTATATCCCTTGACTCCTTCAGGGTATCCAATCATAACACATTTAAGGGCCCTTGGTTGCAACTTACCTTGTGAGACTTGGGCATATGCAGTACAACCAAATGGTCTTAAATGTGATAAGTTTGGTTTCTTTCCGGTCCACATTTCATGTGGAATTTTAAAATTCACCACATAAGATGGAGATCGATTTATGAGGTAAGAAACTGTAATTATAGCTTCTCCCCACATGGAGCTTTTGATCCCTGAGGAAATAAGCATACACCTTGCTTTTTCAAGCAAGGTCCTATTCATCCTCTCAGCAGTGCCATTCTGCTGAGGGGTGCCCGGGACAGTCAAATGTCTTCTAATACCATTTTCTTGACAATATTCATTAAAGACTTGATTGCAAAATTTAAGGCCATTATCAGTTTTTAAAACTTTCAGTTTAAAATCAGATTGACTCTCAACCAAGGTTTTTCATGATTTAAAAAACTCAAAAGCTTCATCTTTTGATTTCAATAGATATACCCACACTTTTCTAGAGTAGTGATCAATTAATGAAAGAAAATATTTTCGTCCACCAATTGTTTCCACTTGTGCAGGCCCCAGAGATCAGAATGAACATACTCTAAGGGCCTTGTAGCAGTGTAAGTAGATTTATTGAAACTGTGTTTTGTTTTCTTTCCGAAAATGCATTTTTCACAAAACTTTAAATCACATGGTTGTTTGTCAATCAGTCCAGTTTTAAACAAATGGAACATGCCTTTATTTCCAATATGGCCAAGTCTATTATGCTAGATTTTTGTATGATCTAAGTTTATATTTTTATTCGCTACATTAGAGACATTAATTTCAAGAGTGCATATTACATGGTATAGACCTCCCTTCTTAATGCTTCGTATAAGGACATTGCCATTTTGGACCACTTCCCTATACCTTTATGAGTGTGAATATGACAATTTAGATCATCAAAAACATATTCAAATAACAAACTTATCCTAAGATTAGGCACCCACCTGACCTTATTGAGAACCCTAACCTTACCATGCATTTTCAGAGGAACATTCCCAATACCTTTATAGCTAAAGAGGTATGATCTCCTAGTAAGACCACACCCCCATCACATTCATTCATAGATTCAAACAATCCTCTATTAGGTGTAGCATGCATTATACAACCGGAATCCAAAATACAAGAATCATTTTATCTTCCATATCCTTTTTCTTTTTCCGACAATCTCTAGCAAAATGACCTTCTTTAGAACAATAATGACACTTGAAACCCTTTTTCTCAGCATTCATATTTTCAGAATTCTTATTTTCAGTATTACTGGGCTTTTTCTGATTAGTCTTATTGTTGTTTTTACCTTTGCCCTTTATCATAAGAACTTCAGACTTGAAGTCATTCTTATTTTCAGATTAAACTCAGATTTAGACTTAGGGCTTATTTGGTATCGGATGGAGATTCTTTTTTTAGATTGTTGGGGATGGGGATTGTTGGGATTATAGGAGATTGTTGTAGATTGAGATTGTTGTAGATTGTTGGGATTGTTAGTTTTGGGTGTTTGGTACGAGTTTATTATGATAGATTGTTAATTAATATTTTACAATTATACCCTCTAAATAACACATTCAATATTACCCTTCACTCTCCAGTCACGAATGTGCCAAAAATCAGAACCATTATCAATGGTTCTGATTTGGTACCTACATTTTCAACTGAATCAATCAACAGAATCAGGCAATGCGCGAGTTGGGAATGAGCAGCTCCAGTGAATGCATGGAAATGGTTCTGATTTGGTTCTGATTTGGGATTACAATTTCTTAAATAATTTATTTCAGTTATGTTCAGGTCTTGAAAGGCCTCTCCTCCATATGGAAATGAGCAGCTCCAGTGAATGCATGTTTTTCTGCTACTGCTATAGGGTCTGTCAATGAGCTGGGAATGAGCAGCTCCAGTGAATGAGCAGGTTGCAGGTGCAAAAACCGTTGTTCCAGGAAGATCTTGTACCATTAATCTTTGACAAACCTGAAAGCGGGAAAACAAGCATTACATTTTCTAGGCAAAGAAACGTTGAAACTGATTCAAAATAGTTTCCTACCACATCGAGAGGGACATAGTATACACAGGAAAGTAAGTTGGAGAGCATGCCTGCTACTCCATTAGCAATGCCAAGACGAGTGGCCACAGGCATCTCATATCTCTCCAAGTATTTTAGTGTCATATCTTTTGATACTTCAAGTGAAGTTAGTACCATCACCCTGCCTGGTAATGATCCGATTGCGGAAGTAACGAAGCCTCGGAAAAGGCCACGGATGCCATCCTTTCTCAAAATGTGAGCAAATACTGAAATCCCCCTTATGTCAGAAATCCCAGAGCTACCCACCTGCATTCTGGTCTTTACAACTGCAGTAGGATGCAACAAGGCGGATTGAGCTGTGAAAAGAATCGCACCTATTACATGAAATCTGGATTTGTCCAGCCTGCACTTTATTCAAAACATAAAATGATTAATCAGGTGAAATGGAACCAAATTTAAACGATCCGTTCCATAGTTCTTCTTCTCAAGATAAAAAGAAGGCACATATAAACCAACATTCAGTATACATTGATGATTGATCACAGGGCCATAATCCAAAACATTAGCACAACATCAGGTAATATACAAGCCTCGCTATCTAGCTACTACGTCGTGACTCGTGAATGTCATCTGATAGAAACTTTAGCGAGCAAAGAGTAAAAGAAAAGGATTGAAGGAAAATCAGGAGCAGTAGCGGTTGAAACAACAAGTCCTATGAATGATCGGAGGGATTCTGGGTGGATTTGTAAATTTGTTGAAAAAGCCCGTGTATCTAGTAGCACTCAGCTCTGCTACAACATCATCTTGGATAAATGATCTGCCTTCAATTGCAAGTGCAAAGGCCAGGGTTGCAGGTGCCGGTGCCCGTGTAATCATTCTGCACTCAGCTCCAGTGAATGAGCAGCTCCAGTGAAATAACAGCAGCTCACAGCATCTCACAGCATCATTTTGATTTTAATTTTTTGCATCAATCGACAGAATATACTCAAACAGCAGCTCCATGTGAAATAACAGCAGATCCAACTCCTGAGCTGGGAATTAACAGCAGCTAACAACAGCTCACAGCATCATTTTGCACTAGTCTTATTTTGAGGTTCTGAGCTCCTGAGCTCCTGAGCTGGTTTCTTCCTTCTACCGACCAGACTGAACCAGATGGGGGAGGTGAATCCATTGCTCCTGTGATAGACCCAGATGAACGAAGGGGAGCGAGGGAACGAGAGGAACGAAGGGGACGAGGGAACGAGGGGAACGGGAAGGGGAGCGATGAATGAGTTGCTGAGGAGATACGTTTTTTGATAGATCGAGAGAGGGCATGAATGTTATAATAATTAAAGAATCCCCTACAATCTCCCACAATCTTGATTTTTCGAGATTCTTTTTAGGGGATTTTGGGACAAAAACAATCTAAAAGAATCTCGTAGAAGAATACAATATTCTATCTCCATCCCATATCAAACAACATAAAAAACGTATCTCCTACAATCCCGTGAAAAACAATCTAAAAAAATTCCCTACAATCTCATACCAAACAGGCCCTTAAACACTTTAAGAGTTTCATCTTTTCCAATTATAGCCTCAACAATTTTTTCTTTAGTCAACTCAGTTTGCCCATATTGAATTACGTCTTTAAAGTTTTCAAATTGAGTAGGTAAAGCATTCAACAACAACTGCTTGGTGGGTTTCTATGATTTTATCATCACATTTTTCCAATTCTTGCGTCATTTTTAAAAATTTATCCAAATTTTCATGCACAGTCAGAGAAGTGTTCATTTTAAAAGTAAACAACCTACACAAAAGTGAAATGCGACTAGATAAGATTTTAGATTGATACTTATCTTCAAGTGCTTTCCACAGTAGCGCAGGATCAATGTAGGTTAATACTTGTCTGGCGACTTCATCTGACAAGCGGATAACTATTTCAGAATATGCTTGTTCTTGCATCTCCTTCTTTGCAGCACTATCCATGCCTTCAGGATATTCTCATGTCACTGCCTTGTAATATTTTTCTTTCATAAGAAGAGCCTTCATCTTGAACTACCACATCGAGAAATCCATCGTGCAATTGAAGGCTTTAATCTTCACAAAGTTTTCTGACATCTCCTAATCACTAGTTCAAAACAGAGATTAATTCCAGAGATATCGTACAAGAACAACTCATATTGCTAAGGAACAGATTTTTCGTAATACAAGAATCAACAAAGGATATAGGACAAAATCAAGCAACGGAAGCTGAAAAAAATAAATTTGTTTTCCAAAAACATACAAAAAAAAATCTTATATTTTTAAGATAACAATTCGTTTTTGGTCCAGATCTAGCATTTTTGAAAACAAAAGTTGAATTTTCAAGAACACAAATCACAAAAAACGCTCTGATACCACTTTGTGAAACAAGATCTATACAAGTATTATCTTGTAAAGCTAAGATAACACCAAAACTTATACTAAACAAAAGAACTCGAAGATTTGGTAATGCGGTTCGGTTTCCCTACTCCGTGGAGTCTCAAGAGGGGAGACCCGAGCCCAGAAATGCACTATTAAGGAAAAAATGTTCAGCAAGTTCAAACAAAAGACTAACTCAGACAGCAAAAACCCTAGAGAAATTGAAATAGGTAAATCAAGAAAAGAACAAATAAGAAGGTTAAGGAGAATGCTCCCTTTCTAGCCGCTACAAACTGTCAGACGATGACGGGTTTCCACATACTCAGATAACCCTAGCCATGGAAGCTCCTTTGAAACCTTCTTTCTCTTTTCTTTATTTTGTCTCAGTTTTTTTTTTTTTTTTTTTTTTTTTCTGTCTCTTCAGTTCAGCAACTGTTGCTAGACAAAGGAGTAACCTATGTTTTTATTTCTCACGTGACCCTTTTTCTTTCCTTTTGGACATTAAGCAAATATAGCCAGATCATTGAAAGATATTAAGCCCATCTACCTTCAAAAAACTGAGAAAACAAACCGATTCACTAGAATTTCTACCAAATCTGAGTTAGCCATAATTATGAACTTACTACATTATACAAAACTAGGATTATATCTCTACAGAGTTTAAGTTTATTTATTTACTTAACTCGATTTCACCGTAGCACACAGCTACATTCTTTTGAACCTAAATAACCTAACCTAATACAACAAATCTTCCTACAATAGCTTTCAAAAGCTAGCTTGAACTTCACTCTCGCAAAATGTACGATTTGTGTGTAATCATTAACCTAAAAGATAGGATAACTTTGATGCATGTGGTTATAAGATAAGATAATATCTTAAGTGAATTATTCAGAACAACATCTTAATATAAAATGCAAGACTAAAACATACAAAACAAGATATTAAAAGATATTAAGATATCTTATATTACAATATCGTTACTGATAACGATATTTACTAACTAAATTATATTGGTAGGATATACATTGAATAGGAATTATGAAGCAGAACATTTTATGAATTATCCCTACTTTTTATGCATATGTAAATACATTAGTTCTCTGGGATGTTTAGGTGAATAGTGAAACATAATAAATTTTGTAATATTTGTGTTTCAACTTTGATCGTTTGTTAAGCAAGTCTTGTATTTTAATGATTTTATTTTCGTAAATGATGGTATCATATGGTTTTCTTTATTGTTAATAATTTATGGAAATTGGATGTATTTGTGTGATTGATATAATTAAAATTATGTATGCAACTAAATTCGTGTAATTAAACTAAATATATTAATCAATGTAGTTTTTATGACTTAGGTAGATTTAATAGTTGTAGAGTAATCTTTTGAATATTTTCATAATTTGAGTGTGGCTAGGTTTTCTTTTAAGAAACAAACCAATAATTTTCACCGTTATCAGCAATAACAATATAACTTAATTCATCCGGAAGCATAAAATTCAATTTAACCAGACGATGCACCATTGACACTCGACAACTCCAACATCCGATTCGCAAATCATCATGCACCAACCGTGATATAGGCTATAGAAATGGCCCGTCTAATGGCTTCGCCCTCCGCCGCCTCCGCACTCGGACTGCCAGCTAACCTCTTCGCAATTGAGTTTGGTAACTCCCTCGGGAGGTGTCACCCAGCTACCCCCGACAAAGAGGACTCAAGAGCATCCACAAACTCAGCAAGATGGACTCGAGCCTCCTCTCCCGACATGTACACCACAAGAGGTTCATCCATAATTGTACGTCATGGGCAGAGGAAATGTTCAGTGTAATTGAAAATTAAATAAATTTTTTATTATTTATTATGCAAAATTAATAAATGAATACGTCATTAGTAGATTTAGTCAACCTAAGCAAATATTCCCTATTTACATAGTGCCAGACAGAAAAGAAAAAAAACATGAAGTTGAGGATACAAGAATAGTTAGGAAAGAAATTTGGCTTACAATGAACTTATAGCAGAGCTCTGTGGACCAGTTACCAAATCAACTATACGTTGAGAGCAAGATTTACAAGAAGAAGCAATCAACAACTAATCTGTACTCTAAATACAACATTAAGAGAACAAGCTCAGCATTCCCATTAAGTACCTCGTATATTTTTATGTACTGGACATAGCATTCTGGTGTTCAAACACTTCAACATACTATCTCATTCTAAGCAACTCTTATATTTCTCTGTACTGGACATAGGTATAATCAAACATTATAGTGTTCAAACATTGTACCATATTATCTCGGAAGGACTATGGATTCAGAGTTATTGAAAGATGGAAGTCATTGTTCTTGCAGCATTGGAAGAACTTGTCAACGCCGTGATTCCTCAGCTACTATCATCATTTCATCTTCTCCAACTTCACAGTCACAGCTCACAAGAGCTTGAGCATTTTCAGGCGTTCTTCATGCTCAGGGTCCAACTTCGGTGGGGTGTACGAGCCGTACAAGTCCTCTACGATGTACTCCTGGAAATTATACAAATGAACATGAAATGTGTGTGTCAGAATTTGGGATTACATAGTTCAAGTAAATTACAATTGAAGTACCTTTGTGAGCTCCCTCTTTGTGAGGATATGGTAATGTCTCTGCCAAATCCTTTGCATGGCCATCGTAGCAGCAAGAAACCCATATGCAATGCCAAGTATAGCAAAGATGACTACGAAAACAATAACAAGGGCAAAGCATGCTTCCATAGATGCAGGGAAGCAATCCAAGATACCCCATCCATAGCAGCAGTTCTGGCATCCTGCCATTCTAGGATCATTGCTGTTCAGAGATGAGCAGTGCAGTATGAGGCCACAGAAACCAAGCAACACAAAGAAAGACACAACACCTGTTTGCCATTCATGTAGCAAAATCGATAATCAGGTAAAATACATAAGCAGTGATAATTGAGTACCTAATAACCTACAGCTAGCTCAATTTCTGAAGACCACTACCAGGATGTCCCACAACTATGCAAAGAGAATTACTCATTAGAAAAATATTAATACAAACTTAAGGTCCCTTGCCCCCATTGTTCTTATCCCTTGAAATTCAAGATCCTTGTCTGAGGGTTGGTCCGGGTGGAAGGTTCAGGTTTGGGATTTTTTGTGAATCAGGCAGTTTAAGGTGCAAGTTGATGACGAGTCACGTAGTTTAAAATTATTGGATCAAGATATGATCTGGCCTAACCCTAATAACTTGTAGAAATAAAGCTATCAGCTATGCACTTCTGGATCCTGCAATTATAGTTTTAATGCTATTGGGCAATTTCATGTTTAAAAATTCAGAAATTTGGGTAGTTTTGGGTTACTAGATCCCATATCTAAAACTCTTCCATTTATGGTCAGGTTATGTTTTGATGGGTATAGGTGGTGGAAACATTCCGTAAATTTCAACATTACAATTATATAAATTTCCCTACTTTTTTTTTTACATCCTACTCCATGGATCCTTCATGTTTATCCGAAGGGTGGTTCCGTAGGTTAGACTCAATTTTAATTGTGTACTCATGCGATCAGTTACCTATACAGTAGTAGAATGGTATAGGATGGTTGGATAGTATACGATCCCAGCCATCATCAAACGAATTCCTGAAGGCCCCATCTTTGTCCATGAGATAAGCAAAGATGCCCATTGCAGAAATAGCCTGCAAACATTGGCGTTAGAAAGGCCAAAAAGCAATGAAGAAGCAAGTAAAAGAAATCTAATGATCAATTTGAATACAAACCCGCAGTTCAAATAGATTTCACCTCCCTCATGATGAGAAAGGGAAGCAAGTTCAGAAATCAGAAGGAAGAGAAAAATGCTTCAGAAACAAGATTGAAAGGGCTCGGAGAGATTTCATTAGCAGCATACAAGCAAAGCTATACTTACAGTCTGTACAGCCAAGAACACAAGAATAACATCCCTAGCAACAAACAATCGGAACTTCAGTTTACGCCAAGAGTTGTCCTCGAACAATTCAACACGAAGATGAAACTGAGCTTTGCATGTTGTGCAATGTGAAAAGGCAAAACCCTCCTGCAGAAGAAAAGAGTACAAATAACTTCATCAAAGTTATACTATGGATCATTCAGCAAGTACTCTAAATGTTCCAGAGATATAACATGCCTTCACAGAACGCCAATGATCCAGACATGTACGATGAACAAATTGCTGGGTGCCTTTGCACATGCATGGTGATATCAACTCATCATCTAGTATCAATGAAAAGACAATCATTAGGAGGTAAATCACCAGCAATAGAAAAAGGACAGATATTAATTTAATAAATCAAAATATTCAGTTAGATCAAACAAGAATTGAGTGGAATAGGGGGAAAAAATAAATCATTCCACGTGTCACGATATCTCTAACAAACTAGGAAAGACCCCTGTAGAGTCAAGACCCAAGAGTGTAAGCTATGATATCAAAATGATAAGCAATTCATCCTACCTTACTAAGTGCTAATCATGCAAAGCCACAAGTCAAATGCAAAAGAGGTGGGGGCAACTTTGTCTTGTTACTATGTTAATTAACTAAATCGCCTTCAAGACCAATCATGAACTGTGTATACATCCCTTACAGCTGCAGCCAAGACATCCGCGATCTTAAATTCAACAGGCCTACTTGGCCATTAGTAGTGAAGAGGAGGTAACTAAGACTGTATTGCATTAAATTCTAAGATATATAAAGAGCCTAGCAGCATCAGCTACTAGGCAGTGGCACTTGCATATGCTGATCATCTACAATCACTAACCAAGTAGAATTTATTAACGTACAGCAACTGCATTGGTCTTTATGTATATGTAAATCGCTCAAAGATGTAATAAATATCAATCATTCAGATTCCTCCAATGATAATTACAAAGCCTGAGAAAATAGCAGATACTGAATATAAAATTACCTTCTTCCCCATCATACTCTAGACAAATGCGACAACAAGGAGCAGAACCAGTTTCGAGATCTTCATCACAGTGATCCTTTATCTCGCTAGAACCAGCGTCTGCACGGCTGGTATTCGGAACCCCAGCCGAATCGACGAAGGTATCGTCGTTAAGCAACGGGTCGGTATCACGGTGCTCCCGTGAATCCGAAACCTCCTCTAATTGCACTTCGCCTTTCATTTACGCCCAAATTTCGCAGAAAATAGAGACAGCCTTCAGAGCGAACCACGCAAAATGATCACAGAGAACATAACTCTCAAACTTATCGTGTGATCATCATTTCTTTACAAATTAAAAATACAAACACTGAATTTCACAAAGGAAACATCAAATTTTGCAGAATCCGTGATAGCGAAAAATCCAATTGATCGAAAGGAATTGATGATGAGTTAAGATGAATCAATGCATTGGGAGAAGGATTGAAATGAATCGAATACCTGGAAGTCGAAGGAGCAGAGAATGAAAAGAGCAGTGATGTGGTTCAATTGGGAAGACGATGGAATGGGGGTTGGGAGAGAAGGAGTCAGTTGGGGATCCATTCATCGTTCAACGGAAGTGCGTGCGTTGCACATCGGATATGTCGGTCAATTCGCGGTGATGCTACGCGTCGTCACCGGCGGCACTTTTTTTGAGCAAAACATTTGTAAAATGGCCCAAAAGGCCAAAACAAAACCCCAATTCTTATTTTCTACGGAAGCCCAAAGGGATCGCAGGAAAAACTGCCCAAATACGGAAGATCGACAATTAATTTTTTTAAAATCCGGTTAACGCACTCAAAGTTTAGTGTTTTTCGGTTTGATGATCGTTAAGTTTGTATTTTTCGTTTGGTATCCTTTTAACTTCATTCCATTTTATAACTAATTGTAGGGATGGGCATGGGAATGGATGAGACGGGATTAAGGGTCAATCCAGTTCCGGCCCGGTTATTTTATATAGTATGGGATCGGGACGGGCCATGTATATTTTAGATTGAATCACACCGGGTTCTATTTCAGTTGGAATCGGGACGGGACGGAATGAGCCAAATCTTGTTTGCACATTAATTTATTTAATGTTTTTTTTTTCAGTTTTACGCTTAATCCATAAAATATTCGTATATATCGTACTTAAAAAGCAAAAAACATTAAAGTTTCCAAATATTGATAATAACATATTACAGTTAAATTAAAGTTTTCAAATATATATAATAAAACACATTTAAATAAAATTTGGTACATTTGTCAATTTTAACGGTTTGACCAACATGTCTTATTTTTTAAAATATATAAACGTAACTATATAATAACTATGTAAGTATTTCATTAATGCTTAGGTATTCTACTTATATTTATTATATTAAATTAAAAACTTTTTTTATATACGGGGTGGGACGGGCCTAGCGGGATGGAGAAGTTAAGGCCCATATCCCGTCCCGGATAGTTTTTACGGGACGGGTTCGGGACGGGATTATAATTTTGAATGAAATCCCGCTGGGATCGGGACGGGATCGGAATGGGCCCGGGACAGGGCCGGTATTGGCGGGATTTGTGCCCACCCCTACCTAATTGTATTTGTCTGTTAGTTTTCAGCATTTTCTGTCCGTTATAACTAAAATAAAAGAAAATTAAAAAGAAAAAAGAAAAAGAAACGGAAAATGAGAAATCAATACATGCTCTAGAGTGATTCCTGGTGGCTTTGTTGCGAGTCGAAATCTGAGGTGTCCGTAGTTGTTCCTCAGGCTTCTAACTTGTGTACTTCCTTTGAAGACGAACTTTGTGCTCGCCGCCTCCGTTTACCTGGATCATTTTCCTTTCCCCTGAAGATCTCTTTGCTTTCGGGATTTCTTGATGTATTTTTATGTGATTCTTTTTCTTTTGTTGTGATTCTTTATGACAATTAGTTTGTCCACCAATCTTTTTCGGCCTTTCGATCCACTAGATCGCGTGTTGTATAGTGTTTTGAACTACTTTACTTTATTCAAAAAACACATGCCATAGAGTTGTTCATTTCATTGTTGTTGTCATAGGTCATTCGATAAATTGGATTTCTCCTTTACTGAATCAATTAGTGTAGTTTCTTCTTGCTTTAAAACCAGGTATCATATCTCTCATCTTCACTTATTTGCTCAAAATCGAGCTTCTCTCACCTAGATTTTCTAGTTGAAATATGTTGTCTTCAAAATTAGTTGTACATATTGCTTCAGAATCATGTGTTTTAGGATGGGCTTAGTATATTAGATATGTGGTTGTAGTTATAAGTGTGGTTGACTGGTTGTAGGTAGAATTGTGGTTGTGATATTGGGTGAAAGGAGATTATAAAAGAGTGAGTTTATGTACACGACGATTTACCAAACACCAACCGGATTTGGAATCCGTGACCGTCATGGTTAAGGATTGCAAATCCGTCATATATTTGACACAGATTCGGAATGCGTAACCATAACGGTCACGGATTCCGGATCCTTGTCAGGTTTTGATCTTGTCTTTGAAAAATAGCCATTGTATAACGGTACAAACATGACCGTTGTTATATGCCTGTTAGAATTCGAACGTTATGGATGTTCGATGGGCTATATATATTGAGAGCCAAAGAAGAAGTGAATCAACCTTCACAAACTCTCTAAAAAATCGGTACGGAAATGACAACACAAGACGATGAAGAGACGTTGATACCGTTCAATAGTCAACCAAACGAATTTATTTCACATTTTGAGGTAAGGATTTTAACTCATCGTAAGTTGATGATTATGCCGGAAAACAAAAATTCTCATTCTATTATATTTCAATTAGGGTCTACCGAATTATTCGCGTGATGAAGGGACCGATTATACTCATATGTTTGAAATTCGTGGTTAATTCTACGATCGAGAAACAATGTTTGATTGGGTTCGTTTCATAGGAGGAATTATGAATATGGTATTAGTCACAAGTAGGTCATGGAGAAATGTTAGCGGATTTGTTATTTTTTGGTTAACATGCGAAAGTTTCGGGTGCCCTCGGAAGAAGATATATGTCTGATCCTGATACCGAGTCATCATCTAGCCGAGCACATAAATCGAGAAAAGACGGGTGTTCATTTGAGCTTGAGGGCGTACAAAGAAAAGTTGATAAATGGACATTGCATGTTATATGTGGAGTGCACAACCATACACTTTCCGAGTAGTTAAACGGACATACATATGTTAGTCGATTGACGTGCACACAGTTTTCGGAAGGTGAGACGTAAACTCGGGTCAGGTTTCAAGCCAAGCAATATCTTGAAGTCACTACAATTGGATGACCCCCACTATGTCACCACCGTAACTCTATTTTTTGGACCTAGGATGTACCTTGCAGACCAAAGAATTAAATGAAGTTGTCGACCGTCACTTTGATGACAAGTCTGGATGACAAGTCCTTAAGCCAAAATACATCTTAGAAATACCCATACAAGAACGAAGTAGGAGAAGCTCACTCTACGAGTCCCTCAACTGTGAAAGAAGATGCATCAACTCAACTGCCTTAACCGCTCTCTTCATGACAAGCTCTCTAATAAACCCCACATCTCTACTCACTGCCCCTCCCAACAACTTAACTCCCATCGCCAGCCTTGCAATGTCTTGTGGAAATAGTTCATCTATAAGTTTTGACCCATCACACGAAGGCCAAAAGAGCTCAATTTTGCGAACATTCAACTCGAGCCCTAAACCCGGACCAAACTGTCGCATAATATCAAGAGCTCTAGCCACCTCCACAGACCGACCAATAATCGTACCATCATCCAGATACCAAGCGTGAAGTAGAGGCTTGCAATTGTCCCTGATCCTATGCAGAAGCGGGTGCAAGACAAGAGAAAAAAGGAGTGGCCCATAGGGTTCCCTTGCTGCACACCAGTAGCCGACCATATGTATTCATCTCCAAGGTATAACCGAGCAGCCTGATCATATAAGAAATCAACCCATAAAGAGATAGATGGACATCTCTCTAACCCCCTAAGCAAAACAAATATGTCAACTAGGTTGAAGGCATTAGAAAAATCCACTGTCAGCATAGCCAAAGAACCATCGTCATAATGCTCGCTCAAAAGCCTATTAACATTGTGCAAAATAGTCTCTGCACCACCTGAAACACAATTCCAAACTGAAAATCTCAAAGATATTCTCTCATATCTTTACACACTCCCTTTATGGCTACTTTAGATACCAGCCGTCTCCATACAGTACCCACTGCAATGGGTCAAACCCCATTGTCAGGCTTCAACAACGGTGTAAGAGGAGCCGAAGCCACAAACTCAGCTAAACTTAGCGAACACCTACGTCCCAACCACAAATTAACCACCGAGGTAATCGCTCTCGATAGACAATTTTACATTAAAAATTGTTTTTTCTACGATATTACGTTCAAAAAAATAGTGTTATTTAATGAGAAAGAAATAAATAAATTGGGGCAAAGAGCAATTTCCCGAAGGTTCGGCCCATATCTCCATTGGTTTGGATCGACGACCTAATCTGGAAAATAATCCAAAAAAGGCTTATAAGAGAAGATATAAAATAATAAAAATCCTCCAGTAAGCAGTTCCTTGCGCCTAGCCCTGGGTTTCTCAAAGAGAGGAGAGGAGAAAGAGAGAAGTGCTCTGCTTAAACTTGTATGTCTGATACGTGCTTGTAACGTTGGGATCTAATCGCTCTCTTTCTTTATATATATAAAATCTCTAAAAGATCCATTTTTCTATCTCACAAATATCAGAGCCCTTTCCGATCTTCCCAGCAATTCGCAAGTTAGGGTTAGGGGGTGAGGATTTCTTCATTTCAATTGTTTTCCCACCCGCGTCCTTCATTTATCCCCAATTTTGTACAAATTACAACCAAAAATTTAGCTTTCTCGTTTTCTTCGATCGCATTATACACTCGCAAAAAATATTTTCTTCGATTTTCATTTTCAGTTTGTAGATTTTCATTTCTAAATACTAAAAAAAAAAAGTGCAAAAGTTTTTTTGTTTTCCGTTTGTGTAGTAGAAGATTGTTGGTTTTCTTTTGTTGATTAGGTTAGTTGTAAAACAATCAATTTCTGGTTTTTGATCGAAGAAATGGATAAGAAGAAAGTCGCTGTTCCACTCGTTTGCCATGGCCACTCTCGGCCGGTGGTCGATCTGTTTTACAGTCCCATTACACCGGACGGGTTCTTTCTCATCAGTGCTAGCAAAGGTATGAAGATTTATGGTCTTGGTTCTTATGTTAGGCCATTTGACCTTGATTCATATTGTGTGGTAATCATGTCGTCTGATCGTATTTTATTGGTGTAATTTGTATGTGGAATCTGTTGTATGCTTGGAATTTGGCGATTTGACCATAATAGTGCAGTTTAATTCTAAAGAGTATGGAATTGCTAAAATCTGAATAGCCTTCTGTCTTATGATTACTAGGAATGCGTTGACTACTTGGTTTTTACTTTTACGTTTGTAAATTATATAATCTAATAGTTACTTTCTGATCTTGCCTCATAAGTTAAAGCTCAGAGTCTATTAGGAAGATTGAGTCAAAGAGTGGTTCAAGTGTATTGATCTTGACTTTACCTTATTCACTTGTCTCATACACTAGACAATTGGAAAAGGATCACGATATTGTCAAAATGTGAAAGAAAGTAGTATTCACTCACTGTCAATATGAAGGGGTAGATTATTTTACATTTGCAGTTTGGTTGCTTTGTTTGCCTATACTAATCGGAAAGTCCAGTAAGCTGTTCTCCATCACATTCGTTTTCTTGGTTCCTTTCTCGGTGTGCCTTTTGTAAAAGCTTTACTCATAGCAGAAGGGTATGTGCTGCTTGGTGCCGAGTTTTATGCAAAATGAAATACCTAGCAGAACCTGTTGTATCTGTTTAGGTGGAATCTTGCTTGGAATGTATAGTTATGGCATATAACAATCTTTGTTCATCCTTGTCTTGTAGATTCTAATCCAATGCTTAGAAATGGAGAGACTGGAGACTGGATTGGAACCTTTGAAGGACATAAAGGTGCAGTGTGGAGCTGTTGCTTGGACACTAATGCCTTGCGTGCTGCAACAGGTTCTGCAGATTTCACAGCGTAAGTTTTTGGCTGCCATTCCCTTCACATTCTTCTGTCTGTCTCTGGCATGCTCAGGCCCTCACCCTCATCCATAAACCCCCACTGTAACATGCACACACTTGCAATAAAATCAAATTTTACTCACACTTGTGCACTATTAGAATAGTAGTAATGAATGAAAGAGGAAGAAGAGGAGAAGGAAGAGTTGAGAGTCCTCGATCGCAGAACTAAAAAGTGGGTGATGTGAAGTGGTTTGACCTATTAAATTTCGGGTGCCATGCAGTTTCAGTGTTATCATTATGGTGGTACGGGACTTTATACATATTTTTCCACTAAGTGAAAAGGGCTTTACTCGACCATTATACAACAACACCTTTTTTTATAAATATAAATAATTCATGTGTTAATATTTCCCTAACACAAAATTATTCATCATCCCAATTTCTATTGACCAAATGGATCTCACCTAAGAAAATCATCAATTTAGGAGATAGTTTTGAGCCTTAAATTGATTTTTTTTGGTAAATAAAAATTGTCATCTAAAGGATATTAATCCTTAGTGATATCACTTGAATTATATGAAACTTGAAAAAGAATATGCCAATCTTCTAAGTTCCTAAGTGAAAGTTATCTTTGAAATATGAAGCACACATCATCTATGTCAATCCTTTTGCTACAAGCGAAGTCCTAATCCTATTTCTGATGCAGTTCTCTTTTCAGTAGGTTTGCTATATGGCTAATTGTTTTTGTTAATTTTCTTCTCATTCTACGCAGGAAAAACATGTCTAGCTTTAGCAATTAGCAAAATGAATATCACATTTACAACCATGTAAACTAAGGATAGATATGAACATCTCTGCTACACAATACATAAAACCATGTACACTTGCGCTCAGTTTGTAGGACTGGTAAATTTTGTTACAATATCATTTTGTTTTCTTCATTATTAACATTATCGGGAACAGTTTCCATGTTATACACTATTTTAGGTATGGTAGCATGTAATAATAGAAGGTAATTGAAAAATGAAAGACTGCAGGATATCATCCATTTGTCAGATTGTATCTTTCTTTTTCCTCCCCTTAGTACTGCAAAATGTCTTCAACATTTTTAGTGTAAGATCATTTTGGTATAGTTGATCTTTGTTTTGTGTGTGCATGATATGTGATGATTCATATCTTCGATTGTAATCATTCTTTAATGGTATGGTTTATTAATACAATCCACTGTCAAATCTAGTTTTTCTAAACATTTTTATTTTGGATTTGTTTCTGATTTTTTCAAAAGGAAGAGCCAATTAATAATATCTGTTATTAACCATGATAGACATATTGCTCATTTTTGCAGTATTGAACCTATTATTGTCTTACAGGCGAGTATGGGATGCCATCTCAGGAGATGAGCTGCACTCTTTTGAGCACAAGCACATTGTCCGGGCATGTTCATTTTCAGAGGTAGAATTAGCACCTTCTATTTCTGTGACTAAATTTGGAGAAATTAAAATGTGGGAATATGGGATGCACTCTTTGTAAGCACATTTTCAATCATTGGGAGATGTGATGCATTCTGTGGCACTTTTTTTCTCCAGAGTGCAAAAAATGATTATCATGCCAAGGATAGACTTAAAGAAATTGTTGTGGTAAATAAAGTGAAGTATCATTGAACGAAAAGGCAACACAAATATAGTGAGGGGGTAAGCTTATTTCAAGAGAGATATAATATAGCTCAATCCAAATATAAAGAGAAGGTAATTTTGGAGGGAAAACATTAGTGAGGTTGTGACATGTTGCATAAGAAGCTTTTGTTTAGTATTGTTTAAAGATTTGGTTTTGGATGGAAATAAAAAGGCGTTGTTTTAACTATATTGCACGGCTAACAAGAACGTTTTTTTTTTGACAAAGCTACTCATCAAAGGATGAAAATTTTCTTCAATAATATGTAATCAAGGTAGATATTTAAGTCAATTTGTTACATCATTTGTTTGAATGTCACTTATTTTTACATTGGATACTTTAGTAAATGATGTATGGTTCAGAAGTTAGAAAACTATTAAATTGCACTTCTGATTTTTTTTTTTGAAATTTTACTTAAATGAACTACTTTAATTAGTCATAAACTGCACCATTAATTGTTAGAGTTGACGCCATTATGTGTCATTTGAACTATTATTTGCACTTCTGATACTTTCTTTTGAAATTTTATTTGAATGAACTACTTTATTTAGCTATAAACTGCACGTTAATTGTTAGAGTTGACGCCCTTATGTGTCATTTGAACCTTTGAAGAGCTGATACATAATAACTCTCTATACTTTGCCAAAAGTTGCCGCAAACAGGTACAATTAGCTGGGAAAGTTTGCTTAATCCAATTTACAATCATATAGCAGTTGACACGATTAGCTGGGAACAATATAACTCAGGATCATATATGACGTTTGTTTTGGTTGTATTTTAAACTGGATTTTTACCCAATTGTGAATTTCTAATGAGACTAGCGGTGATATGGAGGCCGGTGAACTTTGCTTTGTATAATTTTTGCAAAAACAATGTAGGATACTCATCATCTTTTGACTGGAGGGCTGGAAAAGATTCTTCGAATTTATGATCTAAATCGTCCTGATGCGCCCCCAAGAGAAGTTGATAAATCACCGGGTTCAGTCAGAGCACTTGCATGGCTTCATAGTGATCAGACCATATTAAGTACTTGTACTGACATGGGTGGAGTAAGGTATCACGAACAAATGCTATAAAATATTCGGGTAGTTTTACATTTTCTTGCACTTTTTCAGCAGCATGTATCTATTTATAACTTCTAAGTACTACTTTTGATGTCCATGAGTGCAGCTGTCCAATCTAGGTTCACCTTAAAACTGCCTATAAATACCTCAACATGTTACAATTTGCCATGTTCATTCTCAGCCTTATATATTACTGTATGTTTTGGACATGGCAGATTATGGGATGTTAGGAGTGGTGAAATTGTACGAACACTCGAGACCAAGTCATCGGTTACTAGTGCAGAAGTGAGTCAGGATGGTCGCTACATTACCACTGCTGATGGCACTAGTGTCAAGTTCTGGGATGCTAATCAGTAAGTACTCAGTCATTGTTAATTGTTACATTCTGCTTTTTGGGTGATATTAATTGAACGTGCTTCATATATATCCAGCTATGGATTGGTAAAGAGCTACGAGATGCCAAGCACTATAGAATCAGCTTCATTGGAGCCAAAACATGGGAACAAGTTTGTTGCTGGAGGAGAAGATATGTGGGTTCGTGTATTTGATTTCCATACTGGGGAAGAGTTAGGTATGCATTTGAAAAGTTTGATCTGCAGTAAAGAATTCATAAAACTTCTTTTTGTTACTAAAATAACTAACTGTAGATGTTGCGTTCTGTCCCCACTGGTTTCTTTTATCTATTATATAATTATCATCTCAAGTGAAATCAATAAGTAAACTTTTGTTGCTTAATTATTGAATTTTGTTTTATGATGAACAACTAGAGATTCAAAATTCTTATTGACAATTTTACCAACCCTACTTAAGATTTGCGAAATTGTGGCCTGGTACCCCCTTGAGGTTTTGCTTTTTGTGCTCGCACTTTTAATGCTATTTAAGTGCAAATGTAACTCTCTTGACATTTGATCATAGGTTATGCTTTTTTTTAATTTTTTTATTATAATAGCTGTAGATTACATTGTAAGTTTGTGAAGTTGTTAAAAATCATCTTCCTTGTGATGCATTGACATGCCACATGCTGGCCTTTAGTCTTTCTTACATTTAATGTCCCTTGAATCCCCTATTCCCCTTTATAATCTTTCGTCATGCAGTGCCTTGGATCTTTTCTTGATGCAATTTACGAGAGAAATACAATAAAATACCTCTACATTCTGGCATCCTGTAAATTAATCCTCTTAAAACTGGACCAACCATAAAGTTTATTTGGCTTGGCCAAGGTGCTTTATATATAGATCTGTTATAGGATTGCTGTTTCAGTAGCTTTTTAAGCATAAATTCTTTTTACTTTTTGATGGTGTTATTTAATAAACTGTCGGATAATAACAAATTATATAAATCATGTAATGCTGTTTTTACCGTCTTATTATCCTGCCTATTGGCCCTGAGCTGCTGTAAAAGGTGTTGAAGCCTATACATACACGTTTGTTCTTTCCATATGATGTTGATGTTACATTAAACTAATTTCTAGTTGTGCTGTCTTACCCAAGGTTGATGTTGCTCATAAGTTCATTCCTTGAAGATTCAAAAGAAAAAAATGCAGTCGTTGTCATATCTTATATTGACATTGTTCTACATGGTGTACAGCTTGCAACAAGGGACACCATGGTCCTGTTCATTGCGTGCGGTTCTCTCCTGGAGGGGAATCCTATGCATCTGGGTCTGAGGATGGAACCATAAGAATATGGCAAACAGGTCCTTTAACTAGTGAGCCAAATGACTCTTCTGCCCCTACTGGGTCCAGCACAAACTCAAAGGCTCCTCCCGCACAAGATATAGCTCGCAAGATGGAGGGTATCCGCATTTCTGATGATGGGAAGGCCAAGGCAAAGGAAGAAGCTGCGGATGCGTAAATGAGACGTGTGATGTGGCCCTGTGGTTTGTCACCTTTTTACTTTCAATTTTTCTGGTTATTTTTGTGTGGTCTAATATGACAATCTCACGAAAATTGGTAACATCAAAATATAGAATTCTAGACAGATGCAAGTGGTCAACATTTTTTCTGGATATTTTGTTTTGGATTGGCTGCATGCTCTTGCCCCTACTGCCATGGTATGTTGAGGTTATGTAGGTCCAGACGAGAGCGGGCCCCGGGTCGGGTGTTGGCTTGTTTCAAGTTTGGGCTTGTGATTTTGTGTACCCCCATGGGATTGGGGAGTATTAGTATCAGCCTTTGAAGCTTTATGTTCCCTTACTAGCTGTTGGATTGTATTTTGTAATGGTTGTTAATGACTTTCCGTTTTGTTGCAAATAATTACATGATGCACTGGTTAAGACCCTCTTCTATGGGCAGTTTTCTCTATAGGATTTGCTTATTCGAAAGAACAAAGCATCTTTTAAAGCTCAAACAAGCATGAATATATTCTGTTGGTGTTTCTCGTGTCTTGCAGTGTCTATCACCAATTCACCATCTATTCATATGGGTTAGGTTGACAACAACTTGTTGTGCTTCCAGCACTTGGGTTTTTCATATGCTTAGTCTAATCATGGAAGCAAGGATTTCATACTCCCTAATGATTACGACAATGTCCTAATATAGTTTCTTGGTTTTAATTTCCGGGATGGGCTTTTTTGATATAATGTTTGGGCAGTCTTTTTGGACATATTGATAGATGTTTTTGTGGTTGTTTAGGGATAAGTACTTCCACATTGAACCCTAAGGAGAGACTTTTGGCTTTGGGCGTTTTTAAAGCAATTGAACTCAAGAGAGACGGTTTTTCCTATGCTTTTGACTCTATTTCTTTGTGCTGAATTTGTCGAGAGTTTTGTTGATTTTCTCTTACATTGTGAACCCTTAGATCATGAGGTATTGTTTGTTTATGCTGTATTTCAGTTTTGTTTATTTCCTATTTGTTTTGTGATTCATCTTTGCAAAAAAACTCATTGTTTTCTTTACATGACCATGTCCAAATAGTCCTTTTATATCTAAGGATGATTAAACTCAATAATGTGTTGATTCATGGTTTTGTATATGAATTAATATCAACCGGTGTTGTTTCACCCTAGTGAGCTTATAAAAAAGAATGTCTATCTTGAGGAACCGGTGTTGTTTCACCCTAGTGAGCTTATAAAAATGATCGTCTATTTTGAGGATAAGGTCGAAGTTGTAGAGAACAAAAAGAAGGCTTGGTACTTGGGCAAATCGGACTCTCTCAATTTTAATTTGTATGTATAGACCGTAAAAACAATGAACATTATCATGAACAATATTAATACTAATTAACGAAACCTTTTTATTTTATAAAGCAAAGAGATTTTGTCTTAGAAATGTTATATTAATATGAAGATGCTAGAACATGATAATGTTTTACCACCTTAAAGTTAAAGTTTAATTTTGCCAAGAAAAAAAATAAAATCTTATTTGAATTGAAAATTATGAATTTTTTTTTGCTAAGGAAAAATATATTAAAATTATAAGTAATGACTATTATCGTTATTTATATAACCGAAAATATTATGCTTTGTACCTTAAAACTTACCTTATCTTTAACAATAATAATAATAAAAATCTCAGAATTTGAAAAATCGTTGTTATAAACATGTAACATGCATAGTAAATCAACTTGTAGATAACATATATTTGTTTAATTAAATGTTATCAACATTTTTTTTAACAAACAAAAACTCTTGTACAAGCTGATTATAGATAAGGTCTTGAGGATATAAGAATCTAAAACCATTATTTAGACAATTAACAAAACCGAAATAGTTTATCAGTGACTTTGATCATATTAAAATATTTTTTTAATCAGTGACTTTCATTATTCTTCGTATAAGTTGATTATCCAACTCTCATAAATTAACAAAACCGAAATAGAGGATATAATTTATGAAAATAAAAAACGGGTTAAACCTCGGTTTTAGATAAAAAAAATAATAAAAAAATCAAAATCATATAGTTTATTAACTTAAAAAAAATTAAGTAAAAAAAAAATCATAACCGTATATACAAATCTCGGTTTTAACATCTATTATAATTTAGAAAAATGCTCCAAATTAACCTTTCTTTGATATTTCCTTCCCCTGCTCCTTCCCCCCTCCCGAATCAGCTCTACCTTCCATGCCTACACTACACCGACCACGCTATACTAATACAAGTCACACTTTGCTTCCATTTTTATAATTCCTGCACTCTTCAATATCTCTCTCATATTTCGGTAAGATGATTTTCGCTTCTCTCTCAATACACCCATAAACACACACACCCTGTTACGGCGATCTTTGTAATATCTGTCCACAATTTCTCTTAATAGGCGATTGGGGCGAAACAGAGTAACAGATCATCCTGATCTTCGTTTCCAAAACGCATCAAGAAGAAGAAAGGGTCAAGGAAGAAGAATGGGTAGGCTATTCTCTATCACTCTTGAAGGCAGGATTTATAGCTGTAGGTACTGTCAGACTCATTTCTGCCTCGCTGATGATGTTATCTCTAAGGTACTCTCCCCTTCTCTTTCCCGAATTCTTTTAAATGTAGCGAAAAGAGAAACACCCATTTGAGATTTTTTTTTTTCTTATATCGATGCTGTTATTTTGGCCTATGTTCATCTGGGCTGTGAAGCTTGTGGGGATTCAAGAATGCCTGATATAGGAATTGCTATTGTGCCGTTTACTTCTTGTGTTTGTAATCCAATCTAGGGCTTGTATTTTGTCTGCATTTTAGGTTTTCAAGAACAATTTGATTTTTTTGAGTGTTCTTGCTTGACATGATGTGTATAGTCAAATTGATCATCAATTGAAGTGATTGCATACAATTATGCTGATAATAAAAAACAATTGATTAGGAAACTGCTTTTCTGGAGATGTTGTGGGTCCTGTAATTGGTTTATGAGGTTGGAAGTCTAACATCAGACTTTGATTGTATTGTTTCTCATCAGGATGAAATTCTGACATTAGATTGATAATAATTGGTTGTAGTTATCAACTCTAAATTGATCAATGTATCCTTTCATCCAGGTTTTACCCTGGATTCAGAACTTCATTAGAAAGGACCCTAACTTTTAGCTCTTTTGTGTTGCTACTTGTTGTTGTCCTCTTACACTTCTTATCTAGATTGATGTATCTGTTTGTTAAAGAAGCTTTGCATCAAAATGGGATGCTTGCCGTGGAAACCTGTTGGAAATATTTAGATTTTGTGTCTGTTACTGTTGTGCTACTGTTGATTCAGTAAATATTACCTTTAGCACCATACCTACAGTCCTACACCATTTCTATGTTAACATGAGGTTTTCCTTCACCTTTTGAATCTGTAACCTTGATGTTGAATTCATCAACATGACACTGGCCTTGCTCATGTATAGCGATAAAGTTGTGATGCTCACTTTTCTATATTCTCTTTGAAAATAGAGTGCATGACTACTTGAATATTTATAAGAACTCTAATTTAGGGGATCCTCAGTGAGTGTCTAACATCAATTATCCTCGGTAACTTGAATGATTGAGGAATTTGGGGTTATTGACTTGTTGCATGTTCTGGTTTTTATGAGCTACTTATAGTTGAAAGAAGATTTTGTTGGTCATTTCTGACTATGATGGATAAGGATTTCGTTCCATGTAATATTTAACTTTATCTCATAACCATCTCAAGCTTCAGATCTGTAAAGCACTCCTTATAACCCTTCAGTGGAACTTTGGTAATGGTGTATCGACATCAGACTTGGTCACTAGACATCTAGCCAGATTCACCTTTTTTTAATCTTCCATGTCGTTTGTTATTTTCTAAAGTTTTCCTTATCTGTCATGTCAATGGGGTATGTGGTTAAGTTGGATCATAGTTGTTCCGTTTTTCTTGTTTGTTATTTTCTGAACCCTTTTAGTGTTAGAAGTTTTCATATCATTCTGTTGTGGGGTTCATTTCCTATTGGTATGCTCTAGCTTGGGTTTAGAAGCCATCTTACCAAGTATCCTACCTTTGTTTCAGTCTTTCCAATGCCGGCATGGGAGAGCTTACCTCTTTGAAACAGTGTAAGTCATTGATCACAATACAACAGCTTTTTCTCTATATTGTAATGTAAATATAATCATCAATGCATGTAATGTAGTCTCATGTGTATGTATGTCAGTTTGCAACTTATCACATTATGAAAGGGTATGTTGGTTTGGTTGAAATGTGCGCTTGCTTTCAAAAGTCAAAACCCTACTTGATCTTTTGAGTAACAATTAGTCCTTACTTGTCACAGTTTGAACATCACTGAAGGGCCCAAAGAAGAAAGGCTTATGATGACTGGAATGCACACTGTAGTCGACATCTTTTGTGTTGGTTGTGGAGCTATTGTTGGTTGGAAATACGTGAGTCCACAAATATTCATTTCTTTTTTGTATAACTGGTGGTTGGATTTTCGTGTCATCTGAAAATGGCGTTTCCTTCAGGAGGCTGCACACGAAAAGAGCCAGAAGTACAAGGAAGGGAAGTATATACTAGAGAGGTAAATTTCCAGTTTAGAGCAAGTTGTCTTATGGAAAACAGAGCAATGACCTTTGTGATAATTGGGCAGGCTGAAGGTGTTGGGTCCTGATGGAAGCTCCTACTCGATTTCACAAGAACAAGACGAATTTGATAGTGAAGAAGAAGATGATGAAGAGGAAGACGAATGATTGATATCTCAGCTCCAGTTGAGCCAAACTGTACATCTTCAAGAACATAATCTCTGCTTTGAACTTTTAGCAATTTCTGAAGCTCTCAAATAGGAAGCGGTGGTAGTAGCTCATCAGGTTACAGATCTAGATCGGCAGATTTAACGCGTCCTTCCCTTAGGTTGATATGATCCAACAAATTGCTTTAACATGTAACAAGTACTATTCTGCATCAGACATTGGCATTTCAGCATTATAAGATTCAACCCCATTTGTCTTGAACATTTAACTCCCTTGCTGCTTCAAACATTGGCGTTCTCATCTCTCTCATTTTCTTTGGTGATTCTATTTGCAAAGGCTCGAAGATGAGAATAAGATGTTCAGGGCAGACAAATTCACCATTTGCCTGTCTCCTTACTACTTTAGTTAGGTGATTTAGAAGATGTGAAATGCAGTATATTCATACAGTTTTTGTAATAACTAAATTAATTTAAGCAAATTTAAATTCAGGTTTTGAATCTATATTTGAAGGATTTTGATTACAAAATTTTGGTAGGATGGGTGAAGTTAGTAAATTAGGAAACTATGGTTTAGGGAAGAGATCAGGGTGGTATACTGATATCCGATGGTGTTAGCACGTTTTTTGGACAAAGGGAAATTAGGATCGAGTTCTTTGTAATATTTTAGACCTTTGAATGGACCCATTCAAAAACAATTGGCTTCCATTATTTTGGCAAAAAGATGTTGAAGTCTTGCTTTTGAATAAATGTAAATGGAATAAAATGGATTCATACGATCTGATTCATCGGGCCCTTTTGGAACATCTTTCAAATCGAAAATTTTGATTCATTTTACCGTTTAATAACTCAAGATAAGATCTTGATAACTAACTATTTGCAACTTGCCAATTTAAAGCAAACTTTTGGGGTAATGAAATACTATTTATCGATGACAATAGGAAGATTTATAATCCTGACCCAGTAAGTAACATTGTTTTGAATTCATTCAAATTGAATTGGTATTGTCTTCATCACAACTATTATGAAGAGACTTCCGCAAGAATGGGTCTTGAAAATGTATGTCTAGCCAAAAACGGGCCGCGCTTAAAGGCGGGTCAAGTTCTAATTGTTCAAGTTGACTATGTAGTAATAAGAGCAACTAAGCCCTATTTGGCCACCCCAGGAGCAACTGTTCACGGTCATTATGGGAAAATCATTTATGATGGAGATACATTAGTCACTTTTATATATGAAAAAGCGAGGTCTGATGATATAACGCAAGGCCTTCCAAAGGTGGAACAAGTCTTAGAAGTTCATTCGCTTGAGTCAATATCGATGAATCTAGAAAGGAGGATTGATGCTTGGAATGAACGTATAACCGGAATTCTTGGACTTTCTTGGGGATTCTTGGTTAGCGCAACCTAACTATAGTACAAAGTCGTATCTCTTTGGTTAATAAGATCCAAAATGTTTATCGATCCCAAGGAGTGCAGATCCATAATAGACATATAGGAATTATTGTACATTAAATTACATCAAAAGTCTTGGTTTCAGAAGATGGAACGTCTAATGTTTTTTTACCAGGAAAACTAATTGGATTATTGCGGGCGGAACGAACAGGGCGCGCTTTAGTGGGAATAACGAGAGCTTCTTTGAATACTCATAGTTTTATATCCGAAGCAAGTTTTCAAGAAACCGCTCGAGTTTTAGCAAAAGCAGCTCTCCGGGGTAGTCTAAAGTGACAATAAGGTTGTGCCCTAACTCAACAAACTTATAAAATGAGATTGTGAACATCTCAATGTGTATAATCTGAAACGAATTAAAACGGAGAAGAGAGATATAGATATCAAAAATAATTATATCCATCTCACATGAATTTTACATTTTCCATTGATCACTAATAAAATGTCTCCTTCCATTTGTTTTTTTTGGTTAATGCCCATTAATAATGCAGGTTCAATACCATATTTTATTGTCAATAATCTACTATATAATACTGAAGCAGAAGTGAATATCGTCACATGTCATCGTCACATTAAATTCGCCACATGTCATTTTTACATTAAGTCACCTCACATTTTTTTTCCACATGTCGTCTTGAGGTTATGCCACCTCATTATTTTGATTTCACAAAAAATATTATACATATTAAAGAAAATATTAATATGTACTATATCCTAATTTGAGATTTGGAATATTATATATTAAAAAATGCTATATTATAAAAAAAATATTAGAAAAAAAGTTTTCTACACAAGATGAAAATTACGGAAAATTATATATATTGATGTCATATGCTCATAACCATACCATATTTACAACTTATGATTTTTATATAAAAAAAACTATTTTTATCATAATTTTGTTTATAAACACTTAATATTATTATATATAAAGATGAAGCTCATTTCACTCTACTAACTTAATTTTTTTTATATATTAATAATTAAGTTTTTTTTATTCCTTATTATCGCAATAGCTTAGATCATAAATATAATAAATTAGTTTAAACCAAATCCGTGCTTGACACGGGAAATAAGCTAGTTATCTCTAAATGATGTTTTTTTTGGCTAGCATCTCTAAATGATGTTAAGTTTAGGAAAGTTTTTCTTTCTATATTTATGAGATCAATTGCCGATTTTGTACTAAACCTCATTTGGATATCGTGTGTTTATTAGTAAGCATAAAATAACCGGAAATTTGATCAATAATGTTTCACAAAACTCTCTCAAACTAATTAATATTTCCCATTGTAGGTATTCTTTTGAACTAAGTAGTTTCATATTTTGGAGGATTGTGTTGATGAGAATACTAAGAGGCCTTTCGTGTCTTCAATTTCAGGGGAGAATGCATTCCTTCAGTTGGATTGGTTGAGTAGAAATTGTTTTTGAACATATTTGTAGCTTTTATAGGATGTGGATAAAATGTTAGAGTTGTTCTTGCATGTTGCAATAATTGTTTTTCATTGCAAACTTTAAAGATTTTGGAGCTTCAGGTTACAATTTTTTTTTTGTTGATAAAGCACAGATAAGCATTTAGGAAGAAACTATCCTCTAGAGATACTCTATCCTATAACATCCTTTCGGATGAGATCATCAACTGAAGCACAAGATGATCTAACATTCAGCTGGTCTTCCTGTCCCATCGCCGCCAATTGATCCGCTACCCGATTGATCTCTCTAAACACGTGTCTGATCTTGACCTGACAGAAACCAGCTAGAATAGCCGATATATCAGTTAGCATAAGATCCAGTTTCCAAGGTGGCTTCCAGATCCGTTTAACTGAATTGATAAGTGTAAGGCAGTCACCTTCCACTTTAATATTTCGAATTCCGAGATCATATGTTGTAACAAGTCCCTCTCTTAGCGCACATGCTTCAGCATGCAGGGCCGATGTGTTACCACAACCACAAATTTAATTTTACAAAGTTTATCCCGCAACCACAAATTTAATTTTACTAAACACACTCTATAATGATTACCATCTTTATATTTTTCTTAGTGGACGGACGGACAAAACGGTTGATCAAATTTGAATATGTCCAAGGTAGGTTGGATTGACTAACACATATATCAATACATATAGTGTTTGTCCTTTCATAAATTATTAAGATTTTATCCACTTTCGATAATTTTCATTTACTGATTTCTTTCCTATCTAAATAAAGAAAGAACAATAAAGAGGACAAAAACTATACTTGATTAATGAAACCGAAAATTTTGTCAATTTCTTTTTATCATTGTAAAGAATGTCTTGACTTTGATAAAAAAAAATATTTTAAACAATTTGTAATGTAAATTAAAATGTACATATATCTAAAAACTGAAAAAAAATAATGATAATAAAAGTTACATCGTACTTCAACATCAGTGGTGAACCATTATAACTAACGAATGTAAAATATTAAAAAAAATATATTCAAGAATATTATACACTTTAATAAAAGAATATGAATTTTTTATAATAAATCTGAATATCCAAATAAATAGTTCAGCGATAAAATTCCATATAATTTAATATGATAATGTAAAATTTGAGGATATTGACTTTGAGTATAAGTCATTCATAGTCCACCAGATGATTCTTGTTAGATTCTCCTCTTTCTGGATTATATTCTGCAGAAAAGAAGCTTTATTTAATGCATTTTGTGATGAATATTCCCTCCCTTCCAATTTGCAACGTATATACAAATGTATGATTTAGCTTCCTTGATTCAAAAATTCTGTCTCAGAAAATTTACTATTTTTCCATATGGCTTCTCCTCTCCATGGACCCAAACTCACCAAACGCTGACCAGCCAAAAATCTCGCTTCAGCACCGCCAAGAATCTATGGGTGAGATATTTGTCTTGGATTTTGTTTCATTTTCCTGTTTTTTTCGAGTTTTTTCCTCCCCTTGATGCCTCTTCAACGCAAAGAATTGCGGGTGTCAATCTTGCTCTCGCAGCCTGTCTATATCATTTCCAGAATTTGAATTGCTGGGGTTACTCACATTCTTCTTCATTAATTGCGCCATTTTTCAGCTTCCTTGTTCGTTTCCCTCGATTGCTCTTCGAGGATTAGGGTTTTGGTATGTTGAACGCTTTCCTTGCACGTATGCTTCCTTATAATTCTTTTTATAATTCCCTTTGTTCTTGTTAGAATCTGAATGACTTGTTTGATTTGTTTTGTTATCCCTTGCCCCTGCCCACTGCCGGGCATTATCTTTCGTGATTATCCATCTGTTGATTCCCTCCATCATTGGGCATTAATGATGCACTGATCATCAATTTTTGAGATTTTCTCAAGTTTATGATATTGTTTTGCTGCTGATGTAAAATTTGTTCTATTTATATGATCTGTTGTTGAGTTTGTGCCATATAATTCACTTTCCATGGTTATCTAACATAGGTTTAGTATTGTCATTGTATTTTCATGTCATGTGTTGGATCGACGTTGCTTCTCATTGCAGCGTCACACAGTTGTAGAAACTATGGTTTCTTTGTATTTTTTTGTAGCATTTTGTGTTCCTTTTTCGCGTGGGGGAAGTTGAGGAACAGAATTTGAGGTTGATAGCTTTGTCGAATCCCAGTGATTTTCTTATAGGATTACTGATGTAATACACTAGTGAAAAACTAGAGTCGGGTTTGTCAAACCTGCCATCTTCGCATTGATAGCAAAGTAGAACTTATTTTGATGTTCCATAGTCCAAGGGTTCGTTTGGACAACAAGCTGAAATGGGACTTCTTTTGTCAGAAGCTTAAGCTTAAATGTTCGTAGTGTAATTTTCTTTGAAAGACAATATAAGCTTCTAAATTGTCTCAAGCTCTTTCTTGAATTCTCTTTTAACCAGATTTTTCATCTCTGCAGATCTTCTTTCCAGCACATTGGACATGCCAAAGCAAAATCTTGACTGGATAGCTGGAAGGAATAACATAAATCAAGAATCCAGATGCTTATAGCTTAACATTGGTGTCTCAGTTGTGGAAAATATCGTCTGTACAGAAGTTGCTGATAGATATTACTTTTTTCATACATAATAAGAGCACAATGGCTGTTGTATCCCAAGAGCCAGTGCGAGGGAACGTGACTGACCAGTATCCTTTGCTCACGGAACGTTCTGAAAACAATGTAAATAATGAGCATGTGATTCAGATACACAGAGGGAGTGAAGCCTCTTCGTCTGGTTCAGCTCTAACTAACCATGAAGATAGGACTAGAAGTAGGGTGCAGGTAGCTGATACTCAATCCTCTTCATCTTCCCCACCAGATGACTCTAGCAGTTCCTCCTCTCCTACAAGGAGAAATGATGGATCAGGTCGTCGTCATTGGAGCCCACTTGATTCTGGATTTTGGCTATCAATTGAACTCATGTTTACGTTAAGTCAGATTACAGCATCTGTGATTGTTCTGCTATTATCAAGACATGAAAAGCCAAGAGCTCCTTTGTTTACTTGGGTGTTGGGTCATACTGCTGGATGTTTTGCTAGCTTACCTATCATATATTGGCGTTATATTTACCGTAACCAAGGCAATGATCAAAGATCATCTCAGTCTAGTCAAGACAATGAACGGGGAAATCCTGCAACAGACCAAACTTCTTACATCAATTTATCTGTTGATCAGCCAACAGAGCATGAAGATCCCGTGAATGCTCCCAGAGCTGCAAATAATGGTCAAGGAATACGAGTTCCAAATCCCAGGTGCAACCAGCTCACATAGAACTAAAATGGGGGGATACTAGCATTTTTCTGTGTCAATCTGACCCTTTTTAATCTTCATGACCATTATTGATAATTAGATTTAGCTACCAGTTTTCCTTCCATACACTCGCTCCTTGGTCCCTGCTCTTTGTTCCTGGCTGTCTTCTTCTTCTGTATCTTGAAGCCCTTGTTTCGGTTTTAAAAGGATCTGTATGGAAAAGAAAGAAAATTATCTTATGTTTACTTTACAGGAATGTCAGGAAGGACATAAAAAAGATTTTTTTTGGGTTTTTGGTAAGGAGAGGAAAATGAAAGGAGCTTTCCCATGCTTGTTCAAAGGATTGGAATTGGAGATGTTCCCTAAGATTGGAGAGTTTTTCTGCCTATTTGCACACAGAAGAGAGTAGAAAACATTACTTTTGTTCCTTTTTTTCATTCATGATTCTTGTTTTCTTATCCCTTCTTTTCTATTGTGAGTAAGTAATCTACACAAATAAGAATGTATTTGGTAAACCATAGTTTCACATTTTACAACTGCATGTCTTAAATAAACATGCTTGTATGTGTACGCGAGTAGATGAATTTAAACTTGGTCTTGTGACTTGAGAATTATGTGGTTGAATATTCATTGTTTTATTACCATTTGCAGGCTTAGTTTACTGGTAGACCATCTTAAGATGGCGTTGGATTGCTTCTTCGCCGTCTGGTTTGTTCTTGGAAATGTATGGATCTTTGGTGGCCGCTCATCTGCTTCTGATGCCCCCAATTTGTACAGGTACTTTTTGATTTGATCTTTTACAGAAGATCTCTTGTTTGTTTGGAGAACTAAATATTCCCTATGTTCACTTCAGGCTATGTGTTGTTTACCTCACCTTGAGCTGTATTGGATATGCAATGCCCTTCATCCTGTGCGCAATGATATGCTGTTGCCTTCCCTGCATAATTTCAATGCTTGGCATTCGTGAGGAACACAGTCAAATTCATGGTGCTAGTGAAGATTCAATCAATGCTCTTCCTGCCCACAAATTCAAGCTAAAGAAAAGTGATAGTGAGAGCCCTTCAGAAAATAACCTAGAGGAATCCGAAGAAGGAGGAGTCATAGCCGCTGGAACTGAAAAAGAGCGTGCCATATCCAGTGAAGATGCTGTAAGTCCTGTTTTCCTCTATATTTAAATAATTGTCATTAAAGACTAAGTGCCCGTTTGGTTGGAGTGGTGGAATGGAAATGAAATTGAATCGGTTAAAAGGAGAAGAAAAGGAAGTGAAAATGATTGTATTATTTTCATGTGTTTTCCTCTGTACTTTTTGATTGATTCGGAATCATTCCGTTACGGGGAATGATTTTTAGAGTTTACAAACGAGCCTTAAACTTTTTTTTTGGGTTAAGTCATATAATTCCTCAAAACCGTATTTATGAATATAGGTGTGCTGCATATGCCTGGCGAGATACGTGGATGATGATGATCTTAGGGAGCTTCCATGCTCGCATTTCTTCCATTCAGAGTGCGTTGATAGATGGCTGAGGATCAATGCTACTTGTCCCCTTTGTAAATACGAGATTGTTGAGAGAAATGAAGATCCGCCACCTCAAACAACCCCCCCTTCTGAACAAGCGTAAATAATGCCCAAGGCACACTTACATTACAGTATATTTGGTAGGATCTTGGAAACACCTGACATAGTCGAATTTGAGGATTCTTTTTCTTTCATTTTTTTCGCCTTTTGTTTCATAGAGAATCTCAACACAGCCCTTGAAGTAGTCAGGGCCAGAGGCTTCCACAACACACCTCTGTAAACTCATAGATCATGTTATTCTCTTCTTCCTTGCCCCCCCTGTGATGTATTTAAAATTGGCTTGTACAGTTGAAATCAAAACTTGTACACTCATTCAATTTGTATAGCTTTGAATTACAACACAACACAGATTACCTTTAAATTTCATGTAAACTTGCTTCGTGTCGTCTATACTTGTCAATTGAAACTGGACTGTCATGTTGTTGCTTCGGGTTTTAGTTATAAAAATATATCTATGGATTGAGGAAATTATTGAGAAAGAACAAAGAGACTGTATTTACTTTGATAAAGCTTTTCAACAAAGAAAACATACTGATAAGCAGAAGATTTGGATTCAGGTTTGAGCTGAACAATTTCAATGTTGCTGCCTTCGAGTTTTAGTGTTTTATATATATATATATATATATATATATATATATATATATATATATATATCTATATATATATATATATGGATCGAGTAGATTATTGAGAAAGAACAAAGAGACTGTATTTACTTTCATAAAGCTTTTGACAAAGAAAACATACTGATAAGCAGAAGATTTGAATTCAGGTTTGAGCTGAACAATTTCAATGTGGTGGTGAATCAAGTACAGAAGAAATACTAAAAATTAATAACTTCATCCATTTGCAAGGCAGCAAAATTACAGAATCCTCAGAGTAATCAAGACGAAGCAATAGGAGTATGGTCAAGTGTTGTTCCAACATGCTGAATCACAAACCCGTAAATCTTGCGTTTTAGCTTCTCAATCTTCTCGGTTAAGTCCTTGTTGGAGGCTACTAGGTCCAGCCAGTCGTTGATCCGCTTCAGCTGCGATAAGATTGTTGCAATACACCCACCCTCTAGAGATACTCTTCTGCTCCCATTGTTGTTTTCTCTGAAAACCCGAAAACCAGCATCAAGTGCATCCTCAACAAATTTCAAAAACCAAATTTCCATTTCAGATTGCAGAGTTGATGCCAGCTCTGCTGTTGCTTTTGTTCCCGGGCCCCTTGTCCATTCTCCAGGGGCTGAATCAAATTGTGAGGGAGAAGAAGGGCTCCAATGATTCCTGGTGTTGCTGCTAAGAGATTTTCGTTTTGAAGACGTCTTTTGGTTAGCTAGAAGAGAAACAATTCCAAGATCAGTTGTCAGTGCAGCTTCAACAAATGCAGAAACCGGCTTTGATTCGGCAGTAGGCACAGAGTTAGTATTTGATTGTTTGACATTGTCATAAATTGACAGGAAGCGATCAATGGTCGGTAAGGGATTTCCGGCTTTGGAAGTGGAACAAAGGTCTGCAAACATGCTGAAAATGAAACACAAAGAAAAGGCAAGTTTATGTATCATCATACCAAGACAGTATTCTTAAGAATGTTTGATTATGATTAGCACATTGTTGATAAGTTACCTTAAACTCCTCATAACTGATTCTGTGATCATAGCTTCTTCTAATGCATCGGCTGCAGCAGTAGCAGCTACAATTCTCCTTTGCATAGCTTCCTGCGAACCAGCCCACAATGATTTAGAATTTGGAATTGAATGGAGTAGGGATCTTGAGTCCTGATATGTATGTAGTGAATTTGAAAGGTGGAATTTACCTTTCCAAAACATGCTAGCTTAGATGAGACTGCATCAAGTGGAATACTACCGTCAGTCCATTTCTTTTCATGAACAGTCATCTTTGTTGCAAGATTTGTGAGATTCATTAGGGTTGACAAATCTTCAATTGCATTCGACTTTGTCTTCTCGCAGCTAGAGGTATCATCACTTGATTCACCACGGCTACTTGCATCACTTAGACGATGAGAAATTGCAGCCTGGAAAGTAATTCAATTATTGAAGCAGGTTCACATGCAAATCAATACTTATAAACTCAAAAATCCCCATTAATATGAACACAAAATGCTTGCTCTCATAGAAATCAACTGTGAGGAAACTAAACAGTATACCTGAGTGCGCAAAACTGCTTGCAAATCTGGCTTTGATTTAGCACTCTTCTCCTTGTGTTCACCGGATGATCCAGAGCCAGGAGTTTCCTCCCAATTCCTCCTCCCACTCTTACCAGACCCTACGATAGCCTCCGAGACTTTTGCAATTCCAGTAGCTAGACCAGCCATCTTCTTCTTGGTCGCTGTATCGACGCCGCTGGCAACCATGGGAGATACCTTAATGCCAACTGACAATCTCCTCGCAGGCGAGAGTGACATCCTTCTCGAACTCGGAGAAGCTTGCCTCCTGGCTCCGGGCGACGGCTGCCTGTATCTTGACGGAACCACAATGGCCGGCTCCCTAGCGTTCTTTTTAGTCTCCTCCTTGGCCGCCGCCAGGCTAGGCACCACGCATTTTGAGGGAACCGGAGAAGCAGATCTCTTCCCCTTAGCAGCTGCCGCCGGGGATGGATCTCGTTCTCGCGAACCAATTGACTTCCTCCCAGCAGATACGGATCTCTGTTTGTTGGCCGCCGGAGATGTGAATCTGTTTGCAGGCTTTTCTGGAAGTTTTTGAGCTGGATTAGTGGAGTTCATAGTGTTGTCGTCCTCAATCGGAGCCAAGACTTCTCTTCCGCGATTCTTTTTGCAGGACTCAACCATTTTGGACTTGTAATCGTTGACAATCCTCCGGCTCTCGTCTGAACTAGACACCGCCCTTTGCTTGCTGGAGATGTAGGAGAGAATCGGATCCATTGAGTGATCAGAATCAGAGACCGGTTGGACGACGAAGTCGCGGTTGGAGGACGAGATCCGCGCAACGACAGGCTCAGGTGTTCCGACAAAGGGATGGCGGCCGGCGATGGGGCGAAGGCCGGAGACGCGAGGGAGAGGAGAATCGAAGAGGAAACGGTCGACGTAGAGGAACTGACCGAGCTGGAGACGGTTGCTGAGGATGAGGTCGTTGTCACGATCAGAAAGGGAAACGTAGGTGGAATTGAGAGAATCGGAGAGTTGGAGAAGGAAGCCGTTGTTGGGCCAGAGGTCGTCGGAGGCGCCAGGAGAGAGGGCAGGGAGGATGCCGGTGACTTGGAGGAGAGCAGAGCGATGCTCGCCGGCGACCTTGGTGTTGGAGTTCATTGCCTGAAGGAGGCGGAGCAGGATGCCTGGTGTTAGAGTCGCCATTGTTGGTACTCTAGTAGAGATCTGTGGATTCGAGGGTTTGTGGTTGTGAGAAATGGGGGAGAAGTAGAGAAGAAAAGGGGGAGAGATAGACGTTACAGATTCAATTTTGTTAACGGGCGGTTTCTTGAATTTTGAATTTTTGAGTTCGTGGGCCGTCGTCTTGTAAACGGAATCACGGAGGTGGAACGTGGTACTTTTATTTTTCTTATCTTTTATAAAGCCAATAATTCTCGAGTCCTGACCGGGTAAGAACACCATTTATCTTAGGGTAAATTACATAAAACTATCCCTTTTATCTATCTTTGTTGATGATTATCCTCTCGATGCTTTTCCGTCCAATTTCGAGTCTAATTTTAACATGGTCCCTCAATTGTATATTATTTTTTCAATCGTATGTTTTATCGATTGTGCATGAGATTCACGTCGATTTAACATTTCAAAGGTCTAAAACTTCATTCATAAGAGGCATTTCATTGCAAAATCTAACAATTCAAAGATTTGTTAGCTTTATACATATCTTTGTAGATGGATGCGGGTAACATAAAACTTTGTGTAATGTATTTCGACTTTGTACTTAATTTTTATTTTATTTTATTTTTACATAATTATTATGTCTTCTTGAGATACAATTGATAATTTTCAACATTAGTTTTAAAAATATCTCATTTGTCGGATGATTATAATCGGGTGTCCTAGATACTTTTTTGACAATCATCAACGGGAGTTCCTAGACTTTGTTGCAAATTTCTTTTAACATTATTTGAGATGTTCTTTGTAACTTGAAATGCTTACTTTTGAAAATTCACTTAAATGCTTGATATCTAAAAAATATTGTTAAGACGGTCGGGATGAGGTTATAAGGTGGGGAAATACTTTTGAAACTATAAAGGCTATGAAATGGATGATAATTCTTGATCTTGTAATTGAAAAGCGTGCGACCTTTTAGTTCTCATTACTAAGTTAAGAAATTCTTTATCAAATTTCGCACATAGATTAAATAGTAACGGAAAAGTTAAATCACCTTAACGAAGACTTCATTGTAGAAAAAATTGTTGTAAAAGTGAGTTGTTGATCAGAATGAAACACAAGACGGTGTAAATGCACTCCTTAATCCATTCAAATATGTCACATGTTTTTTCCTATCAAGTTTCATGGCAAAAAACAATAATTTTCTTTCCAAGAGCGAAAATTATGAAATTTTTTTGTGTGCAATTATAATGTTGTCTTGAATTGCATTATTAAATACAAAACTCCTTGTAAAGGATCAATAATCTTTGAAGTAGTAATTTAAATTGTCTGTGAGAATTTTAGCGATGATTTTGTACAAAAAGGAGCACGATTAGTATGTAATGTGATGTTGTTGAGAGGTGATTATTTTTAGGTATTCTTCAACTGTTTTAAAACTATGTCAGTTTTTATAGAAGTTCTTAGTTGGATGAATGACCGACATAATTGAAAATTTTGATTTCTCCCATACGTATTCTCTTGTTCACAATGAATTTAGGGCCTTCATTCCCGGGGACATGTTTATTTATCTTTTTATATCCAACGGGTCTAAGACGTGGAGGGTATGCATCCCAAAGTAAACCTACAGACACAAGAACGTGTTTCATATTGTCGATGTGGGACACATTTCCACTCTCAACAATTCTCTCAAGTGCAACTATCCTAGACTAGTTGACACTTGACAAAAAGCCTTAAGGACGGCTTAGCCAAACGAGCGGATAACATATTTTCCGCTAATCACAACCCAAATACAAGATAATGGACTCAGATCAGACCTGCTCTAACATCATGTTAATTTATCTTTTTTATATCTAGAGGGTTTAAGACGTGGAGGGTATGCACGTGAAAGTGAATCTACGGACACAAGCCTTGAGGTTTCATCCTAAAACCAATTGGCAATAGGAGGAGTAACTCTAGTACTTATATGTTACGTTCATGTGTTTATATTGTCGATGTATTGAGCTAGATTTGGGTTGTAAACCTAAACCTAAACCGTGGGTAAGCAAACTGGAGGTTTAGGTTATGGTTTTCCGGTTTAGAACCAGTTACCCAGTTGCATATGTATCCTCTCGGGGTTAAGAGGAATCAAAACCCACGTAGTTCCACTAGGGAATTCCATTGTTTCCGCTTCTCCACCCTAATATCCAATCTTGATTACAACCCTGCGCCTCTAAATTTTCGAGCTTCAATTGGGTTCTCTTGTAATTGAGCATGCTCCCTCCTTGGCTAAATGCTTGTTCCACTACAACCGTTGATGCAGACACGGCCATGAGTTGTTGTACAATTTTCACTAATGTTAGATATTTCAGGGCTAGTTTCTTCCACCATTCCAAAATATCGAAAGAATCTTCACTATCAAAACTAAAACATGTTGTTAGATAATCTTGAAATTCTGCACTTGAGGATGAATGTCTTGGTGTTTTTGTCTTTTTGGCTAAAATTTGTTGTGCTTTTGAAAGAAAGAAGACGAAGAAGGAGAGGGTGTAAGAGTAGGTTCGGTAGAAGAAGAGCTAGCACTTGTTTCAATTGAAGAAAGAAAATTTTCAATTTCGATACGAACATCTTGCATAATGTTAGGAATTATGTCATCTAAACTAAACAATCATAATAAACAACCAACAAATCGGAAACACCACCAAGTTTAAGCCTAGGATCAAAAATGGTGGTTACAAGATAAATCATGAGAATTTCGTTGTAAAATTTTAGCCATTTCGATTTCATGTCATTCATAGCATTTATAAGAGTTGGAAAAGTTGTACCGTTTTGAAAAGCCTCAAAAATGTTTACGACTATTTCTAAAAATCTACAAGAAGTTGGGGTGTAAACGTAATTCATAGCATTAGTTGCATCACTAACAATCTTTAAACATTACATATATCAATACAAGTTTGCCAAACATTTTCATCATCAAGAATTGACCAAGGAATGTTTTGTGCGGAAAACGCTTGTAAAATATTTTTGTAACTAAGGGCTTGACCAAGTAATTTGTAAGTAGAGTTTCAACGTTTTCTGAAAATGCAATTGGATCAACATTATTAGTTAAACATAATGTTCTCCTCTTTTTTTTTCTCAATTCGGAGTAATGCCAAATATGTTCAATAACGTCGGTGAGGGAGTTAGCATAATTGCTAAAATCTTAAGTTCATCTTGAACACATAAGTTTAAAATATGTCATGCACATCTTTGATGAGTAAAATGATTTCGCAAATATTGTTCCGCCTCCTCGAGCAAATGGTTTACGACGGTGTTAGCGGATGCATTATCAAAAGAATATGAAAAAACTCGACCTTGTAAATTAAATTCTTGTAAAACCATTTTTATCAAGTTTGCAATGTTTGGTGCATCATGTCTTTGGTTGAAATGGCAAAATGCAATAACATTTTATGCAAAAACATATTGTTATCAATACATGTAAAGTAATGCCCATGTAAAAATATTTTTGCGATTATGTACTCCAAATATCACAATAAATAGATACTTGATGCCAAAATCGAAAGAATTTTTCTTTGTTTTGTAGGTAAGATTTGAAAACTAATTTGGAAACGGTTTTTGCGAGAAGTTGGTTTAAAAGAAGGTTGAAGATATTTAGTGTTATATGCTCGAACTTCTTCATATTCACAAAAAGAAAATGGAAATGCATAAGAACATATAATATCGGCTAATCCTAAACTTTCTTTATATGGTTATACATAAACAGAGGAGATTCAGATGAAGAAGATGCAAACCCGTTGGACAATTGTGATTGTCCATGTGATATCCCTAGCTTTTCGGGATGGATGTGCGTTTGCAAAGTCCCGTAGCCGCCCTTCGCCTTCCACTTGTACACCTTTTAACAATAGTTGCATAAACTTGACAATAATCGTTCACCAACACCCCCTTCTTATAATGCTTCATAAAAATATCGGATGTAAGCATTTTCGGTGGGGTAGTTATCAGTGTGGCATTTCGGTATTTTCAGGATTGTTGGGCATTTGAGTTTCACTTTCTTGGGTGTTAGGGAAGAATTGAGAAGAAATGTTGTCGTTCGGGTTTGTTATTACGAAAGTCTGAGAGGTGAATTCGAGAAAGACGAGATGACCGGTGTGGGATAAAGTGGAAAAAGGGGTTGGATATTTATAGATTTATAGGAAAGGATTGGGTTTTAAATTTTTTTTAAAGATAATAATAAAGACCACCGCCCGGTCAACGACTATTTTAAATAGCCGTCGGTGGTCATCAAAGAGCCATTTGAACCGCCAGTTGGTCCATTTTAAAAATAAATAAATAAATAAATAGATAAATTAACTAAACCTCAGATTTAGTTTTTTTTCCTTCTTCCTAAACCGGCAAACCGGAAGAAACCTAACCTGTCAAACCTAAACTGCCGGTTTGCCGGTTTAGGTTAAACCGGCCCCAAAGTCTACTTTGACCCGAAACCTGTAAGCAATTGATGTGTGATTTGTTGGTGTTATTGGCTTTCTCCTAATAAATGATATATTACTTCTTACAAGGAAAACAAAAAAGTTTCAAGACAATACAAGATAATCAAGATCTAGGATCTCTAATTGATTTGTTGTTATCGCTTTCAAATCTGATGCAGAATCATAGACATAAGCATAGATTCATACATCGTTGAATAATAGCAATGAATCTCCCCTTGTTGATCAAAAGCAAAGATAGGAGACTCACTGAAGCTTAGCTTGATTCTGTTTCATACCGTCATTATTTCAGCTAATCTGCCTCCATGATGATGATGCCCTCTACAACACTCCCTTCTTAAGCTTTCAAAATTCCCTCTACTTGTATGCTCATGAACATGGATTCCATGATGATCATCGTCGTTTGAATCTCCATTTTGGCACTCATCTGTGTGATTAACCATCTTACCACATTCATTATGACACTCGTCTTTCAGGCAATGTTCAACCTGTCCTTCTAGGTCTCTACACTTGTCCGTCCCGTAACCTCTTGAGATTGACGAGTTTTGGTCAACATCTTTCTTCGAGCAGCATTGCTTGTGGTGGTGTTGGTGGACGAGAGTGCCACCATTGCATTTGTTGTTCTTACAAGAACTCGAGTTTTGCTTGTTTGTTGCATAAGAGCCACGTAGGAGAAACATACTGTTTAGTATCACCAAAAGGCAAGTAAAAACATCGACCAACACAGCTAGCCAAATCATAGGATGTCCTGCAAAGGCGACTCCAAGGACAGCAGCCTTGGTTATAAATGAGAACACGATGTTTTGGATCACCTTAACCCGAGTCCTCCTAGCAAGCCGGATCGCCTTAGGTATCCGTCTCAAATCGTTAGACATGAGAATAACATGTCCGGTTTCTGTGGCTAATGCTGAACCGGATACAGCCATGGATATCCCAATATCCGCGGTTGCTAGTGCTGGAGCGTCATTTACTCCATCACCAACCATGGCTACTGCGCCACATTTCTTGTACTCGTTGATTATTCGGGCTTTGTCTTCAGGTAGAAGCTCCGCGTGAAAATGATCCATGACGTTGGATAGTTGGCCTTGTGCATGTGTAGCAGCGGCGTGGTTGTCGCCGGTTAGCATGGCGGTTTTAAGTCCCATTGATTTTAGGTCTTTGATGGCTTCTGCTGACCCTGATCGACACGAGTCTACGAGCCCAAATGTTCCGATTATAGCTCCACTCGAGTATACATAGCCTATAGTTCTTCCTTCCTCGGAGCTGCATTCCGTTTGTGAACCTAGCAATGCAAGATTAAGCTCAAGTTAGAGATTTTTCAATGGAGAATGCACTAGTACAACTATCATTATTAACGACGTTATTAAGACGATGTCATGAAAAGTATATTTTACGGCATTTATCAACTGTTATAGATTTTATAAACGCCTTACATTTTTTTTGGAAATTTTAAAAAAAAATTCATGGCACAAATTTCTTAAACGTCTTGGATTTATGGCGCTTTGTAAATTCCGTATGAACAACTTTTCACGACGTTAAGTAAATTCTATGAAAAGTTTATTCCATCGACGACATCACAATAGAAAAACATTGTCTAAGTATTTTCATGATGTTTTTCAAATGTCGTGAAAGACCTTACATATTCTAGTGATATTATTTTGAATTGAAAAACTCTACTTACCACCGGCTCGTTCGCCAAGTCTTCGGTTCCCAACATATAACTCCTTGTCATCAATCTTCCCCGAGACTCCTTCTCCAGGGAAGTTTTGAAACCCTTGGACATTTTCGGGCTTTGGCTCGACTGATCTTGATTTACTATAACAAACGAGAGCATCGGCTACAGGATGACTTGATTTGCTCTCAATGCTCGAAACCCTTCATAAAAAAAAAACATTTTACATAAGAATTACTTTATACTACAATTCATGTGAAAATCTACTGTATAAGTACCAGTAGAGCAATGTGTCGGGAGTGATATCAATGGAGAGGCATTGGAAGCTCGACACTATGAACTCTCCTGTCGTGATGGTTCCGGTCTTGTCAAAGGCCACGGTCTTCACCTTAGCCAAGGTCTCGATGTGATCACCTCCCTTTATGAGAAGCCCGTTGCTCGCTGCCTTAGAGAGCGCGCAAAATGTGGCGACGGGCGTAGAGAGAATGAGACCACACGGACATGCACTAACTAGCACAACCAATGCGAGGTGTAGCCAATGGTTTATATTATGGAGTCTCATTGCAGCTGGAATGATAGCTATTGCAAATGATACGAGCACAACCGCTGCATACGATATAAGCAAATTGATTCAATTGTGAATATATTGTTATGTACACTCCCACTGATATTATATACTATGTTCAGAATTTCCTAATTTTGTGACAACTTTATTATAAATATAGTGTTAACCTGGTGTGTAGTACTTGGCACACTCGTCGATTAGTCTTTGGAACCGCGGCTTCTTGTTTTGAGCCTCTTCGACGAGCTTTGCCATCTTGGCCACGACACAATCCTCTGAAAGAGCACTCGTCTTCACGCTTATGTAGCCTATAAGCATGCGATGGATACAATTATAAATAAAAAAATAACGAGTCTAGTATATAAAGTTGGTGACAGATAATACCGTTTAGATTGATGGTTCCGGCCCAAACAGGAGAATCCTTGAGCTTGGAGACAGGGAAGGCTTCTCCGGTTAACGTCTTCTCGTCCACCTCGCAGCTTCCTTCTACGACAACTCCGTCAATGGGGATCACTTGGCCTGTCTTCACGGCTAAGATAGTCCCGGGATTCACTTGCTCGACGTTGACTAGCTCCCCGGTTTCTGCGAGTGTCGCCGTCTGTGGGGCTATGCTCATCAATGAAGACATGACTGCGTTTGCCTGCAGCCGAAACAAATTATGTATGTTGAATGTGTTTGATTAAGAAGAGGAGAATTGAAGGAGAAGATTTGTAAGTTGAATAATGTATGAAGAGACCTCATGGCTGGCTCGAGATTGGAGCCATTCAGCAATGGCGAAGAGGAAGACGATGGTGCCAGCTTCCAAGTAATCTTGCATACCCACCGTTCCCATAACTGCATGCCACATGTACAGACAAGTTTTGGTATTCAACGTGAAAAATATAAAACAAAATTATTATATTCGATAGAATTATGTATATTATCTGTGACGTTTAACAAAATTGTTAGGTTTTTTTTATATTAGGTATATGTTTGAACTAACACACAAAAACGTTCGAGGTAATAAAAATCAAATTTTAAACTAATAGTATAAAAAATTCTAAATACATAATATTATTAAGAATTATTTTTAAAAAACATAACTATACAATTAAATGTGCTAATAATATTAAATGATTGAACTAATTAAACACACTATGAATTATTAGTATAAAAAAAGTTTACTAACAAAGGCTCTTACGTACCTGTAATTATGATTAGAATGTTTACATCGAGGGTTAGATTCTTGACGGCTGCAAAGGCTCTTACGATGATGGGTCCTATTCCGACTATGACTGCCGCGACGGCGAGCCACCTGAACAGCGGGTAGACGTACTTGAGAAATGACATTCCGAGCAGCACCCCGCAGACCATAACGTAGAGACTCGGCCATTTCATAGGGTACGTCGTTTCACCGTTCACTCTCACGCTTGCTTCTAGCCTTGCTTGGTTCAGTGCCTTGGCTGTCCATTCAATTCACACTTACGAACTCACTTCCAAATATCTTATTCTCATGCTACACTATATTTACAAGCTCATTTCAAAAGTTGACAAATTTGTAAATATTTCAAATCACGAAAATTAGCCCAAATCTAAAACGTTCCAAAAACGTATATGCTCGTATATTGTTTTAAATTAATTGATAACCCAAATTCACACAACTTAAAATGACCTGAAAAATCAAACTAGGTTAAACTGGATTGTTTCACAAACAGTTTTTTCTTTCAACTTATACAATCAATAATCAATAATGCTTGATTAGAAGTTTTATCTAAAATAAATTAAGGATAAATTGTCTATATATGTATAGAAAATGCGTTATTATGATTTTAATCATTTTTTTGTATAATCCGAAATGTCGAGATAAAAAATCATATAAGTGATTACTACTTCGTCCTTTTTCGTTTAATAAAAGCTCGTCTATATGCGCGGAAACAAACACCGATCTTTTCCTTAACAATTTTTTTTAGTTACCTTTATTATAAAGCATTGTGATCATTTGAATTAAAAAGTATTTCATTGAGTAAAGCACCTACCCACTTTAGATCAATTATTGGCGGTATATTTTTTTTATAAAAATTTATGTAATTCTAAACTCTGGTTTAAAAAAAGTCACGTGATAGAATACACAATTTCTATATACATTATTATTAACTGGTGGGTAATTTTCAGCCTTTATTTTAAACAATCAGGAAGAAACAAATTCTTAGTAGGATCGATTAGAGTTATGAGACTAAACATTTAACTTCCAACTCTTTTTTTTAATTTTTATTAATTATCTTCCGGCTTCATACCTTAACTTAATAAAAATTATATATAATTTTTTTTTAATAATCGATTTATTTCTTCTAATATTCGTACTTGTATTATCATCTGAAAAAATCGAGAAATTTTTTCAAATTAAATCAAATAGAATTTAATCTTTAAACTAAAATTATCAAAAGGAAAAAAAGGAAAAAATAAAAATTAAAGTTCTAATTTTAAATTTTAAATTTTAAATAAATTAATTTAAAAATTAAGCCAAGTAATACAAGATTTAAAGGGACATTGTCTGCTCCCGAACCTACCTCTAGTTCTAAATATCACAAGTTATACATGTGAATGTTTTTACAAAATTTATTAAAAATCAAAATTGAAATATTGGGCAATCATTAGGTTTCTTTTTTAAAGGGCATTAATCAGATTACATAGTTAAATATAAAGAGGTTTTTAGAGGAATTTTAGAAAAGGTATTATAAACGTCATTGAAAAATTATTTGTATTTAATTTCATATATTTTAATCATATTGAATAAAAATAATCATCTAAAAAAATTATTTTAAATTATTTTTAGCACTTATCAAAATTCAAATATCCTACATTATTAATCAGAAAGTATTTTTGAAGTCTTTATTTTAAACGACTTAAAGAATATATCTTTCTAGAATTATTTTCTGTAATGCAATAACTAAAAAGACTTAGAGGGACAATTGTCCTCTTCATCCCTCTTATTCTGCCTCTAATTCTAAATATCACAAGTTATACATGTGAATGTTTGTTACAAAATTTATTAAAAAATTAAAATCAAAATATTGGGCAATCATTAGGTTGCTTTTATAAAAGGGCAATAAATCGATTACTAAAGTTAGATACACAAAGGTTTTTAAATATTTTAAAAAACTATTTTGGACAATATTGAATAAATTAATCGTTTTTAATTTCGTAATTTTTGATAATCTTGTATCTTATTGTTTAATTAAAAACCGTAAATGAAATATATATTTTTTATTTCCTCTTATCTACTAAAAATAATTACTTTACCAATCAGACCCTTTGATTATTTAGTAGAATGAAGAAAAAAAAAAGAAAAACTTAGAAAAAAAGAAGAAATGAAAATGGAAATGAAGTGAACTAACCAATCTGAGAGGGAGAGATGAGGAGAGAGTCATGAACAACGATAACAGTCTTTGAAGTAACAATTACAGAGACCTCTTCAACACCCTCGAGAGAATTCAGTATCTTCTCAATAAGAGGAACCTCAGAGCTGCAACACAGACCCAGCACATCGAAATAGCTCTTCTGGTGTCGCCGGCTACTCTTCTCTTCTTCTTCTTCTCCCTTTTCCTGGCGTTTCTTCTCCATCGGAGCAATTTCTGGCGACTTTTGAGCGTTGGAGTTGAAGTTGAGAGGTTTGGGAAATGCACAAAGGCTTTTAAAGGGGATGGGTGGGGAATGTGGGTGTCATTATTTATTCCCATACAAATCAATTACGTAATATTATTTTATCAAGTTAAATATAATATTCAAATAGTTTTTTTTGTAAGCCTATATAAGAGTATTGATTCTTTTCTTTTTTTAAAAAAATAAAAAACCAAAGTAAAATTCATAAATTGAATATACACCTCTATATTTCAAAGCATGGAAATATAAACAATTTTATTGTTAGTTGATCATAAAAATTAACTATTCTAGTCTCAAAATATATATTTAAATACATTTCATAGTGGTGCATTGGTATTGCTCGATTCACATATTTAGCTTTTCTTATACGGTTATACCATTGCCTCCCATGTTTTTGGGTTTGTAGATTACATTTCAACTTATAACAAATATATGTTAGGTTCATCCTTATTTCAAAAGAAATTTTATAAATATAATGAGATCTTTAAAAGTGTGTTAAAAGCATGAAATTTTGCATTATAGATGAGTAATTTAACGATTTAATATTATTCATAAAAAAAATAAAAAAATTTAACGATCTAATAAAAGTTTTTTTTAATGCGAATTAACCTTTCATTTTGAAAATTGTTACATTGATTTTGAACTTATTTATTCAAATGTATTTTTCATACGCATGCTCCATATTTATTGTTTATTTCTTCAAATTGGGTAGTTGTGTACCTTATTCCAAACGTTTTTTTAATTTATTTGTTATATATAATTATCACTTGTATTTTATGTTGTTTGAAAAGTTAAAAATTTTGAAAGTTGGCTTTTATTTTTGAAATAGAGCAACCGTTATCAAAGATTTATTTGTCATTTGACAAGATGTATTTGCTTTTGTAAAAATAATCATATTATCAACTATAAAAAAAAAGAAAAGAATACAGGATCTCGTATAAAAAGTGAATCAAATACCATTATTATAATTATCACAATCCTTATGTATCATTTGAGCAAAAATTTCATCCTAAGATAAACAGAGATAAAGTTGGTCTCTTTGTCTTGTCTTTTTTTCCCAAAAATAATTTATTTATCGACAAGAATATATTAAAAGACCGTTGAAATACATTTTTTTAATTCATTTAAAGAATTTATCACAAACCCAGGTTTTTTTTTTATAAGAATTACGAGTACGAAGTTATGGTTAATTTATTCATAAGTTTTTTTTTCTTCTTCCATGTCAAAATTTACATCATTCCAACATTCATTCCCATATTTGATTTAAAATAATGCAATTTTTTATTTGTAAGCAGCTAGTACATTCATGTATATTAATCACTTTGCAACGCAAGTCTTTTGTAGTGGATGATGAGTTTGTCAATGATTTTTTTCCATCTTATTATGATTATTTTAGCAATTAATTGATAGAAGGTGGAACATATGATGATTATCTAAAATAATTTATGGATTATCGTTATTTGGGGTAAGAGAAATGACAATATAAATGATTTGTCTAATCATTTTTACACTACAGAAAAACCCTTTGACAACTTTAATAGTGTCCTTTCCACAATATACCACTATTTTGATAGAACCTAGACATCTTTAATAGAAGAAGTAGCAATTTGTTAAGATCGTGAAACTTGTCGGTCATATCATTGTCGATGAGCTTGCCATGGATAACGCCACACAACATGCCGCCGACGGTGGAATTGATCCATTATCTTATGCCACCCAACACACTACCACAATGGGTCTATACACTATTAGGTCTCGTTTGGTTTAAACTCCGAAAACGAAAACGGAATGAAAACGAATCTAGTCCATACATATATCCTTGTTCGTGAATTTTTTGGGAATCATCCCTTGTGGTTTGAACTAGTTGTAGTATAATATGATTAGTTTTAATACCTTATAGGATAACAAAGTAGGTGGAAAAGTGCATTTTGCATGAAATCACCCGGAATGATTCCATGAACAAGATACACATGTGAACTAGTTTCATTTCCAATCCGTTTCCGTTTCCGGAGTTACAAGCAAACGGGGTTAATGTAACCCGACGTTTTATCCACCAAACCATATCGGTTTTAAATAGGGGTGGGCATGGGACGAGATTGAGGTCATCCCAGTCCCGTCCCGGCTATTTTAAATGGGACGGGACCGGACGGACCTTGAGTATTTTGGATTGGGAGGACGGGACGGGATGGGCCCAATCCCGTTTCCACATTAGTTTATTTAATGTTTTTAAATTTTACCCGTTATCCACAAAATATGCATATATATCGTACTTAAAACGCAAAAACATTAAATGTTCCAAATATTCATAATAACATATTATAGTTAAATTAAAGCTTCCATGGTTTATTTTTTAAAATATATAAACGTAACTATATAAGTATTTCATTAATGCTTAGGGATTCTACTTATATTTATCATTTTAAATTAAAAACTTTATTATATATGGGACGGGACGGGCCTAGCAGAATGGAGAAGTTAAGGCCCATATCCCGTCCCAGATAGTTTTTGACGGGACAGAATTTATAATTTTAATTGAAATCTCGCCGGGATCAGGACGGGATCGGGATGGGCCCGGGAAAGTATGCATTATAACTTTTATTTTTAACGTTTTATACTGTCAAGGCTAAAAGAATACATGTCTGTCAAATTATAAATGTTAAAATGTCATGTTACATTTCAAAATCCAGGAATATATATTACTTCTTTTCCGAGCACAAATATTAGATGTGCTTGCCTACCCAACTCGTCTTCCAGAATAACTAAAGATTTTTTTAATAAGTTTTTTTTTTTGTCATTTATTAACATTATTATTTGCTTTGAAAATGATTGGCTGGTGGCGATTAATTTTTAAATTTGTTTGCATATGTTAAAACAAGAAGAATATATGGTGTTTAGGTGAGTTGCAAATAGTGAGTGAGTGGGAATCCGAGTATAATGGAGGTCGTGTAAGCAAATCACCAGCTTCCTTGCTATCCACATTATGTCGTTAATAGGGTTTTGTTTGCTTCTGTCTCATAAAGTTTGGAATAAGATACGAATCCTAATACTATAATTAGACATTAGTCTTTATAAGTCTTTGTTGTGGTGTCCACCAATATAAGTTTGAGGCATCGGATAATCTTAGTGGCGACAGACCAACAACATATTTATTAAGGTAAACTATATTCACAAGCGCAACAATTTGATACGGATGACTGTATGTTGTCCCGATCTTCTGACTCCAAACACAAATCAATAGGGTGAAAATTATGCATATTGACGACGGTAATGGATGCTATACGCGGCGGCTAGTGTGATGTGATCGGTTGAATCACTTTATACGATGAGTGAACCTTGATCGTTGCGTGATCAAGACTATATTGTATACGATTAAATGACTATTTTGTCACTCACTATTTGAGATGAAAAATTAAATAAACGCCGAACGTCAAATTTCTAATCAAATACAAGGTAATCAACATTATCCTAGTGCAACCATCGTAAAGAACTAGAAATTATGAAAATAAAACCTTACCTAATTTGGGCTTAAATTGGCCCAATTAAAACATAATTCATTAGTATTAAAAATAAGTTGTTTTTGGCCCAGAAAATAAAACAAACTCAACACCATGCGGCTTGAATGTCTTCGCTCGTCGAATGTGTTCAACTTAGTTCAATTGAACCGGTTTGAGTTTGTTTAACTCCTTCTTGAAAGTTATCTCTGGTTGTCTTTCTCCTAAGTATAATTTTAAGTCTTCTTTTTCTTGCACCTTGAAGGATTTTGAGCTTCACTCTTTCTCTTTTTCTCCTTAAAGTAATGTTCACTCCTTTACTCTTCGTTCCCATGTTGATGTAGGATCATTTTTGGACCAAGATAAATCCAATACCATGACTATGAAAGCTAGTAAACAAGTAGTAAAGAGAACTCTAACGAGGAGAAGAGTTATAATCAAAATTATTTCTTTGAAGAGAGATGAATACCACTTCCCAAACCATTCACATAAAAGAGATGAAAACCACTTCTCGTAAGAAATTGATGATCGTCCTTGAGGAAAAAATGAAGACCATCTCTAATGGAGAAGTGAAGACTACTTATTGGAGATGGAAGATAGCAAGATCCACGTATGCATGGAGGTCAGCTTTCTTATGCAAGTATACACGTGAAAGGAAGAGAGGATGTATCGATCTTATGCTAAACTAATAGATCATAAAAGTACACATTCGACCCATACGCATGCATGTGGGAGATGGAGATCAAAGTCACGAAGGGAAGAACTCTCCCAAGTATGTGCACGTAGGAAGCTACGGGATAGTCCATACAACCATGCAAACGTCGAAACGGGCCAGTCATGCATCAAAAGATTCACCAACGGGCCAACCATGCATGGGGATATCTTGGACGAACTCCAAGGCTAAAATTTGAACCTAGTTATTTTATTTTCCAGCCCATAAAAACATATTTAAATTATGGGTTAAGTTGTTATTTTTGGGCTTTTTAATAGTTATTTCTCAGTCCATATCTTTTTAAGTATTTTACAAATTATTTAAGTCTTCTAATAGGAAAACTTAAAGATTAATTGAGAGAATCATATCTTTTAGAGATATTATTTGATCAATCTTAGAAGATCATATCTTATTAAAAAATTAATCTTATTTTAATATTTTTCAAGATCATGAATAATATCTTATTTTAGATAAGATAGGATTCTTTTGGATCCTTTACTAAGAGCACACTCAAGCCCACAACCCTATCTATAGGGATGATTGAGCCTCTTGTAAGATAAGTCTAATTTGAATTAAACACATAATTTTTTGGTATTTGGTGAGCGCAATCCAAACCCGAACTTCCACGCAGGGAGAAGGCTTCCACACAAGAAGTAGAGAGCGGGAGACGTCTTGCTCCACACAACTTGGACTTGTTTGAGTTGTTCTGCTTGCACGCAGCGAGTAGTACGTATTTCACGAGCTTTTCAAAAGCCTCCTTCTTGTGCTCTAGGAATCATCATTCCCTTATTGCATTGTAAGATTGTAGTGGAAGGGTTCTACGATCATTCATCGGTTGTGTGATAAGACTATACACAACTTATCGTGCTCCAAGTCGTTTGTTAGGTTTCAACCTTGATATATCCATCTACTACTCCATTCCTACCATCGGATCATCCTCTTTCTATATCTTCTACAATCTACATGTCCATCCATCGAGTCTTATTGGTGTCACAAGATCGGGTCATCCCACACATCTAACCACATATCAAAGTGATATCAGAACAAAGGTTCATCAACATCAACTATCAAAAAAAATATATTGGAGTTTTCTTCAAGGTTCCAACAAAAAAAAGTTACCGGAGCATTCACCTTGTCGGTTTGTTTTCTATTACTCTCGTTTATTTACTAGCTTTCAATTTCAATTGCAATTTGTTTTAATTGATTTTTGTGGCCTTTAATAAATTATTAAATAAATAAAAAAGAGAAATCTTTTCCACCACCCATCATTGGAAGCCTACTGGAAACCTAAACTGGATGCAGATTCGGTAGCCTTCATAACCAGCTCCTCAAGCCCGGTTTTGTGCAACCTTCTCATCGGAACACACCACCACTGCCAACATCAACCCTTGTTGCACCACCACACACCATATGTACCCAACAATCCAGTCCCCATCAGCACACCACCTAGAAGCCTTGCAAAAAACCCCTCGTGTCGCCCAAAAAAACCCTAAAATCTACCCGAGATCTAACTAAAAACTACCCAAACCGGAAACCCTTAGCTGAACCTCCCCGCCAACAACAACCCTTGTTACATCACCACCAACCACCTGTACCCAACAATCCAATCTCCATCAACACACCACCTAGTAGCCTTGCAAAACCCCTCCCTCTTGCCACCCAAAAAAACCCTAAAACCTACCCGAGACCTAACCAAAAACTACCCAGACCCGAAACCCTCACCTAAACCTCCCCAGTCGTCGAACCTGAGCCGAACCCTCCCTTGGAAACTGAATCTACCCTTCCCTAACCTGTTCCAATTGAACCCGAAAACCCTAGCCCTTAGCATGATCCTATTACCCTTCCACAAACCTCAACCTAGCTTCGGTTACACCCAAAACAAAGCAAACCAAACTCTGTACATATACCCTCCGGTTCGAACCAGGACTTGGTCTAGTACAAGACCGGACCAATAAGCCTTGACTCACCTTCAGTATACACACTTTGGCCCTGAGCCACCGTAGGATCCCATCGAAGAAAGGAAGCAAACCCTAATAGGGTTCAAGGGCATATCTTGTATTTTTAATTTTTAGTTCAAAAAAAAGGAGACTATAGAACTAGGACTTGGTCCAATACAAGATCGGACCAGTGAGCTACTCCCGAACTACATTGAAGTGGAAACTATACCCTCCCCTCCCCACCTTTCAACCATTTTCTTGATCTTATTTTGGCCACAATTGTCTTTTATAAGTTCTTGTTCTTTATTGAGAAAGTAGGCGAGAGTGGTTTTGCTTTTTCATTGATAGCACCACTTACAAGGCCTTTTTCCTTTGAGATCACAATTGAACTCCTATTATTAATTGTAGCTCTTAAACGCATTGACTTGTGACTTGTTTGATAGTGCCACTCGATAAAATGGAGAATGAATCCTAATGTACCCGGAGGACTTGTGGCTTGCTTTTAAACGCACTGATTTGTGACTTGCATGCGGATAAGTGGTAGAGGGTTGGTTTGTGGTATGCGTTTGTTGAGGGGGTCGGTTTGTGCTGGTTGAGTAAGGTTTTCTTGTGGAGGTGGGATTGGCAACATTAAGATAAGTTGTAGGGGGAGATTTGTGACAAAGAGAAAGCTTAGCTCTTTGTTGATCAATTTCTACAAGAGTTCATCAAAAGAGATTGGGGAGTCTCTTTTATTAAGAGCATCCACACTAGATTTGGTAGCCAGATTCGAGTCCTTCAAGGAACCTATTAGTCAAGTGTTCAGCATCAACAGGTTTGCCTAGTAGCGCAAGTTCTTTGACCACTCTTTTCACCGACTGACGACTGTATATACTCGATAATGGAGGATGAGCCCTTCACTAGGTGGCGAAGTTGGTCTTTAAGTTGTTTGATATGACTGCGAGTGGTATTTGCAAAATTTTTTGTGAGGAGGTCTCATGCTTCCTTGAATGTTACAATGTTGGAGACGATGTGGTTAAGTGATGGCGTGAGAGTGCCAAGAATCACACCAAATAGGAGCATATCTTGACGACGTTAAGTTAGGTAAGCAAGATTTGAGGTTGTTTGTGTTCTAGTGGTGATGGTTGTCGTTGGAGCAGGGTTCGAGCCAACTAGGAACTTGTAAAGGCCATACCCAATGAGGGTGGATTTTAGTTGTAGCTTTCAGGATAAGTAGTTTGTGGTGGTGAGTTTGGTAGCATTATGAAAGTTGACGATGATGAAGGGATTTGTAGCATCAAGATCGTTCGGGATGGTGGTGCCGTTGGCTTCGTGATCCAGCCTTGAGGAAATCTCGATCGGTGATCTCGGTCAAGTCTCAGAAATCTCGCCCGAGATGGCACAAATCTCGGCCGAGATTGGGACCGAGATCCTTCGACAGAAACTTCTGGAATGGAGTCTCGGTCGAAATGGGTTGGATCTCAGCCGAGATCCTGTGGATCTCGACCGAGATTGCTTTAATCTCGTGCGTTTCATCTTGGCTCGTCTTTTCCTCCTTTCCCGTGCCTGCGTGATCGCTCCATAGCGTCCATCCCGAGGCTTGATCCTCAAATGCGTCGTTTTAGCTCCAAAACACGCCAAAATACCTACCAGGACACCAAAAGCATGTGTAGACATCTATACTCGCAAAGTTGCACTAAACAAGTATAAAGAACACAAACTAAGGCTAAAACATGCATGCGGGAAAAGGGAAAACCAACTAAATGCTCTACTAAACTAGGTCGATAATTCTTGTTATTAAAATACCTCATACTTATCTTTGCTTGTCCCCAAGAAAATAATAAATTCAAGGCAAGATAGCATGAATCATCTATGCTAAACAAAAATAAAAACTCTTTTTGTAGTGCTTCTATTCATGATCACTTTCAGAGTGTAGTCACAAGGCTAAAGACATAAATCGATTAAGGTCAAGTAAGATAGGCAAAATATAGGATAATCACACCTTGCAAGGAATCCAAAATCATCATTTAAACTACCAATGTCTAAAATTCATGAAAAATCCAATTTTAGGCCATGAAGTCAATTACATGAATGCAAAGATCAATAGGACTTAACAAAAGAAAAGGCCAAGAAATGTGATCAAGGTAGGATGTGTATAGGTAATGTGGTGGAAATCCGGGAAAAAGGACAACACAACATTCTTTTGTTTTCTTTCTTTTCTCAACATCCATCTCTTCTCTTCATGCATTCTTTTCTTTTCTTTTCTTTCTTTTTCTTTTGAGTGAAAGGCATAGGTGCACAATAGCCGAAACCCCGGTGTTCAGTTTCCTTCACGTACCTCACACCAAAGTGCACATACCAAATCAACTCTAGGTAATGTTTTTAAAACCAATCCGACTTTGGCAAGACACAAACACCCGATTATGTGAATGGTGCCGAGTTACTCATCTTCATAGCCAACAAAACCCATAAAAAGCTATTGCTTGCAAATCACATCTCACAAATCAATCAACTTCTTCACATATTGCACATAAATCACTTTTCACAATTAAGCACACACCTTCAAACTTCACTTTCCTAATTCCCGGATGGGTCATAAAGGGCAAATAAATTTTATGTTTGAGGTGCTGAAAATGGTAAAGATAGAGAAGAAGAAGGATTTGAATTGCCTAAATCATTCTTGTGCAAAGTAAAAGAACTTTTCATATAGCTTCAACCCTTCAAGATCAATCCAATTAAACAAGGTAATGAAAATAAATCATTTAGATTACAAACAAGGATTTCAAATCCTATAAATGCCATTAATTCAATTAAAGCTCAAAATAAACATCAATAGCCAAATAAACATACACATTTTCCTCATTAAGGTCACATCAATCCTAGAAGCACAATTTTTTAAAATTTTCTATTTTTTTGGATTTTCATATTAAAATGCAGTACATATAAAAGAAACGTGTGACAAGAATATGAAATTGTTCAATGCAGTACATATAAAAAGAAACATGCTAAAAGATATTGCAAGCATCCTACCCCATACTTAAAACTCACATTGTCCCCAATGTAATTAATAAATATGAAGTAAAAACAATACTCACAATGTAAAAATGAAGAAGGCGTCCGGCGTGTCTACTTGAATAAAGGAGGAAGAGGTGGATCACGTGGGTAGTGGAGGTTGTTTGGGTCATAGAATTGCCCAAACGTATGACGGTATAAGTCTCCGTACATCCCCTCCGAGATAGAATAGCGCCTATCCTGCTCAGCAATCCTCTGATCCTACTGTGCCATCCTCAAATCCTGTGCGGCCCATCTGTCCTCAACTTTCTTATAAAACTCCCTCTGACTCATCTGCATATCATGCATATCCGCAGCCAGTTGGGCCATGGTGTACGGCCTCCTGCGGCTGGGCCTAGGAGCACGTGATGATGATGCTCCTGCGGTAGACATCCTAGGTGGTGTACCTACATCACCCATATCAGTGTCAGAATTACCTGCCTCAGTGGCAGGCTCTAAGTCCTCATCATCCCAAGCAACATCCTCATCCTCGGGCTCCCCTATATCATCATCATCAGAGCTCACATCCTCTAAAGTCTCTAAGACATCTCTCCAACATCTCTGGTCCCTAATCGTATACTCGCTCTTCCATAGTACACCGCGCTGCTCATCCTAAGGCATAAAAACTCTATAAATTCCCTTCCTCGGGGTATCAAAAGATGCCGGTTAGCTAGATGTTTTATGGTAATAGCTACTGACTGCCAAGTTTCACCCATGTCAATGTCAGAAAAATCACGACCAAGTCTACGAGCGACGTGGGTGACCAACCCACCCACACAAATAAAACCATTCTTCTTATTGGAAACCTTTTTAAGGAAATCAAGCATAAGAGTAACAGAGTCCGGAGCACGTCCCTGCGTAATACACCATAAGGCAAAAAGTTCACCTACAAGTATGAGGTGCATTGTCTCTTTCCTCGGTAGCATGATCTCGCTCATAATCCTATGAGCTAAACGGAAAGACAAGTTTAGAATAAACTTGTCCCGGGACTTCCCTGCCTTCCATTAACTTCCAGGCCCCATTGGCTTGGCAATTTCATACCAAAATGCTCGATGATCAAAATCTCTATCAAATGTGTATTCATCAACCCTAGGGAAATCAAAAAAATCTCCAAAAGCAGTTTTGGACATCTCATAATTCGTGTTCATCACACGAAATTTCACACGTCTTTCACCGTTTTTCTCATCAAGGGAAAGCGTACTTAAAAATTCAACAGCTAAAACCCGATAATCTGGAGATCGATTTCCATGCAAGCAATGCCAACCACAAATTTCACTACTCATTCTTATGTCATCACCTATTCCTAATTCTCCAATCTCTGTAAGGTTCAAATATTTAGGAGCTAGATGATCAAGGCGAATAAGTCGAGCATACTTGGACTTACAAGAATCCGGAATGTCCGGGACGTAGCTCGAAGGTTCCGAAGGGTCCGGTGGCGCTTGCTGCGTTGATTTCCTTGACCCGGTAACCTTTGACAAAGATCTCTTCAAACGTTTCATCCTTAGCCGAACAAATAAGCTCAACAGAACAGAATTTCGGTCGGCAAAAGCTGGATCTCAGCCGAGATTTCTGGGTAGTTCGACCGAGATTTCTGGGTATGGCCGGGATCGGGTTTTTCGTCTGATTTTTGACGGATTCTTGCTTGGTTGATGAGTCTAAGACGTTTTTGTGAAGGAATTTCGAGTGGAATGGTGTGTTTGTGGGGTTTTGAGGGATTAAAATTTTTGGTTAGGGTTTGGTGTTGAAGAGGAGATTTGGGTGAGGACTGAGTGAAATTGGTGATGGAATAGAGATTAGAAATCGATTTGGGAGAGATTGTGGGAAGAATGATAGGATTTGATGAAGTATTGAGGGGTTTAGGAAATTTGGGTAGAGGTTCCTTGCTTGGAGGCTATGGAGGAAGAGAAGAAAGTGAAGGAGAAGAAAGAAGGAGCAACTCGGCCGTGTTAACCTTGTTCTGTTGGCCGATCTCGGTCGTCAACAATCTCGGTCATCGACCGAGATTTCCTTAAATTATTATTATTATTTTATTATTTTATTTTTTTGGTAATTTTTTTTAAAGAAAAACTCGATCTCGGTCTCTATTTTCCGATCTCGGCCGAGATTTCCATATCTTGGAGCGAGATCGGTTTCTGATATGTCATCTCGGCCTGCTTGAGCTGGATCTCGGCCGAGATATCTAGGTAGTTCGACCGAGATTTCTGGGTATGGCCGTTTTCTTCCTCGACTTACTTCGTTTCTCGCCTTTCTTAGCAATTTCTTCGTCTTAAACTCGTTCCGCGTGCTTCTTCCCGTATTTCTTTTCGCCATGACACCTAGGTCCTGCAAAGACACAAGAAAAACGCGCAAAAACGCAAAAACAAAAAGCAAATGCAAATACAAAAAGACAAAAAGACTCTTACCTCGGGTTGCCTCCCGAGAAGCGCTTGGTTTAAGGTCTCTAGCCGGACCTAACTCCTTTAAAGCGTCAATTTAGATGAATAGGTGAGAGTTTTTCCACCGGAAGTTCCGGTGTATACTTCTTCAACCTATGTCCATTCACTTTAAAAATACCGGAGTTTTCACCCCATACTTCGACAGCTCCGTGGGGGAAAATCTTCTTCACAACATAAGGTCCCGTCCACCTTGACTTTAACTTTCGTGGAAAAAGTCGGAGCCTAGAATTAAAGAGAAGAACAAGATCACCTTCTTTGAAGTTCTTTGGCAATATGTGCTTGTCATGCCACTTCTTTGTTCTTTCTTTGTAGATCCGTGCATTCTCATATGCGTTCATCCGGATCTCCTCCATCTCGTTGATGTCCAGCAACCTCTTTTCTCCGGCTTCTTTTATATCAAAATTTAGCCATTTCATGGTCCAATACGCTCTATGCTCCAACTCTACAAGCAAATGACAGGATTTCCCATAAACAAGTTGATAAGGAGTAGTACCTATGGGAGTTTTGTATGCTGTCCTATATGCCCAGAGTGCATCATCAAGCTTCATTTCCCAATCTTTCCTTGAGCGAGACACTGTCTTCTCTAGGATCCCCTTGATTTCTCTATTCGAGATTTCCACTTGGCCACTAGTCTGGGGATGATATGGGGTTGCAACCTTGTGAGTTACCCCATACTTGGACAAAAGTGCCTCAAAATTCCTAGTTGTGAAATGCTTTCCTCCATCACTAATAATAACACGTGGTGTGCCAAATCTAGGGAAGATTGTCCGGTTGAAAATTTTAATTACAACTTTAGCGTCATTTGTGGGTGAAGCTATAGCTTCAACCCATCTAGATACATAGTCAACCGCTAAAAGAATGTAAAGATTCCCGCATGAAGATAGGAAAGGTCCCATGAAGTCAACACCCCATACATCAAAAAGATTAGGCCATATTTGAAAAGATTGGAAAGCTATAGCTTCAACCCATCTTGGATGTTGTTCAAAGGCATCTCATTCCTCCTTGATATGTTGCCCGTCCTTTGGCATGAATCACAAGCAGTGACGAATACCTGCACATATTTGAAAAGATTAGGCCAAAAGAATCCAGATTGTAATACCTTAGCACTAGTCTTATGGGCGCTAGCATGTCCTCCGCAGGGTAATGAATGACAATGTCGGATGACACTCTCAATCTCGTTATCTGGGACGCATCTCCTGAGGATTCCCTCGGGTCCTCTCTTGAATAGTAGTGGTTAATTCCAATAGTAATGCCTCACATCCTTGTAGAATTTCTTCCGTTGGGAAGGAGATAAACCTAGAGGAATTTCACCACAAACTACATAATTAACTATGTCAGCAAACCAAGGTTTCTTATCACCTGAAATTTGGAGAATATATTTCTCCATCATGTGGAGATGCTCATCTGGGAATGCATCGTCGATAGGGATGTCATCCCCTTCCATAAGTGTAAGAGCCGTAGTCTTTCAGGCCGAGACCGGACCTTGGCCGAGATTAGCTTTGGCCGAGGTTGGTCTTGCCGCCCCCGCGGTGAGTGGTGCCGCCCCTGCGGCTGCTTGGACCGCCCCTGCGGGTTCCGGTGGCGCAGCTGTCTTCTTTGACCTTGTTGACCCGTGCTTTACTCTTTGCTTTGCTCCTTCTTACCTTTGGATGATCAAGGGTTCTTCATCTTCTTCTCCAGCTTCTCTCCACGTTCCTTGCTTCCCTTTGCTCCCCTTTGATCTTGTTCTTGAGTTGTGGAAGAGTTTTGTGAGAGTTTTGTGTGTGTGTACCTTGTGTGAGTGTTGGCTGAGGTTATGCTGGGCTTGGAAGCCAGCCTTGGTAGCAGTTGAGCTCTCCTGCAGCCTTAGACCACAAGTGTGGTAAGGGCTCTTCTCCTCTCTTCTTTCTTTCTTGCTTTCCTTCATAGCTTAGGATTAGATGGTTGCCTAGGCATGTTTTGATGTTGTATGTGTATACTTGTGTATGGTCTTGGCTTTGGATGAGAGTATAGACGTGATTTGATCACGTGAAGAACCGAAGAGAAGCCGCGAAGTTGCCTTCTGCACTGTCGCCGCCCCCGCGGCCAAGAGCCACCGCCCCCGCGGCTACCGTACCACAGCGCCTGCGTTGCGCCAACGGCCGCCCACGTTCCGTGTCACCGCCCCCGCGGCCACGTCCCGCCGCGCCCGCGGCCACCTGTTTTCGCCCCTGCGTCCCTTGTGACCCGTAGGTGCGTTTTGTCCCGGATCTACCTAAGGCTAGGTAGATCCTTTTCCTTCCTAGTATGAGTGTTAGTAGCCTGCTAGGTGCGAGTTGAGGTTAGAATGAGTTGAGTACGGAACTGTTATGCCGGTTACGGCCTTGAAGATTACGAGTTGGAATATGATCCGTATGGATCCCATGGGTCTCGGTGTGACCCCTTGTATGGATATGTATATGATGTATGCGTTATACCTTGTTTAGGTTGAGTTGATCTCCAGAGCGGAGCCGAGTATTCTGAGTCTGTGACTCCTGAGGTTGAGGTAAGTCCATAGGACTTACTTAGCTGCCCTCCATATATTGGATGTGTGCCTGAGTGGTGGATGTTATGCTTTATACCCCGTATGATATATTGTATTACCGACCTATGGTCTATTGTCTGCCCATTGTAGGGCCGTGACAACTTGTCCATTCATCCCGCTGGGAGTCTGGAGGTTCTCTACGGGCAGGCCAGTATGGCTCAGTGGGCCGGACACCTGTCCACTCCCATAGGGTACACGGGAGGTGGTACCGGATCCCCACTCCAGCTGGCACTATTCCCGAGAGGCGAGGGTTATATTCCTCGTGTCACATACGTTCATATTGAGTTATTATTTATACGCTGTATGCGCCGGACTAGTATTATAAGATAATAAAATGGGTAAATGTGTGATAACATGTTTGTATGTTTAAGTTCTGACGTGTGCTTGTGCTCTAGCATCTTCCTTTGTATGTGTTTGGTTAGCTAACGGTGTAATGCCGTGTTGTAGACTTTGTAGGTTAGGACACTGCAGAGTGATTCAGACGGGGCGATCTGCTGAGGGCTCCGTACACTGGGGTTTACTCGTGGATGGGTATTTTGGATATGTATATATATATGATATGTTTTGTTGTACTCAGCAGTTGTATAAACCTTTTGACATGTTTATATATTAGTTTTATGTTTTGGTTTTAATCTGTTGGTGCCTTGTTGTAAGATCGGTGAAATTATTGTCAGGCTAGGGTCAAGATCCATTGTGAGATCCTAGCCCGGTAGCACCTCGAGTCCCGCGGATTCGGGGTGTTACAATAAGTTCTGGAGGTAACCTGCTAAGATGATTAGCTACAAAGTTTTCGGACCCCTACTTATCTCTAATCTCTAGATCAAATTCTTGAAGGAGAAGCATCCATCGGATAAGACGTGGCTTTGCATCCTTCTTGGTGAGAAGGTACCGAATCGCAACATGATCCGTGTACACAATCACCTTAGCTCCTACAAGATAGGAATGAAACTTCTCAAATGCGTAGACGACGGCTAGGAGCTCTTTTTCAGTAGTTGTATAATTCAGCTGGGCTCCATCAAGCGTCTTGCTAGCATAGTAGATAGCATGAGTAAGTCCTTTCTTCTTCTGTCCTAGCACCGCTCCCAGTGCGAAGTTGCTTGCATCACACATCACCTCGAATGGAAGAGACCAATCGGGGGGTTACATGATTGGAGCGGTGATGAGAGCTTCCTTCAACCTATAAAAAGCATCAAGGCATTCCTTCGAGAAAACAAACTACACATCCTTGATTAGTAGGTTAGTCAAAGGTTTAGCAATTTTAGAGAAATCTTTTATAAATCTCCGGTAAAAACCGGCATGTCCTAGAAAACTCCTTACCCCTTTGACTGATGATGGAGGAGGTAGCTTCTCAATAGTCTCAATCTTGGCCCTATCAACCTCAATTTCACGGTTAGATATCAAGTGACCGAACACAATACCTTCCCTAACCATGAAATGGCTTTTTTTCCAATTGAGAACAAGATTGCAATCCTCACATCTTTGTAAGACCAAAGACAGGTTAGCCAAACAATCATCAAAAGAGGATCCATAAATAGAAAAATCATCCATAAAGACTTCCATGATGTTTTCAATTTATTTAGAAAAATAGACATCATGCATCTTTGGAAAGTAGCTGGAGCATTACATAAACCGAAAGGCATTCTCCTATAAGCAAAGGTACTCCAAGGACAAGTAAAATTGGTTTTCTCTTGGTCATCTAGATGGATGGGGATCTGGAAAAAGCCACTATAACCATCTAGGTAGCAAAAGTAGGAGTGTTGGGCTAGCCTTTCTAACATTTGGTCAATGAAGGGCAAAGGGAAGTGATCTTTCCTAGTAGCATGATTCAACTTCCTATAATCAATGCACATCCTCCATCTTGTCACGGTCCTAGTCGGGATCAACTCATTCTTCTCATTGGTTATGACAGTCATCCCACCTTTCTTTGGTACAACATGCACCGGGCTAACCCATTTACTATCCAAGATAGGGAATATAATTCCCGCATCAAGCAACTTAAGGATCTCCTTCTTGACTACCTCCTTCATGTTAGGATTCAATCTCCTTTGAGGTTCAATAGAAGGTCTATGTCCATCATCTAACATGATCCTATGCATACACATAGAAGGATTAATCCCTATGAGGTCATCTATGGTGTAGCCTAAAGCTTTTCTATGCATCCTAAGCTCTTTCAATAACTTCTCAAGCTCAAGTTCATTCAAGCTAGCACTAACAATGACGGGATAAGATGAGTTAGAACCAAGGAAGGCGTACCTTAGGTGTGTTGGAAGAGGCTTCATTTCAACTTTAGGAGGCTCCGGTTCTTCTTCACAAATCTCGGCCAACTCATCTCGGTGGATGATCTCGGCCCGAGATGGGGTGAATCTCGGCCGAGATTTTTCGGTCCCGGCCAAGATGGTCTGATCATCGGAAATTAAAAGTTTCTGTTGAAGGATTTCGGTCACCCATCTCGGTCGAGATCTCGGCCGAGATTTTTCGGATCTCGGCCGAGATGCCCTCTGCCTCCGTCAATTCTTCGAATCTTGATTCCTCGTTGATGGGGAGTAGACTTAAAGATCGGACTTCTTCAAATAGTTCATCTTTTGGCTCTGCTGTCATGATGCTCATGGTCAAAACCTGCTCAAGAGGGTCAGAACATAGAATTGAATTTATAGTCTCACAATCATCTTCATCATCCTCTAGGATGTTGTACATATCTTCTTCAAACATAGGTCCCTTAATTAAAGGAGGGAGCTTAAATTGTACAACTTTCTCATCAATTCTAAAAGTAAGAGTGACGCCCATACAATCAACTAAACATCCGGAGGTAGCAAGAAAAGATCTCCCTAAAATAATAGGAACGGGACAATCTACAGGAATATCAAGAACAACAAAGTCAATAGGGATAAAGAACTTCTCTAGTTGGATTGGAACATCCTCAATGATTCCCACAGGACGTGTGGTAGTCCTGTCTGCCATGCAAAGAGTCATCTTCACCGGCTTTGGTTCTCCAAGTCCAACCTTCCTGCATAAAACGAGTGGAATAATGCTCACACTAGCTCCTAGATCGCATAGCGCCTTGTACGTTCCATCTCCAACTTTGATTGGGACACAAAAAGATCCGGGATCACTCAATTTTGGTGGCATCTTTCCACTATTCCTCTGGATGAGGTCTGTAGATCTCCGGGTCATTCTAACTTCTCCATATTCCTCTAGCTTTCTCTTGTTGGAGAGGATTTCTTTCAAGAACTTTCCATAGGCAGGCATCCCTAAAATAACATCAACAAAAGGATGTTAATATGCATTTTATTTAAAAGATCTAGGAACTTACCAAAGTGCTTGTCCAATTGAGCTCTAGCACGGGATTTAGGAAATGGAAGTGGTGGCTTGTATGGAGGAGGAGGGATGTAAACATTCTCTTTTTCCTTAGGCCCCTCTTCCATTGGTTGCTTTCCTTTATCCAAGACCTTTGGTTGTGGATCATTTGTCTCTAATCCACTTCTTGTAGTAATTTCCATGACTTGCCCTTTGGGATTATTTTCAGTCTTTTCAGGAAGTCTTCCTGGATCTCTTTGAGCGTCTTCGGCCTTCTTAAACACTTGAGTTTCCAAAACCTTTTGGCCTTTGGTTACACTAGTGACCGTGCTCTCTAAATTTCTCATCCTAGCCATCAATTGCTCAAACATTGCTTCAACTCTATCCTTCGGTTGAGCGGGTTCAGCTGACTTGGGCGGCTGGCCTGCATTGCTAGAAGAAGCTTGAGGGTTCAAAGCACCATCAGGATTAGAATAAGAAAAACCAGGATGATTATGGTTAGGCTTGTAGTTGTTTCCCTGATTATTCCTATTATAATTGTTATTATAGCCTTTTTGGTTATTATAACCTCTACCCATGTAATTTGCATCCTCTTCCTTGAATGCTACCTGCACTTCAGCTTGCTGAGCCTTCAAGTTAGATGCAATCAATTCTTTCAAAGATTTAAGTTCAACTTGTAAAGCATCTAACCTTGAATCATAATATTAAGAGTACTTTTATTTACCTCATAAACTCCGGGTCTAGTCTTTCTCTCTTCAACTTTCCTGTGAGAATACTTTTCAATCACCAAAGCTTGCTTCTCAATAAAGTCCCAAGCTTCATCCACCGGTTTTTCCATAAAAGTACCTCCAGCGAGAGATTGTAGCTTGAATTGAGTGTCCTCGTCAACTCCTTTGAAGTAAATTTCTAGCAACTCTATCTTAGGAATTCCATGATGAGGACAACATAGCAAAATATCTTTAAATCTTCCCAAGACTTATACAAACTCTCCTTATCTTTCATTACAAAGGCATTTATCTTCCCTCTTAGTTCAGTAGTCTTGCAGGGTGGGAAAAATTTGGTGAGAAATTCGGAACCCAACTCCTCCCATGTGTTAATCCGCCCGTGTGGTATTGATTGATACCAAGCTAGAGCCTTATCCTTAAGAGAAAAAGAAAAACCCCTTAGCTTATGATTGTTACCTTCCATACGGGCTAGACTTACCGCATCCATAAGAGTCTCGTAATTGTTCATGTGTTGGTGAGGAGATTTCGTCTCTGTCCCTCCAAACTGATTATGGCGAATCATCTGTATTACATGCGGTCGCAGCTCATGCTCGTGGGTTGCGGGATCTCCAAAGTTAACTCCAGGACGGTTAACTCTTTCGGCAAGATCCATTCTCTGTCCAAGTGTTTGTGGAACTTCCACAAAAGGCTGGTAAAGGACATGTCTAAGAGGAGCGGGAGGTGGAGCTTGCGAAGGAGCTTCAACTCGAGGAGGAATTTGAGCTAATTGTGGTGCTGGAATTACTTGTTGCACTGGAGCTGGAGCTGCGTCTTGCCTTTGGTTCATGGTTCTGGCTATCTCTTCCATTTGAGTTCTCATCGCAGCTATTTCCCTTTGAGTAGTTTCCTCTCTTTCTCTAGCAGTCCGTTTCTCAGTCTCAAGTTGCTCTACAGCATCTCTAAGTTCAGCTTCGTAATCTCTGTTTTCGGTCATCTTAGAAGCTTTCCGGGCTCTTAGTCTCTCTCGCAGTGTTCTTTCAGGTTCGGGATCGTACGGAACTAGTTCTTCCGAATCCCGAGTTCTTCGCATACACTGTGAAAGATACCTAAAGTCCTGAAAATTCCAAAAACAAAACCAAAAGCGAGATCAAACGTAAAAGAAAGACTTACACTATAAGAAATCACAAAACAAATCAAATAACTTAGTCCCCGACAACGGCACCAAAAACTTATTCGCTGTTTTTACACCCTTATAAACTTGTATCAATAATGATAAAAGATCACATGTTAGTAAAACCACGGTATGCTTTAAATTTATAAAACAAGAAATAAACACCCAAATTGTAGCGAACCCACAGTGTATGGGTCAATTACAGTAAGATAAGTATTCCAAGGTCGATCTCAGGGACCAAGTGTCTGAATTGTAAATGTGATCTAAGATAGAGTAAATCAAAGTAAAAGAAGGAGGTTGGAAAAGAAGGAAAGAAAGATCAAAAAGGTTTTAATGGATTTTGTAGAGTTCGCAATCAAATATCGGATTTGATTGAAAACTAAGTAAACAAACGAACGAAAAGTATATAAATAAAAGAGAACGCGGATTCCAAGGATTCAAGGTCATTATTTATACGCAAGGACTCAAGACATCTCTCAAAGGATCTATGGTTAACAAGCTTCAGGGAAGAACGTTTCTAGGCTGACAGTCTATTACCGGGTAAGTCTCAAAACTATCTAGTTCCAAACCAACCACCTATTACCGGGTAAGTCTCAAGGTAGAGAGGTAGGAAATTCTAAACAAACTAGATTCCAAGCTAAGGGAAAGATAAACCATTACCGGTTAAGTCTCAGGTATTACCCTACTTAGGAAGGAATCTAAGCACACTCAACCCAATAGAGGTTTTCACCTCTATTACCTATGTTCAGTCTCCAAGGTATCTAAGAAGGGGTTTCACCGGGTAAGTCTCGACTCCAACTTAGATTACTAGGTAAAAGGAATCTAACTATATTCTAGTCCTAACTAACCACAAGGATTTCAAAGCTATTCAAACCAAGCATAAAAACACTATTCCATCATAGTCCAGGTATAAATAAATCCCTATTTACCTTGGAACCACAATGCTTCTAGCCAACAATCAACATATCAAAAGCAATAATCAATTCAATTGAAGAATTCATAAAATGAGAACTAAACGAGAGAATAAAGAAAGTACTCAGCTTTATTAAGATGAAACCAGCAAAATGACAAATTTCCAGTATCGCGAAGCGTATCTGAAATGAATTAAATCTAAAAGCCTGAATCTTTCCTAAAAACTCAATGTAGTTCAACAATGGTGTAGAGCAAGAGAGAAGAAGGAAAAAGCAGCACTCTCAAACAGAAGCCTTCGAATAGAATGAAGCGGAACCTTGGAAATCATTTAGAGCTTCCCTTTTATACCCAACAATCTTCCACAGAGCGGGCCGGGCCAAAACTGATCCAAAAGGAGCGAAATAAATCGGCGCACTGAAATCTCGGTCGTCGACCGAGATTTTTGAACGTCGGGACCGAGATTGGCTTCGTGATCCAACCTTGAGGAAATCTCGGTCGGTGATCTCGGTCAAGTCTCAGAAATCTCGCCCGAGATGGCACAAATCTCGGCCGAGATTGGGACCGAGATGGAGACCGAGATCCTTCGACAAAAACTTCTGGAATGGAGTCTCGGTCGAAATGGCTTGGATCTCGGCCGAGATCTTGTGGATCTCAACCGAGATTGCTCTAGTCTCGACCGAGATTGCTCTAATCTCGTGCGTTTCGTCTTGGCTCGTCTTTTCCTCATTTCTCGTGCCTGCGTGATCGCTCCATAGCGTCCATCCCGAGGCTTGAACCTCAAATGCGTCGTTTTAGCTCCAAAACACGCCAAAATACCTACAAGGACACCAAAAGCGTGGGTAGACATCTATACTCCTAAAGTTGCACTAAACAAGTATAAAGAACACAAAGTAAGGCTAAAGCATACATGCGGGAAAAGGAAAAACTAATTAAATGCTCTACTAAACTAGGTCGATAATTCATGTTATCAGATGAAACAATCATCAACACGATTTTAACCAAACACTAATGGTTAGTTGTTCTGAAAAATGATCAAACCCGAATAACCCAAACTTTAACAATATTTTTCGAAAAATTATACAATGGGTAATAAAAGGCACAGAAGAAACAAGTGACAAGTGAAGGAGGGAATATTAATCTGACAGTTGGTGTGTCTTGTCAGACAAGATAAGCACTTGAGCTCTCTTTTTTAAAATTAAAAAATGCGGTTCATCTCCTCTTTTGACCGTTGCTTCACTCACAACGTCTCTTTCTCTGTTTTTGTGTGTCGTTTGCCTTTTGCTGTTCTCCCAACCCCTCAGGCGTTAATTCGTATGATTTCCTCACCGCATGTGATTTCCCCATTCATTACTAATCTTTCCACTGGGGTATATCTTCCCGATTAATTTTAAGGCAATGAGCTTCGGATTTTCATTCTTGCTCTTGAACCAAAGGCTTTTTAACAAAATACTGGTAAGCTTGTCCATTTCGATTACAACTCGGGTCGTTTATTTTCGCTCAAATTTATGGATCTTCGAGCTCTGTGTGTCCGTTTACATTTTTGAAATAGGTTACATCTAGGGTTCCCTCATCTTTATTATTGCCTGCTACCTGTTTGATATTATGTCAATCAATTAGGAGACTTCTGTCAGTATGATTGTCATTGCAATTTACCTCAAGTGATTGTGAATGGAGTTTAGATCTAGTTAACTGGATCCCTGGTTAGCTCTTCTGGGTTTTTGGATGATTCCAACGAATTTAAATTTCAGGTTTTGGGCGTATCATCCGATATTTAGTTTTGCAAAGCTTTTTGGTGTGTTGAAGAAAAGTACAGTTTGTTTAATTTCATAGTTTGGTACCCTTATACTGCCTTACAGTTGAAGTAAGGTGTCTAGCATTTCCTTTCTTTTCTTCTTTGTTGCACATCTTGTTTACCTTGGGATTGCTTGAGTCCTAATCAATTGCTTTCCTGTGCCTGCAACTTTCTTGACAGCCTGGACATCTTATGCACAAATTGTCATTGCTGAATTCATATCCATTTCAAATTTGGGCCGAGTAGATTTCTGAGGGATCAAAGAAAGGCAAGATAAACCGGAAAGGGAAGTGATGGGATGCAATTCATCGAAATTAGATAATGAAGAGGCTGTCCAACTCTGCAAGGACAGGAAAAAGTTCATTAAACAAGCAGTTGATCATTATATTCAGTTTGGCTCTAGCTACGCAGCGTATATTGAATCCTTGAGACGGGTTTCTGTTGCACTTCATGACTACATTGAAGGCAAAGCGCCACCTGATGTCTTGCTTCATTCATACAAGAAGCCAATGCCACGATTCGTCACAATGTCCCCCAAATGCTTCATAGAAACTCCAAGCATTCAGTCTACTTCCAAGACTTGTGTAAAAATAAGCTATTATCAACCAAGTGGTAACCCTGTAATGTCTGTGGAAGAAAGACTACAATCAGCTGAGACAGCTCAGATCCTGAGTTATTCACATTCGCTTGATTGTAGTATCGATGGGTTTCTTGCGATGCAGCCACCATCATTCAATTCTGCTTATTCTCCAAACAACAGGCCTAATGCTTCTCCTCAAAATAACCAGTGGGATTTCTTTTGGAACCCATTTTCACAATTGGATTACTATGGACTCACACAGGTTCCGGAAGTAGTACCTGAAATGGTAGAGGAAACCGAGCATAAAGTGATTGATACTACAAGGACTCGTGTTGAAGAAGAGGTTATTGTTGAAGATGTTGGCAAGGATGAAGACACTGGTATATGTAAGCATGAAGCTAATGGAACTAAATCTGATGGTCATGTGAATGTTGAATTGTCTCAATCATCAGAAGCTCATAAGGTTGAGGTTCATCCTCAAGAAATGCCAGTTGAGGAGCATGAAAGAAAGGAAGAGACTCCAGGCTTTACGGTTTATGTGAACCAAAGGCCAACAAGCATGGAAGAAGTTATTAAAGATTTAAATATGCAGTTTACAAATGTTTGCAATTCAGCCAAAGAAGTATCTTCACTTTTAGAGTCTAGCCACACAAAATCGTCTTCAAATGAAATCTCACGTAATTATCCTCAACTTTTAAATCTTTCCATTCCTCATGTTTTTCCCTCTGTGTTTTTCATGGCAATTGAATATCATACATGCCTGCATTTGCATTTTTGATTGAGGAATGTGATCTTCATTTAGTTTCTCCTGTGCTCTTTTATGTGTTCATTGAGTAATATTTTTGGTTCAGTATCTGAAACTGAACTATCATCATTATATGAATTTGATATCCCAAACGTTGCTCCTTAATTACTACTCAAGTGTAATTTATTTTACCTTTATAAATGTTGCCTTCTGAATTTGTACATCACTAAATTGGAATGAGATGGAAATGAATCATGAATGATTATTATTTTGTAGCCATGAAAATGTTGAATCCAGTAGCATTATTCCGCTCAGGCTCATCCCGGGTTTCAAGATTTTTAGACAATTCTTCATCCTCCAGAGAAGAGGGCGAGAGCAACACTAGTTTAACAGCAAAAACTTGCATACTTAATGGTAGTCATCAATCGACACTGGACAGATTGTATGCTTGGGAAAAAAGACTTTACGAGGAAGTGAGGGTAAGTGCCTTACATGAATATCATCCTTACTCTTTTGGAGTTTTTGATGACTATGAAAATAAGTGTTTTTTTTACAGTCTGCTGAGAGAATTCGTCAGGCTTATGAAAAGAAGTGCAAACAACTGACAAACCGAAATGTAGAAGGAGAGGACCTCTCCTTTGTTGAAAAAACTAAAGCAACCATCAGAGATTTGTATACACAGATGCACGTTGCAATGCACTCTATTGAGACAATATCAATGAGGATCGAAACTCTAAGGGATGAAGAACTTCATCCTCAGATTTTAGAACTTTTAAAAGGGTATGGATTCAAGATTTCAGAAAAATAAAACAGTTTTGTATGTTTAATTCCTAAATTGAGGCTGTGATGATGCAGTTTAGCAGAAATGTGGAAGATAATGGCAGAGTGTCATCAAACCCAAAAACGCACAATAGACGATGCTAAGCTTTTGTTAAATCAAGACAGCAAAACAACAAAATCTGCAAACTGGATTGCTCAATCATCATTCAACCTTGAGAGTGAGCTACGAAACTGGAGATCTTGTTTTGAATCATGGATCACTTCTCAGCGATCCTACATTCAGTCTCTAGCCAACTGGCTAGTCAGGTGCATGCCTTCTGATGTATCTACAGCTCCTCCAATCTGCGGTATTTGCATTCAATGGTCTAGATTTATGGAGAAAGTGAGTGAAGTTGGTGTGTTAGATGGGCTGGAGTTTTTTGCAACTGGTATGCAGTCTATTTATGTGCATAAAATAAGGGTGGATTCTCGGAGGCCTCAACCGGGTAGTGTTGGATATGAAGAAGCCGTAGAAGAGGAAGTCATTGAAGCTGAAAAGATTAAAGAGCTCGGGACAAGGGTGTTATGTGCAGGGATGTCAACAGCTGTGTGCTCACTTGCAGACTTTGCAATGTGCTCAGCTGAAGGGTATGATGAACTTGTAAATCAGTGGGATTGTGTCAACTGCCCACCCCCTAAATCTGAAGCTATTTCTGTTTAGGGACAATTTCATGTGTTAATCTTATTTATTGTTTTGAACCTGTAAGAGACAACTTGGAAGCTCATTTTCTCTCTCAATGATTTGGAGACTTGAGAGGATAATGTTATTTTTGCAAATCTACATAATCTGTCGTAGGAGTAGGACTAGGAGTGAATAAATGAACTGTAGATAACCAAAAGAGAGTTAGTTTTGAAGCATTACTTTGTATATCTCATAAGAAAAAGTTGCACCGTACTATAAGGTAGAATCGTATCACCTGTGAAGTTTGTTACAAATCATCCATTTAGACGTAATTACAGTGAGGGCAAAAAGTTGTAAAACAAAGTTTATTAGAACCTAAGGAAGATTGCCTTTCCCTTCCGATCATAATTATTCCCTGCATAAATAATTTTCGGGACAGAAAAATTATTATGGATTAAGAATAAGGAATTAATATTATTATTATTACCATCACTATATAATATGAGAGTACGCGAGTACGAAATTACATAAAGACCTAATAATAAAAATTAAATTATTAAAATATGTAATATACTATCTATCGTACCACCGGGTTAAATAGAAAAAAAATTGGATGTTAAGTCTAGATAAAAAAAAAAGTTTTTGGTAGAGAAGGCCAACCCTAAGCGAAGATTTTGACATATTAAAAAGCGGAGAGCACACGTAGAACTTGTACGTGTAAGTGGCAATATCAATCTCAACATGATTTGTCAATTGACGTTGAATTGGGTTATGAATGAAGTACATGACAAAAACAATGTCAGTAAAACAATGGAGGCACGAGTTCTATAGAACAAGATACAAATTGTTGAAGACCACTATAAGAGGGAGCCATTGAGAAAAACATAATACTCGGAAGTAGTGCATCGGGTGTCTTGGCATATGGCGCAATCTACATTAGTACAAGCAACCAAGGATGGGGGCGGTGAGTGGGAACAATTATGGTAATCCCGAGAAATGAGGTTCCTTGGACGTATCGAATGATACGTTTTTAAAGCTCCAAAGTGAATTTATCATTCATAAAGATGCATACTTGATGAACAATATAGATAATGTTGGGGCGAGTGAACGTGAAGCAATGTAGAGCCCCAACAAGCAAGGTTGAAAGTGAACGAGATTGATTGGAACATTTTTATAGCCTAACATGAACCTCTCTTGAGTAGTCCAGTTTAGTCGAACTAGCCGAGCTTTTACATGCCTATATCATTCCTAAAATTTTAACCGAGCTTTAACATCCGTTCATGTTCAATCATTATAAAATAAATGAGCTGAGATTTTTTCTAACTGAATCCAAATAATTTATCTCATATAAGTCATATAACAATTTTAAAAATGGCCAATTTCATGGTTATTTTTTTAATTCAAGATTATTACCCTTCAATTTATTATGATATTAGTTAAACCATTTTATAATATAATTTTTTATTACTATTTGAAGTTATTTTGTACCTACTTGTATATATTATATAATTATTAATTTATATATTTATACAATTAACTATAAGACCCATTGCTTAGAGTGTGAGTGCACCAAAAGAAACCAATTATAATTATCCTAGTTGCGCCCTGGCGGTCATCGTCACCCATCCTTCGTTCCCGTCTTACATTTCAATCCCAAACCCGACCTTCTGCAGTATGCTGACAGTTAGAGTCGGCGTTGGAGGAGGAAGATCAGTTGCATGCCCAGATTCGCTCTCAGTCATACAACTGCAGCTTTGGACCAAACCCTGATTCTCTTCCATTTCCTAATTTCAGCATGTCGTTGAGGAAATTCATCAAACACCTTCCGTGCAACCGCTTTGCTGCTCGCTTCGCTCATCTTTGCTCCGTTTCACAGTATTCGAATTCGCAGCTTAAACACACAATTCGATCGCAACAATCATGCGAACAACAGCAGCAAGACCCTTACTCCTTGATGAAAGAGGACCCCATTCAAATCTGCTCAGACCTCTGGGTAAAATCCTTTGCATCCCCAAGAGTTTCAAAGCCCTTCTCCAACCTCACCGGCTTTCTCTCCAAATTCGATCTCTGGATCTTGGCCTACCAACGCTCAGTTGCTCACTTCACTGGCGCCTTTCCTCCTCGCAGCGCCATCCACTCCCATTTCCTCCGCGACCTTCTCGCCCTCCGAAATGCTGTCGTCACCGGCCATTTCAAGTGGGGGATGAAGACTCATTTCTACCTTTCAAGCCCTTCTGATAAGCCTCATACCATGATCTCTAAGCGGAAGCTTCTGAAGCTGCTTGAGTCCAATGAAACTCCTTTCCAGGACCGTGTTGTTCAGGAGGTATTGTTGTTGATCCTTGAACCCATTTTTGAGTCCAAGTTCTCGTCAAAATCCCACGCTTTTAGGCCTGGTAGGAATCCTCATACCGTCATCAGGTCTATTCGAAGTAACTTTGCTGGTTACCTTTGGCTGTTGAAGGCTGATTTGACTGAAATCTTTGAAAATGTTGATTTGAATTTTGTTATGACTTGCTTAGAAAAGGGTGTAAGTGATAGAAAGATATTGGGCATCGTCAAATCAGCACTTAAGGCACCCATTAAGGTGGAACCAGTGAGTGAAACTAGAAATGCTTTCCACAGGAAAAAGAAGAAGAAGAAGCCTAAGGGTAGTAGTAAGAAGGTTTTGAACGAGAATGAACCAAAGCCTGACCCATATTGGTTGAGGATATTCTATAGTTTTGCTCCAGAGGAAGCTAATGAGGTGCCCGACTATGGTTATTGTGGGATTCTTAGCCCTTTGCTAGCTAATGTTTGTCTGAATGAAGTAGATGAGATGATGGAGCGGAGGATACTCGAGTTTTTCAGACCATCTGTGCATGATTCAATTTGGAAAAGTTCAATTGATGATGGTTGTCACAACCCTTCATGGCCTGAGTTTGTTCCTTCCAGTGGGAAGGAGAAGACACGGAAAATGGATTTCATACGCTATGGGGGCCATCTTTTGATTGGCATTCGAGGTCCTAGGGATGCTGCAGTTGAAACTAGGAGGTTCTTGATTGATTTCTGTAGGAAAGAACTTGGTTTAAATATGGACAACTCAAAGGTGGAGATCCATCATGTAAGTAGAGGTGTTCAGTTTCTGGATCATATCATATGCCGGCGCATAATATACCCTACTTTGCACTATACCGCGACAGGTGGTAAAATCGTGAGCGAGAAGGGTGTAGGAACCTTGCTTTCAGTTTCAGCTAGCTTACACCAGTGTATTCGCCAGTTCAGACGTCTAGAGTTGCTAAAGGGTGACAAGGATCCGGAGCCATTGCCTTGCACTCCTATGTTGTATTCAAGCCAAGCACATTCGAATTCTCAGATGAATAAGCTCCTTGAGACCATGGCCGAGTGGTATAGGTACGCAGATAACCGCAAGAAACTTGTAGGGTTTTGTGCTTATGTGATCCGCAGCTCTCTTTCCAAGTTATATGCTGCAAGGTACAGGCTTAAATCCCGTGCAAAGGTGTATTCAATTGCATCACGTAATCTTAGCCATCCTTTGATAGAGAGTACTAATAATTCAGCACCCGAGTATTCTGACCTCTTGAGGTTGGGGCTCGTGGATGCCATTGAAGGTGTTCAGTTTTCTCACATGTCTCTGATCCCGTCTTGTGACTATACACCGTTCCCTCGGAACTGGATGCCTGATCATGAGCAAGTTTTGCGTGAATACATCAAGCTACAGGACCCAAAGTTCTTTTGTGAGCTGCGTAAATCATTGAAAAAGGAAGGTCCATGTACTCCTCAGGATGAAGTGTCTGAGATTGTATGGGATTACAAGACTATTGGTGTCCACCAGATTTTATCTAATAAACGAGAGGTTTGTGAACAGATGTAGGGATTGCGAAGGAACATCTGAAATGAATAACTGATGGGATTTCTTTTGGAAGCCGGCATTTTCAGAGCTTGATTAGTATGGATATCCTAGAAGCAATCTTGACAGGTCAGTCGGTGGACTAAGGCAGCTCCCGGAAGGAGTACCTGACTCGTAAGAGTTAACTGGGCATAGAGAGATTGATACTAAAAGGATTCATTCTAAAGAAGATAGAACTGAAAGTCCCTAAAAGGGGTAGTTATATACGAAGATGTTTGCAAGGATAAAGATGAAATTATAATGGGATTGTTAAACTGTCTCAATCACATCACAAGCTTATAGGAAAGAGGCTCATCCTTAAGAAACGCCGGTTGAAGGTAAAACGTATAACTTAGCAGAAGTTATTTCGGGTTTGTTTTGGTCGTTCCTTGTGTAAATGACGTAATGCCAATTTTTAAACAAGTTATTTTATCAGATTTGACCCAACTCGATGAGTATGAAATGTTACTTGATAATTACCACATGGATACGTAATAAAATTTTGCCCCTTGAATTTGTCCATTAGGATAGAAACTTATGATGCATGGTTATCTTTTTTTATTGCTCTTAAGTAGCCATGGCAATGTTGAATCCATTGGGATATGATTCTGCTGAGGCTCATTCTGTTACTCAAGATTTTTGGACAGTTCTCGTGCTACGGAGACCAACAAGGGTTCCCTGCAAAATCATTCATGTTCAGTGGTAGTCATCACTCATCAGTCTACTTGTGGACAGTTTTTGTTGGCTTTTGCACATATTTGTTTAACAGTGGGCAGAAAGGACCATTCCTTAAGCTAAAATAAGCATACAGATGAAGGTAGCAATACAATAAAAACTTGATCCTCGGATTAATGAACTGCTACAAGGTACACTCTGCGGCTGCTTTTGTCTGCAATTGCAACATGTTCATCTTATTGAGTCCGTGGCTTCATATCGGTGAAGTTGCAGTGCAGGATTAACATTAAAAGCTCTAATCAGCGCTGAAGCTGTAAAAACACATTATTGTAATGCGTTGCAGTTGAATGTAAGTTGGAAGATTGAAGCAGAGCAGCAGACCATGGCTCGTCACCAACTTAATGCTGAGGAGGGGGCAGCAACCACTTCAAACCTTGAATGAAATCAAGTGTAAGATAAGGTTTGGTGTCAGCTTCTACAAACTTCTTCATGTAAGCTACCCTTTTTGATAGGTCTGCCCCAGGCCCCTTGTTCCCAAACTCTGCAAAGAAGACCGTTCTGCACGGTGCAATACAGTTGAAGGCCAGTTAAGTATGAAAACTTGTACAAACCCTTGTTAATTGTTATAAGAAAATAATAATGAAGCAAGCTTACTTTTGGGTTTCAGGCTTGGAGTTATCAGACCATCCAGCAGGGTTAACAACATCGCTCATGCTCGTGTACAAAATAATAACCTTAGGAGCCGGCATCCATGACCGCCCCAGCACCGCATGTCCTCCTTTTCCTGTTATCTGACTGTGCGCTATCACAAACCCAGTCGTCTCTTTCTCGTTGGTCCTCGCATGTGCAGTGATCATGGCTATGTTGTCTCCTGAGAGTGCGTGTAACTCGCAGTTCTACATACAAACAGGTAATCTTATCAGTTTGAGATGGTGTTAATTAGGGCTTGTTTGGTATCCATATCTAGATATCAAGATATGAGTATCAAGATATGGGTATGAGGCATCAAGGTATGGGTATGACATTGATATCTGATACCTTTGTTTCGGAGAGGAATAGAAGAGGTAGGAGCAATATTAGATATTTGATACCTCCAGTTTTTTGAGTATATCAAAATAGAAGAAAATGTCTATTAGGAGTATATCAAGATATCAATTTGATATCCATATACTGTATACCAATACATATATGAGTGGGGTTTTTTTTATGTCGATACCCATATCGATACCAAATAGGCCCTTAGTTTACGAGATAGAATTAGAATTACGTACCAAGAACAAAGATTGTCCACCTCCAAATATAAAGTCCACAGTTCCTTCAATATAACAATCTTTATACAGATGCATTCCCTTGTCGTCACCGAGAGTATCTTGAAAGCCTATCATTCTACAGTTATACACCACTGCCTTATCTCCTTGGATTCTTAGTGCCAAGGCTTGCCCTCCTTTAGTGGTTGTAGTTGGCCTTGGAGAAGAATTCTGCCCAAGAAACAGCGATTAGTATTTAGAAATCTAGAATTTCATGGTTAGATCTTAAGATGATAGACAGTAAGTTACCACAAAGATTATATTGTTCGCAATGAAGTAATCAGCATCGACGATAACAGTGGCACTATCATCAGTGCCATACTTAGCAGCATTGCCATTGAAGGTTAATGTTGGCTTGCTTTTAGGGTCACCTAGGAAGGTAATATAAGTCTTGAATCTCTCAACCTTGATCTTCTCTGTGTAGACGCCTGGTCCGATGTCAATGATTGTACGAACCTTGTTTTCAGTTTTGACGCTGTTCAGCGCGTCTTGCACGGTTTTGAACTGTCCGCTCCCATCTTTCCTGACTTTTATGGTCACCGGAGCTGCCTCCGCTGTTTCCAGGTTAGGGTCTATCGTTCCTTTCCTGGCACTGCAATTCATTTATGTCTTATGTCCTAATTTTATTGGCATTTTGATGCATTATGTCATTTAGTATCTCAAATCTCATTCCATTATAAACAAGGAAACAAAAACTTACCTAGCAGGTGTGATTGTCTGTGTAAACCAGCTCGGAATTTGAGCTGCATCCTTAGGAATTTCTGGACCCGCAAAAGTGGCGGGCATAGCCACAATTATAATGGATAGTACAATGCAAATCTGGACACTCTTTTCAATTATTTTTGTCATTTTTTACTTTTTTTTTTTGAATTTTTTTTTTTAAAAATAAATTTAATTCCGCATTTGGGTTTCTAACAAGTAGATAAAGAATTTATAGAAGTAAAGTAAAATTTGAGATGCTAAAATGACGGCAGTGACTGGTTTTAGGGATCAAATCGGCCCTTCATCCTAGGTTACAAGACTCTGTGTAACAGAAATTGTACTATCTTTAGTTTGTGTTATTGCCCACAACTGCTCTTTCCTTTATTCATTCGTAGACACCCATTTGGCACATTTTCTACTTTTTTTCAAGCCCTTTAACAATGCAGTTTTATTCATATATTTGCTCACTGATGTTTTAACATAGTTTTGTCTTAGACTAGTCCGTAATACAATGATCTATTAAAATCTCCAAAATTTGATCCAGGTACATTTCGAGTCTTTTCAGTAAACGAGTTAACTTTGCTCTGTTAAAAAAAATGATGTATCATGTAGCAACATAAATTTGACGCAGGTGAATTTTTGATTTTGGTCGGCTCTTACTGCACACTTACATACTTATTATAAAGAAGCAGCAGATTACAAACGAGTCATAACACATTACAAACGAGTTGTACAAGAGAAAATAATCCTAAGGCCATCCAGAAGAAATCTATTCCCATTAGGGGGGTCATCTAAAGCATGAAGTTCCGTGCCAAAAGAGAGGGCAAATTTGGCTAGCGAGTCCGTGATCATATTCTCGACCCGAAAAATATGACTTTATCGGATGACTTAATTTCGATCATAAAAAAACTTTGGCAACAATGTACCAGGCTAGATAAAAGTTGCATGCAATCAACACCTATTTCAATAAACTAAATACTCAATTTCATATCGATGTTTTTTCCATTTATGATTATGTTTAAGGATTAACGCCATAGGAACCAAACCACCACATGAATCGTTGTCTTTCTTTGTTAAAGTCCGACACAAACGAACTGTTGAGCGGTGGTCGTGTGCATACGAGTACACATACACGTGAGACCCAAGCTTAACACATAAGCCTAGCAATTACATCCTAAAATCTAAAATCAATTGACAATAGAGTAAGTCTATTGACCTTATATATTAGGCTCGGAATCTCCCCACTTTTAATGTGAGAAGTTATTATATTCAATATCCTCGATGTTGTGTCAATTACTTGACAACTACAATAACTTAATGTTAATGATGTAACACCTATTGTTTTTAATAATGTGTTATGTTTCTAGACTAAGGACAACACGACGATCCATTAATTAGCCTAACAACAAATTCAAATAATTTACAACAAATTCAAATAATACCTTGTAATAAGAAGTACGATAAAATAATAAAATATTAAACATGTTTATTGAGATATTCAACATTTATGCCAACAACCAACCCACCAATATCAAGGCTAAATGTCCTACTATCCTACATTATAACTTATTTACATCACATCGTTTTGACAATAGTCTATATCCGTCCATATGCAGTTTAACAAAAAATTAAACACACAATATTACCAATCTAGGGTGCATACGTTTTGCCCTACTTGACCACCTCTTTCAACTGACTTTTCCGTTGTGTTCATGTCATCAAAAGTATCTACAAACCTTGTAGCTATAACCGTTTGCTAGGGTCTTCAGATTAACCACAAAAAATCCTGTAATACAAGCAATGCAACACATTCCAACTGGTAACATTATATGTTTTGGTGTTGACATGGTTAGGAAATGTTTGTAGAAATCACACACATAACTTGTTAAATCAAATAACCGGTCCTTAAAAGTTCAAAAATGCTAAGATAAGTGTAAAATATCATTTAGAAAGAGTAGCAGAGACTACTAAACAAAGGAATGATGATACGATTATTTAAGTATGTTTAACACTGACAAGTACATGAAAAACGAAGTACAAGAAGATTTATTTGTTCTTGGCTTTAAATCCCTAGCTAGATTACTACTTATCTTATGATTTCCTACGTACAAAAAAAACATCAACTCAGAGCGGAGACATGAAAGAAAGAATTATGAACTCTCAAATTTGTTTCTACATTGGTACGTAGATACACATATGAAGAGAAGGGACACAATACATAAGGAAATGCAAAAAGCTAATGAATTGAGATTAAAGTTACTAGTCTAAATTCATCCGTTTTGGAAATAGTATTAAAAGTGATTTATTTTGAAGAGTTTTTTTTACTTTAATTTATAGGTTTAAAGTTAGAAGTTTTATTTTGTGAGGTTAAAAGCAATTAAAATTTTATGTTGTTATGCTTGTAAAAGCACTATATATATGGGTTGTGAAAAGGAGATAAGTATCAAGTCTCTCATAGACAATATACAATAAAGAAAGTGTTTAAGCTACTTTGTTTATCTTTTCTTTTCTCCTAAATTGTTTACATGGTATCAGAGCTCTATTGATCTTTCCGGATCTGTGAGCGTGAGAGAAACAAGTAAGAAGCACAAAAAAAAACCTACCTTTGTTTATGGATTCTAACAACGACACAAATGTCAGTTCCGCTCCGTCATTTTCCGGAGTAAACTACCACGTTTGGGCTGTGAAAATGAGGGCATATCTCAAAGGTCAACTACTTTGGGATACGATCGAAGCGGATGGCGAAATTCCCCCATTAGGTGAAAATCCCACAATGACTCAGATAAAAAGGCATGAAAACCAAGTGTCTCGAAAATTTAGAGCTATGAGTGTCTTGCACTCTTCTCTAAGTGAGTCCATTTTCACAAGAATAATGGCTTGTGAAACGGCGAGGGAGATTTGGGACAAGCTAAAGGAGGAATTTGAAGGAAATGAGAGGACCAAGCAAATGCAATTATTCAATCTCCAAAAAGAGTTTGAATTATTGAGGATGAAGGAATTTGAATCTGTCAAAGAATATATTGACAGGACGATGAAAGCGGTGAATCAGATTCGATTGTTGGGCGAAGAATTTCCTGAAAAAAGGGTAGTAGAGAAGGTGATGGTGACCTTAGCGGAGAAATTTGAGGCAAACATTTCTTCCTTGGAAGATACTCGTGATATCTCGAAGATGACCGTAACCGAACTTGCAAACTCTTTGCAAGCGGTTGAGCAGAGAAGGAGACTTTCTTTTTATTTAAACCTGGAGTTACTGAAAAGAAGCAGTTGGTTGTCAAAGATCCATGACCCAAAGACGTGAAGAAAGTACGGAGGTTGCTCTCTATGCAAAGCAAAAGACGGTTTTTCAAGGAAGTCAAAAGAAATGGGGAGAAAAGAAGATGACAGAGAAAAGAGAAGGCGAAGGAAGTAGCGGAAAGAGTGACTTGAAGGATGTGACTTGTTTTCGGTGTAAGAAACAAGGGCACATGAAAAAGGATTGTTGGTCGAAACCAACAATAAGATGTTGGAAATGTAATGAAGTCGGTCATGTGGAGCGAAATTGCAAAAGCAACAATAATCAGGAAGCTCGAGTTGTTGAAATTGAAGATCGGATGGAGAAGAAGTTGTTTGTTACAACGTGTGCAATAAACAAGAAAGGGTCATGGCTAGAGGCGTAGATGGGGTGGGGGGGGGGGGGGCAGTGGCCCCCATTGATCAATATACTTGAGAGTGAAGAAGTAACATGAAAGCTAAGTAGTTAAGGTGGTTAGTTGCCTTAGTATGCTGCCTGTTGGACTGAGTTCGATTCCTGTGTATGGTAAATTTCTTTGTTTTTTAATTTTTACTAATCTACTATTGCTTTAAATTTTCTACTTGATTAATTTCGGTTTCACTCACGGAAGTCATGCTTAATTAGTCTCATTAGCTATTATTTTATTTTATTTTTATCTTTTCTTCATAAATTGATTAAATTCTACCCTCTGTAATTTATAACAAAACAAAAATATTTTAACAAAATCACATTTGGGTGATATTATTTTCATATGATGTGTTAAATATTTATGAGAAGATTTGGCCAATATTTATCAATAAGTCTTGTTCTTATTTATTTGTTTAGATGAATATTCTATTAAGTTTATTGATAATCTTTTTTTTTGTATACTAACACTCATAAATAAAATAATATTAAAATTAATACCGTTGAAGATGTTATATATATATATAGGGTCAGGATCCGGTAGAAACAACCCTTAGAGTAGGGAATAAGAACTCCTAAGATCCGTTGGATTAAAATTTGTACGTTCATGATGGAAGGTGTATAATAAGCTTCCCAAGGTGAGAATCACATGATTGTTCATTTTTCATTATTCATTCATTAAATAAGATACAAATTAGGAAAATAAATTTCTTATTTTTGGGCTATCCCAAAAATAAACGTTGAAGCAATTGATCGTTAATATATTTTATAGAGAAATTTTATAGAGAAATTTGATCGTTAATATATTTTATAAGAAATTTGATCGTTAATATATTTGGTCGTTAATATATTTTATAGAGAAATTGATCGTTAATAAATTTTATAAGAAATTTGATCGTTAAATTTGTTTTGGTAGTTAAAATATGAAAAAACACATTTTAACCACCAAATTTTCTCTATAAAATTTTAACGACCCACAAAATATTTAACGTCCAAGATTTAACGACCCACAAAATTTTAACGATTACTATATTAATTATATAAAAAAAATTTAACGACCAAATTTTCTCTATAAAATATAATAACGACCCAATATGAAAATAATTTAACGATCAAGTTTCTTATAAAATATTTAATGACCAAATTTAACCAGCATTTTTTCCATATTACAAATTTTAACGACCAAATTTAACGAACAATTCTAAATAATTTATTTTCATATTGGGTCGTTATTATATTTTATAGAGAAATTTGGTCGTTAAAATGTTTTTATCATAATTCTATTAGAGGCAATATAATATTCTCATTATTTATTACCATAAACAATGTTAAATCTTGGACGTTCATCTATATTAATCCAACGGGTATTATAAGTCCTTATTCCCTACTCTAAGAGAGGTTCCTACATGATCCTAACTCTATATATATATATATATATATATATATATATATATCCTATTAAAAAACATTATATATGATTTTTTTTATTTATAAATGTAGTATTATAGTTTTTGAAAAGGGTTTTCACTAAATTTATACTATATAGATGACCGCAAACTTTAAAAAAATATTTGGCCCCCTCTGAACTATGTTCCTGGCTACGCCACTGGTCATGGCTTGTTGACAGTGGTTGTACAAGCCACATGACACATGATGTAGACATCTTTGTGAAACTAGATGAATCATGTCATTCTAGGGTGAAGGGCGGGAATGGAGACTACCTAGAAGTGAAGGGAAGAGGAGTCGTCACGGTCGACACATCATCGGGTGTTAAACACATACATGATGTGTTGTTTGTGCCTAAACTGGAGCAGAATTTGCTTAGTGTTGGGCAAATGCTGGAGAAGGGTTATAGGATACAGTTCAAAGATATGTCTTGTATTATTTATGATTCAAGTGGAGCTCAAGTGTTTGAGGTGAAGATGAAGGAAAAGAGTTTTCCGGTTGAGTGGAAGCAAAATGGTTTGCATGCTTATGCAACCACGATGGATACTTCCAATATTTGGCACAAGTGGTTAGGTCATTTCAACTTCTCAACAATGAAGCAAATGGCCAATCAGGTACTTGTGGAGGATCTACCAAAGATGCCTGACATGGTGAATGAAACGCACGGAGTATGTGAAACTTGCCAGTTCGGAAAGCAGACCAAATTGCCTTTTGCGGATAACACATGGAGGGCAAGCGAGAAATTGGAGTTCATACACTCGGATGTATGTGGACCTATGAGTGTCGAGTCTCTTAATGGTAACAAATATTTTTTTGTTGTTTATTGACGATTTCTCTAGGATGTGTTGGGTTTACTTTCTACAGAAGAAGTCTGAAGTTTTGAGTTGCTTTCAAAACTTTAAGACCTTGGTGGAGAAGCAAACAGGTTGTCAGATAAAGAAGTTAAGATTTGACAATGGTGGAGAGTACGCCTCAACAAATTTCAAGATGTTTTGTGATAATGCCGGAATCCAACACCAATTTACAGTTCCTTATACACCTCAACAAAACGGGACAAGTGAAAGGAAGAACAGGACTGTCATGGAAATGTCAAGATGCTTGTTACATGAGAAGAACCTTCCCAAGAAGTTTTGGGCCGAGGCGGTGAACACATCAATATACTTGTTGAATTTGTTACCAACAAGTGCTTTGAAAGGGAGAACTCCATATGAAGTGTGGCATGGAAACAAAGCTTCAGTTGCACACTTGAGAGTTTTTGGGTGTTTGTGTTACACTCATATAACAGATGTGCATCGAGACAAGCTGGACAAGAAGGCTGATGTTGGGATCTTCATCGGATATAGCCAAATCACCAAAGGCTATCGCATTTACAATTTAAAAACTGGAAAAGTGATTGTGAGCAAAGACATCAAGTTTGACGAAGAAGCTGAGTGGAATTGGGAGAAGGATGAGACTGAGATTTTTAATCACTCTGTAGACAATGACATTATTGTTACTAACTCTAATACAGGTGAGAGTGACGATGATGATAGTGACGATGATGTTTCTGTCCGAGGTACAAGAACATTAGAAGTATTTATGAGAGATGCAGTTTTGCATCTGAACCTAGTTGTTTCGTTGATGCAACGAGGGGCAAAGGTAGGAGAATTGCGATGCAGGAGGAGATTAAGATGATTGAAACAAACTCAACCTGGAAGCTTGTTGATTGTCCAAAGAATCAAAAGGTGATATGGGTCAAATGGGTTTATAGGACCAAATTCAAATCTGATGGTTCTATAAACAAGCTGAAGGCAAGACTTGTTGTGAAGGGTTTCTCACAACGGAAAGGTGTTGACTATACGGAGACATTTGCTCCTGTTGCTCGACATGACACAATCAGATTGTTAGTGGCGCTAGCAGCTAAGTTTGGGTGGAAGATTTATCATCTTGATGTGAAGTCGGCTTTTCTAAATGGCTTACTTCATGAAGATATTTATGTCCAACAACCGGAGGGATTTGAAGTTCAAGGAAGTGAAGATAAGGTGTATAAGCTGACAAAAGCTTTGTATGGCCTAAAACAAGCTCCAAGAGCTTGGTATAGCAGAATTGATGCTTATTTGCTTCAACAAGGCTTTGAGAGGAGTAAGAATGAGGCAACTTTGTACGTGAAGAAGGTTGGACCAGAGGTACTACTTATTATCTCCTTATATGTTGATAATATGCTTATTTTAGGAGAAGATTCAAGTGCATTCCATAAATTCAAGAAGAGCATTGAAAATGAATTTGAAATGTCGGATCTTGGTGAAGCAAGTTACTTCCTTGGCGTTGAAATCCATCAATTTACCGAGGGCATTTTCATGTCTCAAAAGAAGTATGCGTCATAGATGTTGAAAAAGTTTCACCTTGATCGAGCTAATCCAGTTGCTACTCCTCTTGTGGTAAATGAAAAATTCTCAAATGATGATGGTGAGTCAAAGGTTGATAATTCTTCTTATAGAAGTATTATTGGGAGTCTTTTATACTTGTGTGCCACAAGACCGGTGTTCGCTATTTTCACGCCCCTGTAAACTTTTATCAAGAATGATAAAAGCTCACAGGTTAGTAAAAACACGGTATGTTTTAAATTTATAAACAAGAAATAAACACCGAATCTGTAGCGAACCCACAGTGTATGGGTCAATTACAGTTAGGGTAGGTATTCCAAAGTCGAACTCAGAGACTAAATGTTTGGAATGCAGATATGATCACAGATAGCGTAAATCAAAATAAAAGAACGAGGTTGGAAAAGAAGGGAAGAAAGATCAAAGGAGTTTTGAAGGGTTTTCTGTAAAGTTCGCAACCAAATAACAGATTTGATCGAAAACCAAATAAAACAGACAAACGAAAGTATATCAATAAAGAAAATGCGGATTCCAAGGATTCAAGGTTATCGTTATTACGCACGGACTCAAGACATTTCTCAAAAGATCTATGGTTACAAACTTAAGGGAAGAACGTTTCTAAACTGATAGTTTATTACCGGGTAAGTCTCAAGACTATCTAGTTCCAAACCAACTACCTATTACCGGGTAAGTCTCAAGGTAGAGAGGTAGGAAATTCTAAACAAACCAAATTCCGAACTAAGGGAAAGGTAAACCATTACCGGGTAAGTCTCAGGTAATACCCTACTTAGGACAAAATCTAGGCACACTCAACCCAATAGAGGTTTCCACCTCTATTACCTATGGTCGAACATTCAAGTATCCAAACGGAACATTACCAGGTAGGTCTCAATTCCGGTTTAGGTTACTAGCTAGATGAATTCTAACTAGGTTTAAGAACAGGCCAACCATAGGATTTCAAAGCTACTCGAACCAAGCAATAAGTACAATTCCATCATAGTCCGGATAATAACGAATCCCAATTCACCTTGGATCCACACGAGTTTTAGCCAACAATCGACATTTCAAACGCAATCATCCCCCACTCAATTCAATGAAAGAAACAATCATCAATCCAAGCAATTCAATGGAAGAAGCAATTATCAATCCAATCAATTCAAGAGATTCAAGAGAGAATGCATAAACAAGAATCTAAAATAGAGATTAAAGAAGAAACTCAACTTTATTGATAGATGATTAGCAAGACGTCAAATCCAAGCAATTCAATGGAAGAAGCAATTATCAATCCAATCAATTCAAGAGATTCAAGAGAGAATGCATAAACAAGAATCTAAAATAGAGATTAAAGAAGAAACTCAACTTTATTGATAGATGATTAGCAAGACGTCAAATTCCCCAATATTCGCGAAGTTTCTCCAAGCTCCAACAAGTTCACAATGGCCAACCATGGCCTAGGGCAAAGGGAGAAGAAAAGGGGAAAAATCTCTCTCCAAAGGAGCTCGAAATTTTAATGAAACGGGAACCCCCGGAAATCATTTAGGGCTTTCCTTTTATATCCCGTAACGGGCTGCCCTAAAACAGATCCGAAAAATAACAAAATAAATCAACGAACAGGGATCTCGGTCGGAAATCTCGGTCGGTGACCGAGATTTTTGAACGTCGGGGCCGAGATTTGCTTCGTGATCGAGCGTTGACGAAATCTCGGTCGGAAATCTCGGTCAAATGTGAAAAATATCGGCCGAGATGGAACAAATCTCGGCCGAGATCGGGACCGAGATGGGGACCGAGATGCATCGACAGAAACTTCTGATATGGGGTCTCGGTCAAGCTGGTTCGAATCTCGGCCAAGATGGCTCGGATCTCGGCCGAGATTGCTTGGATCTCGGCCGAGATCATGTGGATCTCGACCGAGATTGCTCCAATCTCGTGCGTTTCGTCTTGGCTCGTCTTTTCCTCCTTTCCCGTTCCTGCGTGATTGCTCCTAAGCGTCCATCCCGAGGCCTGATCCTCAAATGCATCGTTTTAGCTCCAAAACACGCCAAAATACCTACAAAGACACCAAAAGTGTGTGTAGACATCTATACTCGCAAAGTTGCATTAAACAAGTATAAAGAACACAACTTAAGGCTAAAACATGCATGCGGGAAAGGGAAAACTAACTATATGCTCTACTAAACTAGGTCGATAATTCATGTTATCAACCGGATCTAATGTTTGCCACAAGTCTTCTATCAAGGTTTATGCAGTCTCCTAGTAAGATTCATCTGGGTGCGGCAAAGAGGATTCTTAGATATGTCAGAGGTACTGTTGATTACGGCCTCTGGTATTCGAAAGAAGATAGTTCTTGTTTGGTGGGTTACACCGATAGTGATTGAGCTGGTAGTTATGATGATTCGAAGAGCACGTCCGGATATGTGTTTTCATTTGGTAGTGGTGTTTTTTCTTGGCATTCAAAGAAGCAAGAAGTGGTGGCGCAGTCGTCTGCCGAAGCATAGTATATTGCAGCAGTTGAAGCTGCTAATCAAGTTGTATGGTTGCGGAAGATTCTATATGATCTAGGTCAAGTACAAAATGACCCAACTGTTATTTGGGTTGACAACAAATCAGCTATTGCTATTGCCAAGAACCCAGTCCAACACGGCAGAACCAAACACATCAAAGTAAAGTTTCATGCAATTCGAGATGCTGAAAGTTTTGGAGACATCAACTTGCAACATTGCTCTTCTCGTGATCAACTTGCAAATATTCTGACGAAGGCTTTTGTTCAAACCAGATTTGAAGAGTTGAGGATGAAGCTTGGTGTGTGCAAGAGAAATCTCAAGGAGGAGTGTTGAATTGAGATTAACGTTACTAGTCTAAATTCATCCGTTTTGGAAATAGTATTAAAAGTGATTTATTTTGAAGAGTTTTTCTTACTTTAATTCATAGGTTTAAAGTTAGAAGTTTTATTTTTTGAGGTTAAAAGCAATTAAAATTTTATGTTGTTATGCTTGTAAAAGCACTATATATATGGGTTGTGAAAAGGAGATAAGTATCAAGTCTCTCATAGACAATATACAATAAAGAAAGTGTTTAAGCTACTTTGTTTATCTTTTCTTTCCTCCTAAATTGTTTACAAGATACATATTATAAGCGGAAACAAGATAAACTATACAAGGTATCGTAATATTCCGGATTCCCTTAAGTTGGCGCATGAATGTCCCGAATGTCCAACTTGTTGAGTAAAAAACAATATTGCTGATAGCCAAGGGCCTTTGTGAAGATGTCGATCAATTGGTTTGCCGAATGAATGTGATGTGTGTGGATGGTCCCACTTTGAACTTGATCGCGAGTGATGTGACAATTTACTTCAATGTGTTTGTGTGTTCATGGAAGATCGGATTGTAGGCAATATGAAGTGCCGCTTGATGGTCACAACAAAGATCCACGGGTGAAGTATGGATGACGCCTAAGGACTTGAGTAATGATTTTAGCCATATCATTTCACAAGTAGTCGAGGCCATGGCACGATATTCCATTCCTGTTCATGAGCGAGATACCGTTGTCTTCTTCTTTGTTTTCCACGAGATAGGGACTAGCCGAACATTATGAAAAATCCATTTAAAGAACGTTGAGTAAGTGGACATGCGTTTATTTGCAAAGGAATGGTTTGGGATAGAACATACCTTGTCCAGGTGATGATTTGAGGAATCAAAGAACCCGAAGAGCCACATTTGAATGATCGGTTTTTTAGGAATGCAAGAACTCAACGAGAGTATGAACCAAGTAGATGAGTTCGGGACGATTGAGGATGAGATACACCAGGCGGTCAATCAGTCGACGGTACCGGTCTAGGTCGGGAAGAGCACTATTCTTGGAGAGAGCAAGACCATGATTGGGCTCGATGGGGAAGGTGACATGACGAGTGGCGAGTTGGCCGGCTTCTCCAAGTATGTTATGGGCATATTTGCGTTGTGAAAGAAAAAAATACCTTCCACGAGTAATTTTGATTCCGAGGAAGTAGAGGAGGAAACCTAAATCCTTCAATTTATACGGACTCGGTTGTTAAGAAAAATCTGGAGTTTAACAATAGAGGAAGAGTTGTTACCGGTGAGAATGAGATCGTCGTCATAGGCGAGTATGTGAAGAATAACAAATCACGTTGAAAAGAGAAGAATGAGTAGTCGGCGTACGACTGTAGAAAACCGAATTGTAGAGCGAAAATGAGTTTCGCAAACCAATTACGCAGGGATTGACGAAGTCCATAAAAAGACTTGTTAAGATAACAAACTTTGGATTTATCAGTGGATGAGAAACTGGGAGGCATGGATATGTAAACTTCCTGCCGGAGATCCCAGTGGAGGAATGCATTAGGAACATCTAGTTAATGCAGTTCCTAACGGTGAATAGAGGAAACTGCAAGAAAGGTTTTGACATAATTCATTTTAGCAGCGTATACTAGCTTTATATCTTTCCAACTTTCCATAAATCTTAAACTTCGTGCAGAATATCCACTTACACTCAATTTGTTGTTTTCCGAAAGGAAGAGTAACGATAGTCCATGTTTTGTTTCGATGAAGAGCGTCAAGCTTAAATTTCATTGCAATCCATCGTTCTAGATGAAGGACGGCAAATAGGAAGAAGAAGGTTCCCTGATGCTAGTAATATCCTCAATATCAATATAAGACTTTAGAGGGGAAGATATATGATTATAAGAAATAACATCGGATAAAGAATATTTTACCGTAGCATGGATTAGAGAGAAAGTGGGAAACCTCGTGGATGAAGCGCGAACAACATTAATAATTAAAAATGTGTCGATGTTTCTATCAACACGATCATTATGATATGGTGTATACGATCTTTCAAATAAGATACCATTTTTTGCAAAAAGGATTTTATATATGTAAATTATATATAAACCATTGTTGCTACATAATTTTGTAATGTTCTGATTGAATTGTGTGTGAGTCATTTGACAAAAATTTAGAATCATTGTAGACATTTGTACTAGTTTATAATAATTAAAAAAAAATCCATATTATTATTGTAAACTCATCCACCAAAGTAAGTAAATACCGCATACTAGAAGCAGATGGTATCCAATAAGGACCCCAAATATCCAATGAATCAAGTCAAAATATGATTGTGCTATAGAGTTATTTAATATAAAAGAAGTATGGGATTGTTTTGCTCTGTGAGACACGTCACAAGGTAAATGCTTTATTTTGTGAAAATCCGAAGAAATCAAGACTGAAATAGGAAGAATGAACGGATGCCTCACACGAAAATACCATAAGAAGCCGAATTAGGTTTGGTATAACATGGGCCACATAACTAAGGGGAGAAGTAGCTATCTATCGAAGCCAATATACGCTATTTCGAGGTTCACCTCCTCCGATCAAAGTCCGTAAAAAATTGTCCTGAATCCCACACAATCGATTAGTAAGTGTCACAACACATTTAGAATCAACAACGAGACCAAAAGATGAGATTAAGTTGTAGTGTAATCTTGGTACCAATAATGCATTGGAAATAATAAATGTAGGAGAAAGAGTAACAGGTCCGGCATAAGGTGCAGTAGATAGAGCACGTACCATTGCGTAATTTAATAATATGAGATGATATTGGATTAATATCATTTAAAATATGTTATCACCGGTCACATGAAAGTAGGTGCCCGTATCAAGATTTAAAATTTTCAAATAATATGTTCCACTGGTAGTCGGTTACAGTAGACCCGAACGTCATTCTATCATGAGAAAACAAATCCGATGGAGAAGCAACAAAGGCAGCGTTAACGTGGGTGTTTAGACGGCATTATTGCTACCATCGCAAGGGCGGGACTACGAAAACGTATTAGCATTGGATTAATAGTTAGCCCAAGCTTGGATTCCGCAGAGGTAGCGTCACGCTGGGTAATTGACCCATCGATAAAACCATCTTTACGTTTTGCACGGAGGGCATTGAGCATATTTCGTTGCCAATCCGAGTAAGTAATTTCCCTTGAGGATAGACGGTCAAACGGTGAGACTAGAGTGATCTGATGGGTGAAGATATAAGGGATCGGTAATGGCTAGAGCCATAGCAGGTGCCTTTACTCTTTAGTGATTAACGTGTCTAGAGAAATTGAGTATTTGACATAAAGAATTATGAACTCTCAAATTCTTTTATATATTGCATAAAAGCTGTCAAAAGTTAACCCGATCTGCGAATTGACCTGACGAACTCGAATTTGAACTCGACATGGTCCAAAAAATTTTGAAAAAAGAGAATAATCGGAATCAACCCGCTTGAAACCGATTGAATTCGAAGTAATAAATGACCCGAAGTAAATCGACCTGAATAACTCGATTGCCCGAAAACCCGACCCGATATGCCATGATATCCTAAAGTAGCCCCGAATACCCCGATTGTCCGAAGTAGCCCGACATGGTATGCCCCGATAGTCCGAAGTAACCTGACCTGAGTGACCAGATAGTCCAAAGTATCCCGATCCAAAATGACCGATAACCTTATCTATTTAAATGCATATAAATAGGATAATTTAAATTACATTGATAATTTTGACTTAAATTGATAATTATTTACATGATTTAGTAAGAGAAAAAAAATTGATAAAATTTACCTACAAATAGAGTAATTTATAAAATAAGTTAGTCACACACCGACTATTTTAATGCATACATCGATTAAACAAATTCAACCTTAATAACATATCGCTAATAACAAATCTCATTAGATAATTAACTCCAAGTCTACAGTAATATTGAAAACACCAATAATTCTAACAATAAATTAAGTACAATTCATTTTTTTTTGAAAATAAAGCCAACACGTACAAAACCACTTTATAAAATTCATAGATAAAACCAACACAAGAGGGGCAATAATATGCATAGGGTCACATATTAATATTGCTTAATCTATTTGGCTCACCATAAAGTAGATGACCCAAAAATATTTTATCAAATTAATATCTTTTCATATTAAATTTAAAACAAATTACACAAAATCACTTTTTTCCTCATTTATTCAATGAACCTCTTCTATTTTTATTTTTATTTAACTATCCCATATTTATAATTTGTATCTCAAAGTAATTAATTAATTTTTGGTGGACCTGCTAAATTTGGATGGAAAACTAGATAGTCTGGATGAAATATTAATAAGGTGGTTAATTGTTAACAGATTATAAATATTGGGTGGTTAAGTGAAAATAAAGATAAAAAATGTGGTTAAGTGAAGGAAAAAAAAAAAGAGTAAATAAGATGTGGTTTTATGTAGTTTATTATAAATTTGAATAAAAAAATGTTTATCTAAGAGTTACTCGAACCCGTCCATCCCAACATTGTAACCCATATTCAACCCAGCTAATTGCTCGACCCAAATCGACCCGAATCAAGATGTTAGAGAACCCGACCCGGTTTCGACCCATCCTGACATAACTCGACCCGACTCAAACCCGGTTGGCCCGCCCTAACTGTCACCTCAACCCGAAGCCATTAAAAACTAAATTAACCCAACCCGAATGACCCAAGAACCGAACTAAACCGACATGTTATGATCTAAAAACCAAGGCTATTTGATAACACCTATTAACCCAAACAATTGATAACCGACCCAAACCGACCCGACACAAACTGCATAAAAGAGAGTTTGTTTTGACCTGACCCGGTTGAACTCGAGCCTGTTGTGACCGACCCAAACCCGACCCGTCGGCCCCGTTTGACACCGCTATCGAGAACCGAACTAAACCGATCCGTTATGACCCTAGGACTGAGGTTACCCGAAAATCCGTTTCAACCCGAACAATCGATACCCGTCCCGTTTCAACCCGAACTTATTGTGACTCGACTCGAACCCGCACTGTTGGCCCCGTTTGACACCTCCGCCTGGTTCATAGATACATAAAGAGAAGTGATAAAATAGATAAGAAAATGCAATAAGCTAAGAAAAGATACACACTATATGCGGAAGCAAGATAAACTATACAAGGTATAATAATAAGACACAACGTTGAGAATCTCTACACTCGGTTTCTTGATCGTATGATTATATGCCTTCGATTGGTGGTTCCTCTTCATTTGCTGTTGCTGCCGTTGGGGCAACCCCTGGTGCCGCCCCTGGTGCCGCACTAGATCCGAGAGTTGCGCCTGCAGCAGAGGGAGGTGGCAACAACCACTTGGTACCTTGAATGTACTCCAATGTAAGATAAGTCTTAGCATCAGCATCTGTGAACTTCTTCATCCAAGGAACTCTTTTGGATAAGTCAGAGAGTGGCCCTTTGTTTCCGAATTCCGCAAAGAACACCGTTCTGCATGCGCAAAAAGGTATAATTTGTAAACATATGTTTCCCACATCGACTACGTACCAAACCTTAGTACACAAGACTTACTTCTGTGTCTCCGGCTTGCGGTTGTCAGACCAACCCAACGGGTCGATACTACCGTCACCCAAAGTACAATACAAAAACATAACTTTAGGAGAAGGCATCCATGATCTTCCAAGTGTAGCATGATTTCCTTCTCCAGTTATATTGCAATGTGCGAACACAAATCCTCCAACATCCTTTTCGTTGCTCCTTGCTTGGGCTGTGATCATCGCCATAGGGTCTCCAGGAATAACATGAATCTCACAGTTCAAAAAGAGACCAGCTCCTCCTCCAAAGATGAAATCTACAGTTCCTTCAATGTAACAGTCTTTGTAGAAATGCATGCCCTTGTCATCACAAAGGGTATCTTGAAACCCTATCAATCTACAGTTATACACCATTGCCTTATCTCCTTGGAGTCTCAATGCCAAGGCTTGCCCTCCTTTGGTTGTTGCAGTTGGCCTCGGAGAAGAATTCTGTCCCAACAAACAAAGGTTTGTATTTAGAAATCTAGAAGTAATCTCATGGTTAGAGATTAAGATATAGACAATAAGGGTCTGGTATCGATATCATGATATTCGTGTTTGGTAAATGGGTATCAAATTGATATGCCCATGCCTTCGTACTTGACTTATTTTTTATCGATTATGATATCCTTATAAAATGAGCGGTATCGTCTTTTCCCTATGCATCTCTCTATGTCTACCTCCTATATTCTTCTTATAATATCAATTTTGGTATACGATATACCTCATCATCTTACCAAACAAAAATACCATGTATCAAATATCAATCTCGTAATTAATACTGATTTCGATATGTGATATATTGATATCAAGATAAAGATACCAAACATGTCCTAATTCCATACCTCAAAGATTATGTTGGAGGCAATGAAGTAATCAGCATCGACGATGACAGTGGCACTATCATCAGTACCGTACTTGGCGGCATTGCCGTTGAAGGATAATGTTGGCTTGCTATTAGGGTTTCCCAAGAAGGTAATATAAGGCTTGAATCTCTCAACTTTGATCTTCTCATTGTAGACGCCTGCTCCTATGTCAATGATTGTACGAACCGTGTTTTCGGTTTTGACGCTGTCTAACGCGTCTTGCACCGTTTTGAACTGTCCGCTCCCGTCTTTCCTGACCTTTATGATCACCGGAGCTGCCTCCGCTGTTTCCAGGTTAGGATCTATCGTTCCTTTCATTGCACTGCAATTCATTTATGTCTTATGTCCTAATTTTTATACATTATGGGATCATTTAGTATCTCAAATCTCGTTTTCTTATGAACAAGAAAACAAAAACTCACCTGGCAGGTTTGATTGTTTGTGTAAACCAGCTCGGAATTTGAGCTGCATCTTTAGGAATTTCTGGACCTGCAAAAGTGGCGGGCATAGCCACACTTATAATGGATAGTACAATGCAAATAAGAACACTCTTTTCAAAATTTTCTGTCATTTTTTTTACTTATTTTTTAAAAAATAAAAATAATAATAAAAAATAATAATTCTAGTTGGGATTGGAAACCCAACTATCTAAAAAAAATTCTAAAACCCACGTTTAGGTTTCTAACAAGTACATAAAGAATTTATAGAAGTAAAATTTAAGATGCTAAAATGACGCCTGTGATTTCGTATTTTCTCAAATATGACTCAGTGTAACAAAAAATGTGCTATCTTTAGTTTGTGTTATTGCCTACAATTGCTCTTTCCTTTATTCATTCGGAGACACTACTTTTTTCAAGGCCTTTAATAATGCAATTTTATTCATATTTGTTTACAAATATTTAACATAATTTTGTCTTGGACCAGGTTGTGTTTAGTATGGGATTTGGGGTTTTATTGTTGTGGTTTTTGTTGATTTAAATTATAACATTGTGTGTTTAGTATGGGTTTTAGGAGTTTTAGTGTTAGTTTTTGTTAATTTGAAAACCTCAATGATCTATTAAAATCTTTAAAATATGATCCAAATACATTTAATGAATTAACATTGCTCCATTAAATTTTTTATTTATTTGGCGTACTCTAGATTTTGCCAATCCCGGTTGATAATTAGCGGGTTTTACTTTTCCGTTTAAGGTTTAAAACAACGTTTTTGAGCGTTTTTTTAGCGTTTTCAAGTGCTTGGACTCGGTGCATCGTCGGAGGTTAGTCTTTCTCGTGTTTTCCATCATGTTGATTGTATGGACTTCGAGTGCTTGGATTGGTCTTACTGATCTGCCATAAGAAACGTGTGAGCGTTCCTCTCAGTTTTCTCTTTTCATTTTGCGACTTCTGCGGTTTCGGAAAAAACATTGTACCGTATGTACTCTTTTTTTTTGTTTATGCAGTCTCGGTATATATATATATATATATAGATGATTAAAGTATCTTATGTGTTCTGCAGTGCAATTGCACTATATATATAGATGATTAAAGTATCTTATGTGTTTTGCAGTGCAATTGCACTTTTCCATATACTTTAATATACAGGGATAAGATCAGGTAAGAACCGAAGTTACGGTAAGAAATAAGAACCAATTCAGGTCACACGATTAAACAAAATGAACGATGATGATACTGTTTTATTTTAGTATAATAATAACATTGATCTTTGTGTAAGAAGAGAAATATACGACTACCTTATATATATATATTGAAATAAATTATTACCATAATTAAATTACACGTTTAACCTAATAACTACATACCACTCGTGTCATGCCGACGTCTTTCTCTTAATCGCCGAACTCAATGAACAAAGGTGAAGGTATGTAATTTTTTCGACTCGTGCATGAGTGTTTTTTTAACTTAGTCTTTTAATCTTACAACTAATATACACGTGTAACATATTATACTTTATTACTCGTGTTCAAAAATTCCAATGACCGTCATTGAAAATAGTCATGCATGAGTCGTGCATATATAACTAGTTAAGCCTTTATTAGAATAACATAGTCGTGTATACGTATACTTCATTGTATAATAGCACAAGCGTGCATAACTAAAATATATATACATTCATGCACTAACAAAACGATAAGCATGTGCACCTAACAAAACGATATGTATATATACATTTGTGTACATTAATACATATGAACCAAATGTGCACAACTAAAACGGTATATAATTCATGTCCATAACTAATTATATATACATTCATGTACATTAATACGTATGAACCAAACGTGCACAATATTGAACACGCAATGACAATGTAAAGCCCGGAATTTTATTAATTTAATTCCGGACTTGGAGCACCTTGTAGTTATCCCGTAATCCCGAGATGCCGAGAGCCGACTTGTCATTTTTCCTCTTTTTCCGCATTACGACCCTTCGTTCCGGGTTAAAAATGTCAAGGGGTCATTTCCGACCCCTCGGTCCGTGGTGAGGGACAAGAGGTCAGCTGACTCCTTGATCCCCACACCCCTTTTCAGCCTTGTGTCCCATCCCTCTCTCTCCTCTCCCTCCTTTCACGTCATTCTTTCTTCCACTCTCCTTCTCTTCTCTTCTCTTTGCTCTTTCTCCTTTTTGTTGAATCTCTTGCAACTCTTGGACTGTGGACAGCTTGGAGAGGTTCCAGATCTGTTGTGGTAAGCTCCTTCCTCTCCCTCCCCTCTCTTCTTGCTGTTTTTCCCCTTTCTTCTTCCCTCCTTCATCCATAGTCATGGATGAAGCTTTTGAGAGGTTTTTACTCAACTCTTCGCATGGTTGTGTTCTTAGCTCGATTAGGTCGTGGAGAGGAGCCTAAGATCAGTAGGGAGTGTTTGGAGAAGACCCAGCAAGGAAAGGAGGACTTTGGAGCCAAGGATTCACGATCGAAGACGAAGAAGACGACGTTCTGCACAGAACCCGCGGGGCGGATCATCACGCCCGCAGGCGCGGCCAGCCGCGGGGGCGGCACAACACGGACGCGGGAGCGGCCCAACACAGCCGCGGGCGCGGCTTAGCACCGCCGCGAGGCGGCTCCAAGGCTCCAGGACACGGACGGCGCGGGGGCGGCTCCTTCCGCCGCGGGTGCGCCGGCAGCGCCGCTGGGGGCGGCTCCTTCCGCCGCGGGTGCGGCCGGCAGCGCCGCTGGGGGCGGCTCCTTCCGCCGCGGGTGCGGCCGGCAGCGCCGCTGGGGGCGGCTCCTGGTTCCGCAGGGGCGGCCGGAAGCGCCGCTGGGGGCGGCTCCTTCCGCCGCAGGTGCGGCCGGCAGCGCCGCTGGGGGTGGCTCCTGGTTCCGCAGGGGCGGCCTCTGCTCCGCCGGGGCGCCAGCTTGACTCCGCAGCTGCGTTTCTTCGACAGTAGGTTCCTCCTCTCCTTTCCTCTTCGTTCCTTCATGAGCATTGTTGTTGAACCATGTTAGTAGCATGCTTAGGATGGCCTAGAGTAGCTTGAGAATGCCACTTAGTGGTTGTGAACCTAGGAGCCCTTAAGGCTCGATGGAATTGTTGGATATGGGCATGTGAGCATGATGGATCTTCTAGGCTAGCTTGTGCCTCTTTGGTTGAGGAGTAATATCTTGTGATGATATAAACTGTTGTGGGCTGTTGCATGTGTTGAGAGTGTGGTGAGTACTTGGGACCTAGGATGCATTCCTAGTTTGAGGGTTAGGTGATCTTGCATAGATCACTAAGATTGAAGTCTAAGACTTCTTGAGAGTGAGTATGTATTGATATGCATATCTCTTGTGAGCAGGTTGTGGGCTTCCTCCTTAAGGGAAGCAAGAGTGTGATGACTTGGGTTTGGTGACGAGGTAAGTCTCCGGACTTACTTAGCTCGTATTTTTATGTATTAGCATTGATGTGTGTTTGGTGGTGTGTGTTTATGTTATGTTCTAACAATTAAACCGGTAATTAGGACCACCGACCTTTTATGTATATGTTGGCCCAAGTGTATGATGACGGGCGGTGACATCACTGCCTACGACCGAGTGAGTCTAGGAGGTTCTCGGCGACTAGCCCGGCGGGTCAGATGGTCGGGTGCTCCGTACCATTCTTTGCCGGTAAGTAGGGACCGAGGCGAGACCACGGTGGTCTCGTGTCACAAACCGAAGTTGAATTAGAACGGGATACGACTTAATAATATAAAGATAATAAACTGGACTTGTGTGTTTTATGTTATGTGCTATGTATGTGTTTGTGTCTTCACCGCTTTTCTAATGCTTAGAATATGAGCTAACGGTTTTAAACCGTTTGTGTAGATGACTTGCAGGTTAGGGATGCCGCCGAGTGAGGTGGAGGAGTGGACATCCGGAGTCTCCGTACATTATGGGACGGGGGTGTTTTTGGGTTATGTTTTTGTATTGTGGATTATTTTGTACGGTTTAAGTTTCGTATTAGAGTTGTGTTGTCTTGAGGACTCGGCTGAGTTTCCAAGTTGTAGTTTCTTACTTTTCGGTTTCCGCATACATTAAAAACGTTTTGAGTTTTCGCCTTTATTTGTGCCTTGTTGGAAGGTCCGGTGAAATTGTTGTCAAGCTAAGGGTCGGGATCCATTGTGAGGTCTCGCCCGTAGCATCCCGAGTCCCGCGGATTTGGGGTGTTACGGACAATATATACAAACGTGCCCAATAATAAACACACAATAGCAAATTGAACACACGCACTGTCAAAATATAAACACGCAATAGCAACATATAAACGTGCACAATATTTTATCTCAGTTTTGATATCACCGGCGCTACAATGCACGGACAAAAGACTTCAAATGTCAGCACGAGTTATGAAGATATTCATATGTCCGACAATGAACGAACGAATAAAATATTCGTGCAATTTGGATAGAAATAAGATATTTCCATAATAAAATATACGTGTATATGTCTTTTACCATATGCACGTTTATATTAAATACCCAATTGAGAACTTCCTAACTAGTACGTTAAATCACACCCTTCCGTTTATTCATCTAACGGTCTATAAGAGTTCTTATTTCTTACCGTAACTTTGGTTCTTACTTGATCCCGACCCTATATATATATTAATATGGGTTACCTTTTTGTATATTTGTTGTGTATATTTCGTCAACAAGTCGTTTGGTTTTGGGTTGATTTTGAGTAACCTGCTTTTATTTGGTTTTGCGTAAACTTGTTTTATTATATATATAATGGTGGTTCGTCAAACTGATCTGTCATTATTATGAATCTTAAGGACGAACATTATACTTACTGGTGTCAGTCCTGATTCTTTTTCTCTCTTTCATTTTTTGCTCAACTCAAAGATGATTATAATAATTTCTCATTTATTTTAAATTTTGTTGTCGCCGAGAATCGTTCCTTGTCTTTCTTGAATTTGAATTAAAAATTTTGACCATGTATTAATTTACATATTGATCGATCATTGGAATTTTTGTGCTTGATAATTAGAATAAAATTTTTGGCCGTGTATTAATTTGATAGAATATGACAAAATCTGTATTAACTCTATATAGAATTAAAATATCCCACAGAATCAGCAAATTCTATGGATTATTAAAATTCATTCAAAATCTTTAAAATTTTGGATTGAATACACCCACCTAAGATTCATATATTAATATTCAGTTGCTAGCCTAAAATCCAACAATCCAAAAACTTTGTGGAACAATCAAGACTAGAGCTTTTGGGTTACGAGAAGCCACATGAAGAGAGCCCTCCAAGATCAGTCGATGGTGAAGACACCAGCTAATTAATTACGTAGTTTCACTTCTCCTTTCTTTTCTTCTTTTTTCGTAACGGATTAATTCATTGAGAATGGGCACCGAATGGAACAATTTTAAATTTTAAGAGCAACAAACGGAAAAATGGTCACTAATCGAAAATGACAAAATGTTGAGGGCACCAAATGAAAATTTTCAAAACCAAATGATATATCATGTAACAACGTAAGGCATTTTGATTCTTTGAAAATAATTTTGTGCAGATGAAATTGAGGCATCTTTTGTACTCATATTCCGGATCTCTTTCTATGTGTGTTTAATGTGTGTGATCTAGATTTTTTTCATAAATAAAAGAGTTTTATTGATTTATTTATGATTATGTTGACCAAGCCGCCACATAATTTGTTGTTTAAAGTACAATATAAATGGAATGTATAGCATGTTGTGTGCATTTGAGTACGTACATATGTGCATTATACTCAAGTCCAACAAATAAACTCTACAAGTTCCATCTTAAAAATAATCGGTAATAGGAGGGATATGCCTACCAACCTTATATACTAAACTTTGAATCTCTCCACTTTAAAATTGTGAGAAATTATCATCTTCAACATCCTTGACGGTGTTTCAGTTACTTGACAACTACGATCACTCATTGTTAAAGATGTAACACCCATTGTTTTTAATAATGTGTGATGTCCTTAGGCTAAGGACAACACAATGGTCTATTAGTTAGCCTAATAACAAATTCCTTCTAATAAGAAGCACTGTAAAATAATAAAACATCAAACTTATTTTTAAAATATCTAAAAAAAACTCCGCATATATGCCAACAACCAACACAACGATGACAAAAAGCTAAATGCCCTATCCAAGACAACTTATGTACATCGCATGGTTTTAATGAACGTACATAACCGTTCGTATGCAGTCTATCCAAAAACATTGTCGCGACCGGATTTTTACGATAACTACGAGAGATCTTGTGATGCAAGCAACGTAACACATTCCAAATCGCTAATCCATGCTTCTAGTTCATCATACTTCAACATATCATTAACATAATATACTTTATAAAAAAAAACTCCAATAATTATATTGTTATCTATTATAAGGCTAGACCCCAATAAATAGGAGTTGCACTTGTTACATTATAGATACGACATTACCACTAACTTACATCCTTTATCGTCATGCTTCAAGTACATTATACTATCACTAGTGTGATCATAGTGTGAGAGCCCTTTCTTTCGGACAGAGATTGGACCATGGCCGAGATTGGCTTTGGGCCGAGATTGGTCTTGCCGCACCCGCGGGCACGTGTGCCGCCCCTGCAGGTTTCCGCCCCTGCGGCCCTGTGATCCGCCCCTGCGGGTTACGGCGGCTGTAGCCGGTTTTGTTGACTCTTTGACCCGTGCTTTACCCTTCTTTACCTCCTTCGTTCCACCTTGCTGAGCAAGGGTTTCTTCACATTCCAATCCAGTTTCACGTCCTTCTTGCTTCTTCTTCTTTCTCCTTGAGCTTGAGTGGGTTTTTTCCTTGTTTGGTAGAGTTGTGTGTGTGGTTGTGTGGCTGAGATGCTAGTTGTGGTTGCTGAGCTTGTGGAGCCAGCTGAGTGTGCTTACTTGTGCCTGCCTAGACCTTCAGTAGTGGTAAGCTTCTTCCTCCTTGCTTCTTCATCCTTCCTTCTTCCTTGCTCCTCCTTCCTTAGCTTAGGAATAGATGTTTTGAACATAGGGTGATGTTGATATGTGTATGTTGATGCTTGTGTATGAATCTGGAAGAGAGTGGAAGGGATTGATCACGGGAAGAGCTAAAGAGAAGCCCCGAGAATGCATTCTGCACTGTCGCCGCCCCCGCGGCTGAGAGTCACCGCCCCTGCGGTTACCGTGTCACAACGCCCGCGTCGTGCCAGCGGCGTGCCTGCGTTTGCCAACGTCCTTTGTCACCACCCCCGCGGCTACGTTCCGCCGCACCCGCGGTTGTTTGCCTCCGCCCCTACGCCCCTTTGTTACGCAGGTGCGTTTTGTCCTGGGTCTACCTAAAGCTAGGTAGATCCGTTCCTCTTCTAGTTGAGCGGTAGTAACATGCTAGGATACGGATGTTGATGAGTATGATACGGAAATGCCGGTTAGGGCTTTGAGGTTTACGAGTTGGAATATGATCCCTTATGGATCTCTTGAGTCTAGGTGTGACCCTTTGTGTGATAGGATTGTGATATATTTATGTATGCCTTGTATAGGCCGTGTTATCCTCCAGTTGGGAGTGGACTGAGTTGAGGTTGATCCAGTGAGACGACTACGAGGTTGAGGTAAGTCCGTGGGACTTACTTAGCTGCCATTCCTTTATAGGATGTTGTGCATGAGTGGTGTGTGTGTTATATGTTTATAGCATGTGTTATGATGGTCACCGACCTATGGTATATTGTTTGCCTATTGTAGGGCCGTGATAACTTGCCCTTTCATCCCGCTGGGAGTCTGGGAGGTTCTCTGTAGGCAGGCCAGACCTGGTAAATGGTTTGGGCACTTCCCATTCCCTTAGGGTACACGGGGTAGTGTTCCAGGCACCATTCCAGCTGGTTATTGGACCCAGAGGCGAGGTTTATATTCCTCGTGTCACTTATGTTTATATGGATATTTATATATGAGTTGATTGCTGGACTTTATAAAGATAATGAACCGGGTAAATGTGTGAAAGCATGCTGACGTGTTTATCCTTTATGATGTGTGTTTGTGCTCTAGCATATTCCTATATTTGTGTATGGTTAGCTAACGGTTTCATACCGTGTTGTAGACACTTTGCAAGATAGGAGAGCTGCAGAGTGATCCAGAGTGGGTGATCCGCTGAGGGCTCCGTACACTGGGGCGGTATCGGGGATATGGGTTTTTGATGTATAGTTTGGTTTGTTTGTACTTAGCGGTACATTGTATTACCTTTTGATCTATATATATATATATATATATATATATATCAGTTTTATGTTTTGTTTTAATCTATCGGTGCCTTGTTGTAAGATCTTTGAAATTGTTGTCAAGCTAGGGTCAGGATCCATTGTGAGATCCTAGCCCAGTAGCACTCCGAGTCCTACGGATTTGGGGTGTTACACATAGATATCTGACCCGAACCAAGACCATTTTGATGGCCCGAGAACAAGCCCTTTTAGAAGTTATAATCTTATTACATGGTCGAAATATGTTTTTGTGGGTTGGACTTGTTTAGGAAATGGCTTTAGAAATCACACACATAACTTCCAGTCCTTAAAAGTTCAAAAAAAATGATAAGATAAGTGTGATGAACACCAAAGGAAGAACGCCGGGTGTGCTAGAGCAGGCCTAAGCGGTAATGGGTCAAAGTTAACTTGGATGGTGCTTCTAGAGGCCAGGAGAGACATGCTTTTGTTGGGGCAGTCATCAGGAACGATAGGGTCCAGGGTGTTGCGGTTAACCATGGGTGTGCCTCAGCTTCGGAGGCGGAACTATAGAGAGTGATCCATGGTCTAGATCTTGCATTGAATTGTGGTTTATGTCGATATGCGTGGAATTGAATTCACTTATGGTGTTTGATCTCATCGATAAAGGGATTAGTATGTTTCATCCCTTTTTTAGCCTGGTGATTCGTTATCAAGGCTTCCTTATCTGAGATTGGATCGTAAGTTTCGGTCAAATTTTTCTGGAAGGTAATAGGGTCGCGTACTCGTTTGTTAATTTTGCCTTTTCTTGTGATATTGGGGTGATGGGTTGGGGGTACCTTGTGTTAATTAATGTCATTTCGTTGGATGACCTTCGGGGTTACCGTTTGTAATTTTGTTTTCTTTAATAAAGCGCTTTAGCATAGTTTTTTTTTTTGAAAATGGAAAGCGGTTAGATTGAACTATCTCCTCGAGGTATTCCAACCTAGAGCATCCTTGCGGATAAGAACATGGAGTTCGGGATCTTCAGAAAAATTGGTGTTGGGGGTTGAGTTTCCCAAATGGGTCAATCGGTCAGCAACATAGTTTATTTCTCTGAAAATATGTCCAATACGGACCTCGTCAAAGAAATGAAGATCTAGTCTGGAGTCAGATATAATCATCTCGACCTCCCACGGGCAGCTCCACAAACCTTGGAGTGCCTTGATTGCACACAAGTTATCACCTTCGATTTCGATCTTTTTAATCTGTAGTCTGATCGCCTCTTGTAATCCGGTTTTGAGAGCAAATGCTTCAGCTTTTACAACCGAATTAAAAAAAAAATTTGCGTCGAGGCTAACAACATCACCATTGTGATTCCGGATTACATATCCAATAGATGTTATTCCCGAATCGAGTTTTGAACCATCAAAGTTAAGTTTAAAGAAGCCGGGTTTTGGTTTATCCCATTTAATATTTTATTTTTTTTCTTATGTTTGAGTTATAATTCTTTGGTTGTTGTTTTATGTTGTAATCGTCCTCGTCAGTTATGTTTGTTTTCCGGTTCAGAATTTGCTTTTTAATGAAAGTAATTACTTTATTATCAAGGCCCATAGGTTCATTATTTAAGATAATTTTGTTCTTGAAGAACCAGATACTCCACAATACAGTTGCGAAACACGCAAATTTGTTTGTTCCTATTTTGTTTTTTAATATTTCGTAGGATGCAATTAACTTTTTTTGTTTTGGAGGTTAATTTTGTTACGTTCGGTGAGAATTGTTCTATAGATTTTTGTGATAATTTGTTTAGTGCAAGGACATTCAAAGAGCGGGTGGTGTTGAATTTTCGGTGTGTGGATTTACATGCAATAGAAAAAAATAATCAGGGTTACAATGATTCAATTACTTATAGCTCGTAATCTCAAGATGGTGAGTAGACAAAGCCTTGGTCATTTAGGTGACGAGATTATTATCTATGTCATGGCCCCTAGTCTCGATCAATGAGTAGACGTGGCCTTAATAAACATAATATTAAAGTAATCCTACTCAAAAAAATTATTTAACCAAGGGAAAGTAATCTTCAAATGGAGTAGACGTTTGCCCTCATATTTAAAGAAGTTCAATTGCAACAACCGAATAACATACGGAGGCGTACATTTAATATTTTAACATGACTTGGATTATCAATTGAATAATTCACAATGGAATTTTCCTTCTAAGTATATTCGTCCCGTATAGGGTTACCACGAACATCTTAGTGGGATAAGACAATGACGTTACAAAGGAAGTCAAGTATCGAACTTACTTCCTTACGTATGGATGAAGGTCTTTTAAGAAGAATCTTGATCAAACAATATTCTAAGGGAAGTTACCTACTCTCTCGTCAATACAAGATAACTTCTAAGTTCTTTCAAGTTCACAAGACTCGGCCTTTAATCCTATCCAATGTCAATACAATGGAACTATAGGCACAATGGCTTGGAAATAGGTTGAAGAACAAGTGCAAGTGACTCTCCCTTTTATAGGCAAGGGGGCCACGTTTTTGGAGAGAATAACCGACACCAAAGCGGTTACAAGCGGTTGAGAACGGTTAGGGTTTCTTAACCGCTTTTTGGCCCAAGCCCAATGTCCAAGCCCAACTCCATTGGACCATCAAGAAGCCCAAAAAGAAGCTAGCTTTTTTGGCCCGACTTTTTTCTTCACCAATGAGCTTTAATTAACTCATTATAGCTAGGTAAAGTTTCAAGGTCTACAAATACGCATTAGCTCAATGATAACATGATTTATCGACTTGTTGCAGTCATGCATTTAGTTAGATTTTCCCTTTCCGCATTCATGTTTTGGCCTTAGTTTGTGTCATTTTTGCTTGTTTAGTTCTACTTTGCAAGAATAGATGTCTACACACTATTTGTGGCTTTGTAGGTGATTTGGCACATTTTGGAGCTAAAACGACGCATTTGAGGACAAGCCTCGAAGTGGATGCATTGGAGCGAGTATACGTGCACGGGAAAGGGCTAGAAATCAAGCTAAAGGCATGGAGGGAACGACCAAAGATCATCTTGGTCGAGATCCAACCCGAGATTTCTTTTCTGAGCGTTATATTTTTATTTGTGGGTCTTTTCCTTTTTGACGCATTATATTTTATTTGCAGATTTTTTCCCTTAGTATATTTCATTTGCGGTCTTTTTCCTTTTAGGCCCAATGTCTTTTTAGCTAGATTTTTCTTATAAAAGATAGCCTTGGATTTATTCCAAGGTGTGCTGGGAGTCGCCCAAAGTTTACCCTAGAGGGGGGAGCCGTCTCCTTCCTTTCCCTTCTTCTTCTCTATTGTTCTTCATTAGTTTAGCTTGTTTGGAAGATATTTTCTTTTGATATGATTGTTATTGGCTCGAACTTTGTGGTTCCAAGGTTGACAGGGATTTGTTTATGTCTTGGATTATGATGGATTAGATTGTTCTTTGTTTTGGCTTTGAATTGCTTGAAATCCTAATGGTTGGCTTGGACTTGAATCTAGTTAGAATCCTTCTAGCTAGTAACCTAAGTTGAAATTGAGACTTACCCGGTGATATTCCTTCTGAGATACCTTAGAAAACTGACCATAGGTAATAACGGTTCATCCTTTATTGGTTGAATGTGCTTAGATTCCTTCCTAAGTAGGGTAATACCTGAGACTTACCCGGTAATGGTATACATTTCCCTTAGTTGTAGTCTGGTTTGTTCAGAATTTCCTACCTCTCTATCTTGAGACTTACCCGGTAATAGACTGTCATCTTAGACACGTTCATCCTTGTAGCTTTTCTACCATATATCTTTATGAGTCTTCCTGAATCTATATGTATAAACAATGATATTGAACCCTTGGAATACCTAAACTTGATTATCTTTGTTTTTCCTTTTTGTTTGTTTGTTTTGACTTTCAATCAATAGTGACAATTGATTGTGAGTCCTTAAAACCCTTTTAAAAACCTTTTTGATTTCTTTCCCTTATCTTTTTCAACCTTCTGTCTTTAATTGAGATCTATTTTATATTTAATCATTGTTGCATATTAATCCTCCCAGTCCCTGAGACCAACCTTGGAATACTTGTCCTACTTCATACGATCAATACACTGTGGGTTCGTTGCTATTTAGGAAATTATTACAGGTTATAAATATAAAACTATTCCTTCCTAGTTTTGCTATCCTGTGGATTTCTATCTCTTTTGATAGTTGTTTATAGGGGTGTAAAACCAGCGAACACTCAACTCAAACTAGCTTAACTAACCAAGTAGCTCATTAAGTAGCTCACTTGTTAGCTTATTGTAGCTTAATAGACATTTGTGCTTGGATTCTTCTCAAACTTTAACATACTATACTTGATCTAATTCAAAGCTCATTGGAAGCTTGAACTTCAAAATCGAGATTAGGAAACCGCTCGTTTCGTCGTTCACAAATTACAACCTTAATCGCACTATGCATGAGCTACGAAAAGCTTTTCCGAGCTATCGGGAGCTTACGCAAGTTGTGCCGAAACATCCCAAGTCTTTGCCTAAGTTGTGCCGAGCAAAGCCAACCTTAAACACTCAAGGCCCAACTGCAACGAGCTACTCTAAGTTCAAGCGGAGTTAACATAAGTTGCGGAAAACTTGGGTAAGGTATGTCTTGAGATGACCAACCACGTCAAACTATGATGGGCACCGACATTGCCATTTTCAAGCTTTGCCAAGGCTAAGTCACGAAGTTCAGGGCTAGAGTGAGCTCACACAAGCTGTGTTGAGCTTTGTGAGAGTAAGCCCAAGTCAAGCCACACATGAATAGCCTAGTCACTTGGCTCTACATTTTCTTCCTTCCAATTCTATTTCATTCTCAGTTGTCTCGACGCTCTATCGTGTCGGTCACTTGGCATTGCCTCCTGTAACCCTAGCCATCATGACACACATGTGAGCATCGACATGCACTTGGTCTCGACAACTAACTCAAAACATAGGGAGACTTGGCACCAAATCTCTAACATTCCTCCCCCATTTGAGTCAAGTCGTCAAAACCTCTTTCTAGATAACATAAAAACCATAACCCTTCGCATCATGTGTAAATGTCGTAACGATTGAATTTACGCATGTGTACAACTATTGATTCTGTATCAAAGAATCATGGTATCATAACGATTGAACCATTCAACTTGTCGAGATACATGAAGATAAAGTACAACGATAGGTTACCTTTACCTTCTTCCATAAATGACACTTATAAGGCTATTGTGTCCTAATCCTTTAATGAACATATAGGCGAGTCAACCAAATCCTCCCTTGAAGAAGCCTTACACTTCACGCTCACGTAGCCAACAATCCTTTTAATCTTGCATCTACACTTGCAATTTCTCAAAGGAGTTGTTAAGAAAATTCTTACATGCTTCTCTTAGTTTGTAGAACCGAACTCCCTTGGATGGAACTTTGAGTTTGCAACGTAACTCGGAAGGGGCTTTCCACATTGAATTCGGCTAAGGTTTTTGGCCATAGGCGAATTGCGTGTCCCACGACGAGATGTCAATAGTTTGGTTGTTAACCCATCCCCTTAGCTAATTTGTTACACCAAATGCGTAGCTAAGATCTTGGTTAGATCGTCGGTCATGTTTGTGAATTCTCACCAAACCACCGATACTATAACACGAGTCACTAGTTCTAGAACCGAACTTATGTCTCAATGCAAAGATGTTTCAATTTCCCATTTCATCTTTGACTAAATGTGAAGCTAAAGATACAACACTATATTATAGAAAATAAATTTATAGGAAAATCTCGGTTTTAGGCCATAAAGAATCTTTAATTCCAAGCACCTTAACCGTTCAGCCTCCTTGTCGGCGTTGATAAAGACTACAACTCCGATCCCTCGTATACTTTCAAGTTTAATAGATATTCATGTCTTAAATTGACTATGGAATCTTACTTGAATCCATGGACACAATTACCGGAGTAGTGTTAACACAATGAGAACCGTTTGAAGAAACATTTCCCAATGTCATGAGATAGACTAAGGCTAATGCCCTTCTAATCTCGCTTGATCCTAATACCAAGAATCACGACATCTTATCTCAAGTCTCTTAAATAAAACTTTAGAGAATAAGAAGTCATTTGTTAAGTCCACATGGTTTTGACTTATGTCAAAGATCAAACAAATTGTCTTTGTACAAGCAAATGATAGCACCGTCTCCGGTGCAGTCAAATTTGCTATAGTCTCACTTTTTGGCTCGGTTTATCATAAACCCGTTAGCAAAACTCGTATTGTTATTCCTTTAGAATGAGCAATTTCGGAAGTGTTCATATCAATCTTTTGTCTCAAAAGTGTTGTTATGTCATCAACTTGACACATCACATTTGTACACCCAACGGCTTCCATACAAAACACCCAACGGCTTTCATACAAAACAAAGTCACTTAACTCTCATGTCTTTGTCGAATGCTTTGGGATCTTCATACATATCATGAACGATTACAGTTCCATTTCACTATCTCGTGAACCTTCTATCAAAAACAATTGATCAATGAAACTCATAGATCAACAACGTCCATAAACGCCCTTGATACTAGTTTGACTTAATCACGGTTTTAACCGAAGTTAATCACTAGGTTTGATCATATCAAAACATCTATGCCCCTTGAAATTTTCATAAATCCAATGAATTTATACTCAACGTTTTAAACAAGGGCCAAAATCGGTCGAACCGACTGCTTAGAATAAATCGACTCAATCGGACCGATCGATAGGCACCCTTTGCCAAATCCATGTATTGACCCTTGGAAGTCCATGCTCGGACGCAACAAGTCTTAACCATACTTGTGAACTTCAAGGACTCATGATCATCGTGTCGGAGCATAGTCTATGCAAGCCAAACATAACTTAAACAATCCTAGGCATAAGCCTAGTGTAGCCCGACATAGCCTGGGAAAAACCCATCATAGCCTAGGCACAACCCGGCATAGTCAAGGCATAGCATGGGCTAAGCATGAGCATTCCGCTCACAAGCAAGGCTTTGCCCAAGCCGTGTTCCGCTCACGCGCAAGACTTGGCTTCTTGTCACTTGGCCGTGTGAACATTGAAGTTTTCATGTATCGATCCTTCTAGACTCCGAAAGCAAGTTCTCTGAACTTCGAGAGCCTAAAACTAATTGTAAGCTAAAGTTAACTTGTGCCTTCAATATTTAGGATGCTATCAAAACTCTACTAATATTATTTCCAAGTCCATGATTTTCATTCATTAAACAAATATGTTAACATTCGATTTCAACATGAAGTATAATCAAACCAATATATACTTGAAAATCTTAGTTAAAATATATTCCAAGTATTCATACTTGTGATTTAATTAAGATCATATCCATGAAGTTATTTTCCTTTGTTTGAACATGAAAAATAAATCAAACAAGAGTGTTGTCATTCGATTTCAACACCAAGTATAATCGAAACAAAAACACTTCATTACTTTATTACAATAGTAGTATCTTTACAAAGTATATATGGCCGAAGCCTACAACATACTCCAGATCTATACTAAAACTATTCCTCCTTTGGGAATATATGTTCCGGTTGTACTTTGTCGAGCACGTTCAACTACTCCCAAAAGAGTGCATGATGTTCTAGTTTTTCTAGAGACAATCCTCTAGTTTCCAACCACATCATATGTCTCTTAAAGTCATTCCATGAAGACGGGAACTTATGAATGATTATGCCCACAAAAGTTGACTCATCAAGTCCCTTGTTGAATTTCGTCATACAACCCAAGATCTCTTTGATCTCAAAGAATTGACTTTTCATTGAACGAGTATCTTCTATCTTGTACTTATAGAACATCATTTCATGTATCATTCCATAGTACTCAATTTCAAGTAAATCCCATAATTCCTTCGCCGAATTAACATCTTTGTAAACGTCAATCAAGTATGATGCCATACCCCTAAGGATTATAGCGCGACACAAAGCATTATCAATCGATCATGTATTGGCTTGACATGATCCCTTGTATCTTCTTTATTGAATAACCCCTTGGGCTTGTGTTCCCATAGAACATAGTCCAACTTGAGAGCGGAAAGAATTTGCAACATTTCCTGTTGCCATATCCAAAAGGACATCCTCTCAAATCCTTCCAATTTCTTAGAAGGCATTATATCCTTGTCAGTCATTTTCGTCATCCTTGTCTTCATACAATCAAGTCAACAAAAACATATCAAAATGACATGCAACAATATAACGAATATATATATAAGCACAATATATATGTAACGAAATATACTTAGAAGATTGTTGGATTTTCGGTGTGTGGATTAACATGCAATAGAACAAAATAATCAGGCTTACAACGATTCAATTACTTATAGCTCGTAATCTCACGATGGTGAGTAGACAAAGCCTTGGTCATTTAGGGGACGAGATTACTATCTATGTCATGGCCCGTAGTCTAGATCAATGAGTAGACGTGGCCTTAATAAACATAATATTAAAGTAATCCTACTCAAAAAAATTATTTAACTAAGGGAAAGTAATCTCCAAATGGAGTAGACGCTTTCCTCATATTTAAACAAGTTCAATTGCAACAACCGAATAACATACAGAGGCGTAGATTTAATGTTTTAACATGACTTGGATTATCGATTGAATCATTCACAATGGAATTTTCCTTCTAAGTATATTCGTCCCGTATAGGGTTACCACGAACATCTTAGTGGGATAAAACAATGACGTTACAAAGGAAGTCAAGTATAGAACTTACTTCCTTACGTTTGGATGAAAGTCTTTTGAGAAGAATCTTGATCAAACAAGATTCTAAGGGAAGTTACCTATTCTTCTAAGTTCTTCCAAGTTCACAAGACTCGGCCTTTAATCTTATTCAATGTCAATACAATGGAACTATAGGCACAATGGCTTGAAAATGGGTTGAAGAACAAGTGCAAGTGATTCTCCCTTTTATAGGTAGGCAAGGGGGGCCACATTTTTGGAGAGAATAACCGACACCAAAGTTGTTGAGAGTGGTTACAAGCGGTTGAGAACGGTTAGGGTTTCTTAACCTCTTTTAGGCCCAAGCCCAATGTCCAAGCCCAACTCCATGGACCATCATGAAGCCCAAAAAAAAAGTTAGCTTTTTTGGCCCGACTTTTTCTTCACCAATGAGCTTTAATTAACTCATTATAGCTAGGTAAAGTTTCAAGGTCTGCAAATACACATGAGCTCAACTCAAACTAGCTTAACTAACCAAGTAGCTCACTTGTTAGCTAATTGTAGCTTAATGGACATTTGTGCTTGGATTCTTCTCAAACTTTAACATAATATACTTGAGCTAATTCTAAGCTCATTGGAAGCTTGAACTTCAAAAATCGAGATTAGGAAACCGTTCGTTTCGTCGTTCACAAATTACAACCTTAATCACACTATGCATGAGCTACGACAAGCTTTTCCGAGCTATCGGGAGCTTACACAAGTTGTGCCGAAACATCCCAAGTCTTTGCCTAAGTTGTGCCGAGCAAAGTCAACCTCAAACACTCAAGGCTCAACTGCAATGAGTTACTCTAAGCTCAAGCGGAGTTAGCATAAGTTGCGGAAAACTTGGGTAAGGTATGTCTTGCGATGACCAACCATGTCAAACTATGCTGAGCACCGACATTGCCATTTTCAAGCTTTGCTAAGGCTAAGTCACGACGTTCGGGGCTAGAGTGAGCTCACACAAGTTGTGTTGAGCTTCGTGAGAGTAAGCCCAAGTCAAGCCACACATGAATAGCCTAGTCACTTGGCTCTACAGTTGCTTCCTTCCAATTCTATTTCATTCTCAATTGTCTCGACGCTCTATCGTGTCGGTCACTTGGCCTTGCCTCTTACAACCCTAGCCATCATGACACACATGTGAGCATCGACATGCACTTGGTCTCGACAACTAATTCAAAAATAGGGAGACTTGGCACCAAATCTCTAACAGGTGGAACAAGTCCTCAAGGTGATGGTTACAAAGTTCACAGTGCCTTGTGACGGAGATCCTTCTTTCATTAAGTTTTACTTTTGTCGAGATTCCGTTAAGATTTACAAGCACTATTGTTTTCCTTTTCAACCCAAAAGAAAAACAAGATATGATTATACTATTACTTGATTATATTTAAGATTGACAAGTACATTAAAAACAAAGTAAGTATATAAGAAGATCTATCTGTCCTTGGCTTTAAAGCCCTAGCTAGATAAATACTTTTCTTATGATTTCTTACGTACGAAACAACAGAAACTCATAGTGGAGACACATCGTTGAGAATGTGTATCCTTGGTTTCTTGATCCTATAATTCTACTCCTTAGCTGGTGCTACCCCTGCAGGTGCTGCTCCTGCTGCCGCTTTTGGCGCAGCCCCTGCCGCCTCGGGGGCAGCCCCTGGTGCCGCGCCTGGCGCTGCCCCTGGTGCCGCTCCTGCTCCCAAACCAGATCCGAGTTTTGCACCTGCCGTGGTAGGAGGTGGCAACAACCACTTGGTACCTTGAATATACTCCAATGTAAGATAAGGCTTAGCATCAGCTTCAGTGAACTTCTTCATCCAAGGAACTCTTTTGGCTAAGTCAGAGAGTGGCCCTTTGTTTCCGAATTCCGCAAAGAACACCGTTCTGCATGCGCAAAAAAGGTATAATTTGTAAAATATGTGTTTCCCACATCGACTACGTAACAAACCCTAGTACACAAGGCTTACTTCTGTGTCTCCGGTTTGCGATTGTCAGACCAACCCAAGGGGTCAATACTACCGTCACCCAAAGTACAGTACAAAAACATAACTTTAGGAGAAGGCATCCATGATCTTCCAAGTGTAGCTTTTCCGTCTTTTCCTGTTATATTGCAATGGACGAACACGTATCCTCCAACATCCTTTTCGTTGCTCCTCGCTTGGGCTGTTATCATCGCCATACTTTCTCCGGAAATAACATGAATCTCACAATTCAAATATAGACCAACTCCTCCTCCAAAGATGAAATCTACAGTTCCTTCAATGTAACAATCTTTGTAAAAATGCACACCCTTGTCATCACAAAGAGTATCTTGAAACCCTATCAATCTACAGTTATACAATGTCGCCTTGTCGCCACCGAGTCTTAAGGCCACGGCTTGTCCTTTAACTGTCTGTAGATTTGGCCTCGGAGCCGAGTTCTGCATCAAATCAAACACTCACACGTTGATACACAATACCCATTTCATATATATATATATATATATATATATATATATATATAGTAAGTTGTTAGAAATTACCACAAATTCTATGTTCATGGCGCTGAAGTAATCAGCCTCAATGATGACAGAAGCACTGTCGACGGTGCCAAATTTCAAGGCAGTGCCATCGAAGCTTAGTTTAGGCATGTTTTTGGCGTCACCGAGGAAGGTGACATAAGGCTTGAATCTTTCAACCTTGATCTTCTCCTTGTACTCACCTGGACCGATGTCAATGATTGTTCGAATTGTGTTTTGGGTCTTAATGCTGTCTACTGCTGCTTGCACAGTTTTGAACTGTCCGCTACCGTCTAGTCGAACCTTGATCACCACCGGAGAAGCCTCCGCTGTTACCAAGTTAGGGTCCAGTGTGGCCTTTCTTGCACTAGAATCGTTACACAACTCAATCAAAACATACTCTATATGAATATATATATATATATATATATATAAGGTTAGGTTAGGTTGAAGTGAGAACTTACGAAACGGGTCCAACGGTCTCTTTACACCAATCTTGCACCTTAGATACATCTGTAGGGATTTCAGGACCAGCCAAAGTGTATGGCAATACAGCTAGTAGAGCGGCTACGATGAGCCCCATCCGAGCAATTATTTTCATTATTGCAATAATTGATTAATGTTTTAAATAATGTTTTTGTTTGTGTGTATTGATGGAGGTTTCAATCCGATGAACATATATATATATATATTACGTTGTAGATGTAGTTCCCATGAAATTCTCCTACTTTATCGGCTTCTGTAATTTGCATGTGGTTCAGAACCAACCAACCTTGTTATTTTTAGGTTATGACTTACACCTAGAAGTGCTCATTTCTGGACATGTGTTGCTCTTTGATAATCAAAGGACTTTTGTAATAATTAGTCAACTATGCTCCTTTGATCAATAATATAAGATTAGGTTAATCCAATAAAAAATGGGTAAATTACAAAAGATTAATTCAATAGCAAAATTACTCGATTAAGTTAAATCAAATCAAAATATGTAAGTTGTTCCAATTTTATAACTTGCATTTGTAGTCATTTTTTTTAAAGAATGAAAAGAATCCGGTCCACTGGCCAAAAATTAGGGAGTTGAGAGGTCACATAGTAGCAGACAGACTAACCGTCATATTTCGACAGACTAAGAGATAATAATAAGAATATACATATAGAGAGCATAAACCGACGAGATTTTAAAACACAAACACATTATTTGCTTCTTCTTCTTATTCTCATTCACATTGAATCATAGACACCGGAGCCACGGACTATATCTCCCATTGTCAATATATTTTCTCTAATCTGGTTACTTTAAGCCATCATGTGTTGATTGGATTACCCGATGACAGTATCAAGGAAGTGCATCATCGAGGAACAGTCACACCATCTCCCACTCTTATTGTAAATGATGTTCTCTTCTTGCCTAGGTTTATACAAATTTGTTGACTGTCTCCATGAATTTATGCACATCAAATCTCAAAGGACATTTAAAGCATCTTTGTGTTATTTTCAAGACTCTAGTGATGGATCCATTATTGCTAAAGTTTCCATGGAAGGTGGCTTATATAGGATGATATGCTCTCCTTTTATCTTAAAGATTTGCTCCAATTTTTCCTAAAAATGTTGCTTTGTTGATAAGTCTAGTTTCATTGTAAATATGCATGATGTTCATTTGATTCATGCTAGATTGGGACATACTTCCCTCTCTAAACTTCAACATTTGCATTTATATAAGACTCATTTCTTAGTTCTCTTGCTTGCGACACTTGTAATTTGGTCAAACAACACAAAGATTCTTTCCAAATCAGTCATTTACATGTTAATGATTTATTTAACTTAGTTCATGTTGACATATGGAGACCTTATCACACTCCTTTTATCTGTGGTGCTAGATATTTTCTCACCATTGTGGATGATCATTCTCGGTGTACTTGTACTTTTCTTATGGAAAACAAGCAGCAAGTTTTCTCTATTCTAGAAAACTTATTACATTATGTTTCCACACAGTTTCAGCCTATGATTAAGTATTTCAGGACTGATATTGGAGCTGATTTTCTCCAACATGGGCTTCAAGATCTATTCTCAATTAAGGGAATCATTCATCAAAGGTATATCCCTCAACAAAATGCTCGAGTGGAGAAAAAGCATAGGAACTTACTTGAAATTCCAACAACTATTAGGCTACACGGTTTTCTTCCACTCCATTTCTGGGGAGAATGTATTCTCATTTCCACTTACATCATTAAATTCGAACCCTCAGTTATGCTTCAATGACAGATTAATTTTCCCTATGAAATCTTACATCACAAGAAGGCCTCATATACTCACCTTCGAGTGGTTGAATCTTTATGTTTTCATTGCTACCCACAAGGGAAAAATTTCAGCTTGTTCAAAGCCATGCGTTTTCTTCGGTTATCCACCAGGCCAAAAAGAATACAAACTCATCGACCTTGCCACCAACAAGATCCTTATTACTAGACATGTTCATTTTTAAGAGGATGTTTTCCGATTCAAACTTCATCTACTTATTCTCCTGAACCTTTATACCGTATCTCTCTTCCCATTGTTTCTCCTGCCCTTAATGATAATCAGCCTATCCTTCGAGATCCACCTGTTCCAATTTATCTTACACTTATTGCTCCACAATACTCTTCTAATAGTTCTAACTCTTTTAATTATCCTTTAAAGTTCCCTTTCAAACCACTATATCTCCTATTTCTGCCCCATCACCTCCTCCAACTCCCATAACTCGAAGATCGTCTAGAGTTATTAGACAACTCACCAATCTAAAAGATTTTGTGTGTAATTTATTCACTTCACCTACTTCCCAATTTTCTACATGTTTCCAACTCACTGCTCTTCCAAAAGATTACATTGCTTCTCTTTACAATGTGATCGACTCTTTTCAACCTAGCTACTTCTTATAACCAAGCCAATGAAGATCCACATTGGGTAAAAGCAATGCACGATGAATTGTAGGCTCTGGAGGATAATCAGATGTGGGATATCATCCTTACCCTCTGGACACAAACCAATTGGTTCCAAGTGGGTATACAAAATAAAATATAGACAAGACGGCTCTATTGAGAGGTATAAGGTCAAGCTAGTAGCTAAACATTATAGTCACATTAAGGACAAAGACTACAAGCACACATTCTCTCTTGTGGCTAAGTTTCCTACAGTTCGAGTTCTCTTAGCTCTAGCTTCTGCAAAGGGTTGACCACTACACCAATTATACATAAACAATGCCTTTTTGCATGGTTTATTGGATGAGGAAATATACATTCTTCCACCTCAAGGATACACTCTTGCATCTCCTGGCCAAGTATGCAAATTAGAGATATCATTGTATGGCTTGAAGCAAACAAGTCGACAATGGAATGTCGAGTTAACCAAAGTTCTCCTTCAATTAGGGTTCACACAGTCTAAGGCTCTAAGCAAGACTATTTCCTATTTGTCAAACATACTCCTTCCAGCACAACTATAGATCTTGTATATGTTGATGATATGATAATAACGGGTGATGCTCCTTCTGAATAACCATTTCAAGCATCAACTTGATCTTGCCTTCCCCATTAAAAGATCTTGGCTTAGCTGGGTTCTTTCTGGGCATGGAATTATCACACTCAGATTCTAGTTATCTTCTTAACTAAAGAAAGTATAATTTTAATCTCCTCAAATATGGCAATTTTCTCAATTGCAAACCTTCCTTATGACCCATGCAGAAAAATTTTAAGTTAACTCCCTATTCAAGTGACATATTTGATCAACCCGAGTCTTATAGACGCTTGGTTGGTCGTCTGTTGTAACTCACTCATACCAGACCCGACATTATCTACATTGTGCAACGTCAACTCAGTAGATATCTAATTTGTCGTCTGTTGAGAGTGAGTATAGAGCAATTCTACGACGGCTGCTGATCAAGATCATTTTGATGGAAGGATTGTTGAGAGATTTACTATCCCAATCACTCTTCCTATTCCTATGTTATTTGACAATAGAGTTACTTAGAATCTAGCTACAAATCCGGTTTTACATGAGAGAACAAATTAAAGCATCTACAAATTGATTGTCACTTTGTTTGTGATGAGGTGGTCAAGGTGGTCAAGGGTTTCATATCCACTGTCCACGTTAATACATCCCTCCAACTAGCGGACATCTTCACCCAAGCCTTGGGATCATCAACATTCTTTTCTTACCCGGAAGCTAGGTCTTGTCGAGCCAAGCTCAGCTTGAGGGTTATATAGAGTATATGCGTCATATTGTAAATATAGAGAATAATGCCTTTTACGTAAATAGCTAGAAGTTGTAAATGTGGTAGTATATAAACCACATAACCAACATGTATTTGTGGGGGTTCATTAATGGATATCTGATCCGTTTTATCGGATATCCAGTAATGAACATTATCGGATCGGATTTTCGAGATTAAAAAATTTCATAATTATATTCCGAATCCGATTTGAAGTCATCCGGATCAAAACGGATATCCAAATGACGTGGTTTAAAGGCAAAGTGCCGCTTTGGGCCGGCTCATCCAAATAGCCCTTCAGTAATTGAAATTGAGACGAAATACTTTGGTGAAGGCATGATACCAACTCAACTTTTTGATTTTGTTCAAACACTTGATAGTTTAATTATATATACATATGTATATCCTGGATATCCGAAGGCAAGATTATCTCATTTCATATCCGATTTTTTTTATGATCGAATCGAAAAGTTAATTATCAGACTTGTATCTTTATGAATCGGATCGGATCGGAATATTATGAAAGCCCTGTAATAATCACACTTTTAGTTCAATGAATGAGTTTACATTCTTCATACACTTCCGCACTCTCTTTCTTTCAATGATGTGATCGTGTTCATCGGTTCCGAGAAGCTTTGAAGGACACAAGAAGAAGAACAACGTGTTTGTTGACGTTAAAACCCTAGCTAAATATATATATTATTTTTCTTATGATTTTCCTACATACAAAGAACATCAACTCGGAGCAGAGACACATTATTGAGATGTGAACCCTCGGTTTCTTCACCATATGATTCTTCGCCTTAGGCCGGTGCCGCTCCTGCCGGTGCCGCCCCTCCCGGTGCCGCTCCTCCTGGCGCTGCCCCTGCTGGTGCTGCGCCTGGTGCCGCCCCTGGTGCCGCACCAGATCCGAGAGCTGCGCCTGCAGCGGAGGGAGGTGGCAGCAACCACTTTGTACCGTTCACGTACTCTAATGTAAGATAAGGCTTAGCATCAGCTTCAGCGAACTTCCTCATCCAAGGAACTCTTTTGGATATGTCGGCGAGTGGCCCTGTGTTTCCGAATTCCGCAAAGAACGACGTTCTGCATATAAAGACCAACACAAAATGTAAAATCATATAAGAAGCAGTTAATTCAGTGATTATAATGTAAAAACTAAAAATAATTTGTAGCTAATTACTTTTGTGTATCGGCTTGGCGATTGTCAGACCAACCCAATGGGTCAATACTACCGTCACCCAAAGTACAGTACAAAAACAGAACTTTAGGAGAAGGCATCCATGATCTTCCAAGTGTAGCTTTGTTGTCTTGTCCTGTTACATTGCAATGAACAAACACATATCCTCCGGGATCCCCTTCGTTACTCCTTGCTTGGGCTGTGATCATCGCCATAGGGTCTCCGGGAATAACATGAATCTCACAATTCAAATATAGACCGACTCCTCCTCCAAAGATGAAATCTACGGTTCCTTCAATGTAACAGTCTTTGTAAAAATGCACACCCTTGTCATCACAAAGAGTATCTTGAAACCCTATCAATCTACAGTTATACAATGTCGCCTTGTCTCCACCAAGTCTTAAGGCCACGGCTTGTCCTTTTACTGTCTGTAGATTTGGCCTTGGAGCCGAGTTCTGCATCAAATCGAACACTCACTCATTAATACTCAATATATATATATATATATATATATATATATATATATATATATAGTAAGTAGTTAGAAATTACCACAAAGACTATGTTCATGGCGCTGAAGTAATCAGCCTCGATGATGACAGACGCACTATCGACGGTGCCGAATTTCAAGGCAGTGCCATCGAAGCTGAGCTTAGGCATGTCTTTGGCGTCACCGAGGAAGGTGACATAAGGCTTGAATCTTTCAACCTTGATCTTCTCCTTGTACTCACCTGGACCGATGTCAATGATTGTTCGAATTGTGTTTTGGGTCTTAATGCTGTCTATTGCTGCTTGCACAGTTTTGAACTGTCCGCTTCCGTCTAGTCTCACCTTGATCACCACCGGAGAGGCCTCTGCTGTTACCAAGTTAGGGTCCAATGTGTCCTTTCTTGCACTAGAATCGTAACACAACTCAATCAAAACAGACTCTATATGAATATATATATAAGGTCAGGTTGAAGTGAGAACTTACGAAACGGGCCCAACTGTCTGTGTATACCAATCTTGAACCTGAGTAATATCTGTAGGAATTTCAGGACCAGCCAATGTGTATGGCAATACAACGAGTAGGGCGGCTAAGATGAATCCCATATGAACGGGTTCTTTCATTATTGGAACCATTGATGATTGTTTTAATACGGTTTTGTGTTTGAATTGAGGTTTTAATCCAATGAACTTATATAGTACATTAAGTAAATGTTGTTCCGGTAAAATATTCCTTCTTTCGTTGCTTCTGTCATTTGCATGTGGTTGAGAATATTCCTTTATTTTTAGCTTCAGTTATGACCTACAACTACGAGTGCTCATTGCTTCACATTTTTTGCTGCTTGTTTTTAGAATCTACCACAATTCAATACTTTACAGCGTGAAAATCTATGGAAATATTAGACTTTTTTACTATTTCACAACACAAAATATGGTATTTTATTTTAAAGCTGCTTTGCATATATATATATATGATGAATATTGAAAAAGAAAAGCTTATCTAATCAACAGATTTTTAAAAAAAATGTTAGTTCCTGCTGTGCCATTTACCAGTGTGAAAAGGAGAAACCTCAGTTGATTGAAGAGATAGATTTCCTTCATCTTCTACAACAAATCGCTTTGCCTAACTGTGAAATCAAATTTGGAGAATTGCTTCTAAGTTGTAATCCAAACGCAACTAGATATCAAAAAGTGACAGCATGGATTACACATTCTTCACTTGGGAAAAAGACCATGCCTTGAGAATTTACATATATACCCCTGCTCGCTACCAAAATCACAGACCAACTCCCCATATCCCAATCAGAAAAATCAACCAACACAGGGTCTACGGTCTACCTATACCATACAATTGGGGTGATTGTGTTCTGAGGAGGTTGCGGAATCATGCAGTGTTGTTGCTGTTGATGCATATTCTCATTGGGATTGTAACCATATACGGATTGCAGTCCAGAAGTCGCAGCAACATCCCCGGTCTCCATTGGTGCTGATCCCATTTCTTCAGCATCCATAGGCTCAGATGCCATCTCCTCAGTATCGTCGATTGGCTGTTGCTGCAAGAATGGATGGGACGGAACCCATGGAATCACAGAAAGGCATTCATTTGCCTTTGATTCATCATCTTCCACAGGAATGTTCGTATTTGAATTCGTTCTCCAGAGAGCTTCATCTGCAGATATAGTAATAACTTGCTCATTAGAACACAATTTACCTAGTATTTGATGCGCATCAACAATTACACAGCATCATCTTACCAACTACATATCTGGTCTTGACTATCTAACTTTTGTAAGGGGCCGAGCAATTTTTTCTCTAATTCTAACTGACATTTACTCCCATAGATGCAGAGATCTTAGGTAGTGTAAGTGATACAAGTTCTACGGAAGTATGCAAGTTCAGTATGAAATCAGACTGCAGTACTATTTAAGCAACATTCATCATCCTACACACTTGGCAGTTGAATCTTGATTGATTTTAACAGATAAAAATTGAAGGAATTAAGCAAATATATCACATCTTGATACAATTTCACCAAACGAATAAAAAAGACATGAGGAATGTACCTCTAATGGCGGACATCAGGTTGGAATCGACTATAAACTGGGAGGGAGAAAGACATAAAGGAGAGTTCACCGGTTTGAAAAGGACGATTGCTCTCTCGTGGTTCTCATCATCAGGCGATAACTCCTGTATCACAGGCACGCTCCGTCGAGGTTCGGGTACAGGTTGGTGCTGAAATTGGAATGGCGCCTCAGGCTCGTGTTCCTCGATGATCGGGGACAAATCAGCATCCTAAGCAGAAATTAACCGCGCGACAATCGTTAATCAGAGCAAAATCACAGGATTAATTACAGAAATCTAGGGTTTTTGTGCAAGCTCAACGACAAATGGGGGAGAGAGAGTACCAGCCGGCGGATTTTACGGGCGGGGCTAGTAAGAGAGAAATCGGAGAAGTCGTCGTTGACACCGTCCAAGTCCTTGCGCTTGAGCTTCATCGGAGGGTAGGAAGCCATGGAATCGGAGTAACAGAAGTAGAGAGAAACCCTAGAGAAGGATAAATGAGAATGAAGGAAGGTGGGAGAAGGAATGGTGAAGTGCGTTAGAAGAGAGAGAGGGGTTATAAAGAAAGAGATAGAGCGAGAGAGAGAGTTCGGTTGGTGTCTGGATTTTTCCAGAAATCATCAACACAGTAGAACAGCCCCTATTTCAATGCCTTGTGTTTTTTTTGGGATGAATGTGCATATAGTACACGTGTCAGTATATAGAGGATCTAACCTTTTTCTTTTTTCTAATCAATAATAATTGTAATGGGTAAAATGTTACTGATTTTTATAATTTTATTTTGTTAACTTTTCTTATTGTAGGCCTTATCATTGTTATTAGATTTCTTAATAATACTGACTCTCTGTCTTTAACAAAATCAAATAGTCGGGAGTCGAATATAATCATTTCGATCTCTCACATACAGCTTTATAAATCTTGAAGTGTCTTGATAACACATATTGTCACCCTCGATTTTAATCTTGTTAATTTGTACTTGATAGCTTCTTGTAAACCAGCTTTAACATAACTAACATTTTAGTTTCAAATTTTATGTACAATTATTTGTTTGTTTGTTTTTTATAGAGCAATTATTTGTATTTTAGGTACTTTAGTCTTTGTGTTTCCTTTTGTTTTCATATTTTATTTCTATGTATTGATTGTTCATTTTACTTTTAAAGTATAAAGATGTTAACGGGTGGAGTTAGGGGAGTCCATGGAATGGGGATTCTCCGAAATTCACGGGTATTACCCGTCATGAGGACTGATAACATCGAAATATACGTGTTTTATGCATTGTTAATTTGTTATTCGTGACATTTTACAAGTCTTTTCGCAATATACATATTCCTATAGCATTGAAAGCGTTCATATTATGTTTTCAATATCTACTTCTGATTATTTCATTTTTTAGGCTTTTAAGGCTCGATAAGGAGTAAATACCGCATCTTCCACTCAAAGGCGTTCGAATAGCTCATTATCCCCTGAAGTCAAGCTGCCACAAGACAAGATCACAAAGACTAAATGATTAATAGCTCAGATAGATCATCTACAAACTCCAAGCAAATGCCGAATTAGAAGAGTTATGACTTCCCTTATGTCTAGAGATGACCATTAACGAGTGTTAAGGAGTCATAAGGTCGAAGATAAAGTCCGGCCCAGCTCAAAGACGATGTCCAACCCATTTTCCTTCGTTGACGATGTCATTACGTTCAATGTTACGCCCCCTTACGGCCGTAACAGGGCATACCCGGACGTAATACTCAATGTAACTCCACCGTTGAAGACGAAGTTCAACAACCTAATATTTTCTAGGTTTTCCGACGGGCTTGCTACCTAGGGTTTGGCCCATGCATTTCCTATATAAACCCCCTTTGTCTTAGGGTTAGAGGCATCCAATCTCATTCAAACACATCCACCATCCCATCAAGGCCTGCTTTCATAGCCGTTGTTATCTTCTTTCATCTTCTTTCTTTCTTTATAGTTACAAAAACTGTCGTTGTACGGTTCTCAAGTTCTCAATAGTAGAGTTGAAGGTCAGACTTGTTTTTTAATCTTCCCTTTGAGATTTATATTATGCAAAGTTTTATTCTTTCATTCCATTTCTCTCCCCGAATCGACATGGAATCCGACAAGGAACCCCTCCGACGGGGAATTTGACAAGGAACCCTGACGGGGAACCCCAACGGGACATCCGTTGGGGAACCCTAACGGGGAATCCGTTGGGGAACCCTAACGGGGAATCCGTTGGGGAACCCTGCAGGGAATAAATAAATAAACAAATTGTAATTATATTATACTTTCATTGTAGCGTTAAGTTTAATCGAAATTTAATTCAGACACTATGTTTAAATTCAAAAATTGCCGATGATTACTAAAACTTCAAAATATATAACACTTTTGTACTTTAAGGATTAAGAGTATCGTACTATCCTACTCATTCTTACTTACACCAAATGTATATTTTTAAATGAATTCAAGTTTAAATATTTTTTGATAGTTATATGTGAGTAAATCATGCTAATGCTAACCTATATTAAACTTTTTCCGATCATATGAGGATAACAATACCCTCGAGAAAATTTTGAATATGTCGTAATTCACAAACGTCAAATCACGATGATCAAATGCATTGCACACTACATGTTTTTTTTTTATGTGTCATAGTGTGTCAGCTACGTGTTTTGGTGGTACATCCTAAATCTCAAAATTAAAATGATATAATATAACACTTTATCTTGACACCGTAATCAAAATGTTACTAAGATATAATAATTTTAGTTTACACTAGTTTATTGTTCGAATCTCGAACAAATGATTACCCAAATTTTGGATTAATATTATAAAATTATTAATCTCGAACTAAAGGGGAATTCATGGCAAAAAAAACACGATTAGATCAATTTGAACCATGAAATAAAATTATAGTTCCGGAAAAGAATATGATATAAGATTACAAGAATGACCTATAAAATTAAGCCTGACTTACAACAAGGCTTGAGCTCCAAAGGGAAAAAAGAATAAAATTAACAACCATGTTGCCCAGGCTGCAACATCTAAAGCCCCCAAAGTGCACACATAATCAATCGGGGCAAATGCCTACTTACAATTGATAAGCAGCCGTTACAAACCAACCCTCACTCTGACCTTTTACTCCCCCATCTTCACCAAATTACCCAGCATCACAGTCTTTCACACCTAAGTGTATCAGTATATCATATGTTATAGAACCAACATTGACACCACCTGATGATAGTCGCCGCACGTAGATCCGCCTTAGTCTCCCTCCACAAACTTCTTCTCTTCGTAATACTTCTTCTCGCTTTCTACTTTCTTTCGGTTGCGCTTCTGTGCAAATTTAAGGGGTTTTAACAAGTTAATGTAGCTGTGGCAGTGAATGATTTACAGAATCATAGAGATGTGTTACTGCTGCATACCATATATGCATCATGGTTTGCCATGATTCTTGTAGCTACTGATATTGTTGTTATCTTTTTTGGGCTCTCTACTACTTTGAAAATGCCCATGCTCTTTGGAACCTCATATGGATCAGCTTTCCCCTGGCATTATACGAATCATAAGATTGAAAATTTCCCCTTTTTTTATGATGATATATAGAAAAATATGGGCAACTTACATCACACAATGGATTGGATTCGGCAACAGTTCCATGCACAACCGTAGAAATATTGAAAGTCATTATCTGCATATGTCAAGAGATCACATATTATACAATGAACAGCATAGTTAATGCATAAGAGACCATTTTCAGGTTGTGAATGGATGAATATTTACAATAACAAGAAATCATGGATGACTGACGGACCATATCCTTTGTAACCTCCAAAGGAGCACCGATGATGATTTCATCAACATAACGGCAAGCCAAAACACTGAGACTACGCTCATGTAAGTTCATCAGTGGAAAATGAACCCCTCGAACTTCACTGCAAGAAGCCAAATAAATCATTAAGAGACAGAGTAGCATGAAACTACCAATAGAATCAAAATTGAACTTCATGAAAAAACAGGCAAGTCATTTATACACTCAAAATCTATGAGATGACAAATATAAAAACCACTACATCTACAATTTTGAGATGATAGATTATTCTTTGCGGAGGCAACAGGCAGACCGGTTTGATAGATTAATGAGATATCCTCAGCAAAAATTATGTTTGCGTGAAAATCTTCAAAGATACCAAGGGCATCACATTTACTTATGCCACAACAGTTATCTCATGATGTAACATAGGAATGGAGGAAAGCGGATATACCTGACGGTCTGGTCTGTATAAATGCCAACAAGAAGAAAGTCACCAAGTTGCCGTGCAGCTTTAAGGATCTATTCAAGCAAAGGACTATAATCAGTTGATACAGAAAGAACCAAAAGAAAGTCCACACGTCTGGCTAGAAAGGTAAGACAATTACAAGAACAAAAACAACTTCTACCTTGTAACGAAAGAAAATACAGAGCATCTATTCCATAGTTTGTATGGTAAGTTTCAGAAATTTATACCCAGCAACACACAAACCAAAAAACTGATAGCTGAAACATAAAGAGCATAGTGTCTAACAAAAAACATGATAGAAGAAAGTAACCAATAGGTCCTCCATCGTACCTCGACATGTCCAGCATGGAAAAGATCAAATGCACCATCAATGTAAACCACACGTGCATTTGGCCCAGGTGCCTTTTTCACAAGAAATATGATAATATCAGTAATCCTGCTGTATCTCTTTTTCAGAGCATTAGAGCTAGTTAATCAAGGATTTCACATACAATATGAGGGAGGAATATGATCCATTTTATGCATGAACCTTTTTACTATTCTACCTGGCCTTTCAAAGTGATATACCAAAAGAAAAAACAGTAATGAAAATAAGAAAGAAAAAGGTTTAGGTAAAAATGAAGTCTATACAAATATACATTCCCTTTGCTCTACGTAGCACAAATGAAGGTTCTACACGTATAGACTTAAAGGTCTCTGAGGCAGTGCAACTCATGATGTATAAAAATGCTGGGATTGTATAACTTGTATTTTTCTTAGGCATGGACATGTTCTATAGCTATCAAAGTCCTGCATGTTAAAGAGCATATCGAGCCCACTTCCATTTATAAGCATGGGCGTAAAAATATGTTCTTTATAGGAACATTCCCTTGAAAACCCAAAATAGAATACCTTGGAGAAATAGAAAATAACACACTATTCAAAGTTTAAGACCTAAAGATTCTAATGTGAATAGTATCTCATTTCCAGAAGCACCCCATTTTATAGATACTCACGACGATCTGTGCATATCTGGACATGCTCAGTTCCTCAGTCATGAAGCTGACTTCCAGAAGCACCCAATTTATAGATACTCATGAGTAGATGATCTATATAATGTGCAATTTCTCATGTGCTTTGTTAAAAAACTCGAGTTTAGGTAAATTTGTAAGCCAAAGAAAATTGCCATGGCAAGTTGAGGCTAGAATAGTAATTGACGGTTATGGATAATGGCTAGTTGTTAGGGCTGTGAGGAAACTAGCTATAAATATAGCTAGAAAAGAGGCATAATGCCTTGTTTATAGCTAGAGCCCTCATAGCCCTAATAACTAGCCAAAAGCCATTACGCATAACCGTCAATTACTACACTAGCCTCAACTATCCATGTGCCTAACAACCACACTTGGGAAATGTAGTTACAAAAGCACATAAAACACATAACTAAACATCAAGGAAAATACCTTGCCATTTGCAAACTGCACAATTCTCCTCGATGTAGGCAAAAAATGAGATAAATGGCCACCTATGTTCTGTCTATCTTCATTCAGGATTCCAAGGTCGCTGTTTTTTACATGCAAAGTTGGATTTTTTAAAGCTGTCAATATCCTCCCTGGCAGAAAGAGTACGAGAGAGGCGTCAGTCAAAAGGTACCAACTCTAGGAGGGTATACCAGAAAATAGTTGAAAATGATTTGGATAAACACCCCTTTAGAAGAAGGCTTAATCCAAACAAATTATGCAATCAATTTTGCATAAGGACCAAAAACTGAGACAGAAAGGACTAGGAGCACATACAATTTTCACATCAAACAGACTTTCACCAAGACACAAAATTATTTAAAAAGTATTTCTTATCATGATAACATTCACATTCATAAATTATGAAGTGGCTCAAAAAAAACTGTTTCCAGATTAATTCATATTCAAGGATAGATATAATACCTACGATATCTGTACTAGAAACACCTTCAGTGCGTTTAATCTGCTTATACCGGCCAGCTTTCTTAGCCAATGCATAAGCATCAGTGCCATCGGGAAGAAGACAAGGATCGTCACCATGTATAATATAGTCAATCTTGTATTCATTGAAGAGCTTTTTCATAAACTGCTCCGTTATTGCATAAGGAGCATCCGCGATAACTTCATCCACCCACTTCAATCCACTGACAAGTGCCAACCTGATATTCAAACTCATATTTCATAACAAGAAAGGATAAAAATTGAGAGAAATGATTACAGAGGCCAGGCAAAAACTACTAAATCTGGATTGACCTGAGCCCAGCCCAAACCTTTTGCCTGCCCATAATCATGGACCTAAAATGTGTGTAATCCAGGCATATGCCAACCCAGACTCACAACAAGTATGAGATACACGTATGTTAATAAAGCAGAATAACTAACAATAAAATTATATGTACCTCTCTTCCATGGATAAAACCGGAGGACCCTTGTTTGCTAGAATCTCTTCATCGCTTACTACTCCTACTATCAATTCATCACCCAAAGCCTTTGCCTGTCTTAAAGCATTTGCATGGCCATAATGCATAAGATCAAAGCACCCATCCATGTAGACTCTGATTCTCTTCTTCTCAGGTTTGCTCTTTTTCAAAATACCAAAGTTCGGGAATAAATAAGGGAAACAAGGTACCCAAATTTTGCCAAAATAGCTTGTTGATAAGCCAAGCAAAGCTGCAGTGACCATTAGTCCGCCAAATAATTGTGGATAATTACAAGCTCCATCCCATGTCCAATTGTTAGTTTCATATTCCATATCTCCTCACAACAAACCTAGACACCCTAGGGCCTCTAGGTTCAACCAAAGGGAATATGAGAAAACTGCAAAATCGAAACAGCACTCAGTTAAACATGGAAATCGAATTTCCTCCTATATATAAAGCAAAGTCAATCATGAGGAGTACATAAGGATGCTGCCTTTGGAAGCATAAGGAATTAGAAATGAAATTGGTGAAAAGAAGGGAGAGTGTAATATATAAGAGCAGTTTTTTAATCTTTTCTTTCTATGATTAGCAATTCACAACTCTACATTATTAACTGAAACAACAAGTGACATAAAATAGAAGGGAACATAACAAAATTCGGTGGATCTTCAACATTCATGAATTGTAGAAAAGCATTTATTCATGAACTTTCTAAAGCAGTAGTTCTAGTTTGTTGTGGTTTATAGTAGGTAAAAAATTAGTGATTCTGGTCGCACGTCAAGCTGATAAGGAAGGCACAAAAACCATGTAGCATGCACTCCCAGAACAGCTGCAACATTCCTCATACAGAGAGCTTTCATCACCCAAAAGAAAAAGCTGTTGCAGCTTCAACAGCTAGAAGTGTATATTGCAATTAGTTGGTGAACATCCTAATAAAATTTATGTTCCAGCGCAAACAAAAAATCCATATAACTAACAGAAATCCTCGTTCCTCGAATGAAATGTAACTTATCCAACAAAACAGGAACAAAAAAAAATCACGATTCCCTGAAATCTCACATCTCCAAAAAAATAACGCAATTATATATGTAGACGGTGCTTAATCATCATTGAATCTCAATTGTAATGCCAAAAGGTTAACAGAGCGGATAGGAAAGTGAGCAATTAAACAAGGATTTGAGATCTTGCAAGTGAAAAGAAATCGATGAACCACACATACACATACATGCCAGATGCATAAATTGGAAACTCCAAGAAGATGAAAATCAAATCTCTGAGAGCTTAACACGATCCAGACGATGCAAGCACTCAGAGAATTCAGAAACTTCATCGTTAAGAGAAAGGCGAATTTACACAGATCAAATCAAATGTCCACGTCTTACCTGCTTAATTATTTTAAACAAAATTGAAGATTTGTAACTTTTCCCTGAACTCGCTGGCCCTTCGTGATCCCAGCTTGTTCTGCCGAGATTGCTCTGACCTTTCGTCCTCGATTTTGCAAGACCTCGACCCGGATTCGGTTTCCCAAAGTGTGTGCTCCCTTTCCGCAGCGGTTCCGTCAAGTTGCAGCTTGCACAAGAGAGATTGCAGATTCTAAGGGTTCTTTCCAACTAACCGTGACATATATATATATATATATATATATATATATATATATATTTGAAAATATCTCAGCTTTTTCACTTTTAAAATACGTCCTTTGTAGCGCAACTTGTATTTTATACTCAAGATTAGACCTGGGCATCCCCGGACTCGGGTCGGACTCGCATAAAAAATTTACCCGTTTTTGCAGGCTGGATTCGGGTCTAGTCCGGACTTCGGGTCTAAGGTCTTATCCGTACCCGTCTGGAGCGGGCTTCGTGTCAGGTGAACCGGGCCCATTTTTTATATATATATTTTTTTAAAATAAAAATTATACATATTAAATATTAAATAAATAAAATTATAGCACATAGTTCAATTTTTTTTTTGATACAAGGTAAGCAGAATAGGAGGGTCAGCGTCTAGACACCGACCGACCTACAACATCCTTTCGGATGAGTACAACTACATCGTCTGGGAGATCGTCCTGTTCATCAGTGGCAGAAAGTCCGTGTTTTGCGAGCTTATCCGCAACCGTGTTCATTTCCCTGAAGATGTGCGTGGTGCTTGCTTGAAAAAAGCCTGAGATGCTGGTAGAAATGTCTGAACATGTCGGTCTCCCACGGAGGTTTCCAAGCGTGGTTGATTGAATTGATCAGCATCAGATTGTCTCCCTCGATCTCAATAGCCGACACTCCTATCTGTTTAGCCTTTTGTAGGCCTTCCCGCAGAGCAAAAGCTTTTGCCTCTAAAACTGAATCTGCATGACATTCCCTTTTCCATGGGCTAAACGAAGGTCGTGGCTATCACGAATGATGAAACCAAAGGCGAAATGATTGTTAATGTTCGATGCTCCGTCAAAGTTAAGCTTAACGAAATTCTCTTTTGCTTTTTGCCATATGATATTCTTGGTCTTCCTTCTTTGTCTTTTATTTATTTTGCTCTTAGTTGTATCGGGTTTGATTTCTAATATTCTCATATATATATTTTACATATTTAAATTAAAAAATAAATAAAACGGGCTTCCGGGCCGGGCTTAGCGGCCCGGACGGGCCTGTACCCTTGCTCGTACCCGCCCGTTTTCACGGGCGGGCTTGCCCGCGTTTGCCCAGGTCTACTCAAGATATATGAGTACCTATGTGAAAGTCTAAAATTAATCGACGAGTCTCACATTAATTGAATCTTACTATTATGTCATTGATGGGGATACCCTCCCAATATCAATTTTTCCATACATGCCGTCAGAAGGATTTGAACTCGAATCTCCAAACTAAACACTTAAGGAGCCTAGCACCACATCTCACTAGACCAACTGAGTATTGGTTTTAAATTATATTTAATATCTATGTTAATACATAAGCTAATACACAATGTTTTCTTAATAAAGAAAAACCGTTTAATGCATTGGACGACACATCGTCTAATAGATCGAAAGGTCTTAAGAAATTTGCAGACGAACAAACTGACATGAAGAGCGAAATAAAAAGAAACACCAAAGAAAAACAAAAAAGTACAAGTAGATCCGTAAGCAACCGAGATCTTCAGGGGAAATGAGAGCGACTCGGTCTCTAGAGAACGGAGAGTATAAACATTTGTTGTCGAAGGAATTGCACAAAATTAGATTGGGGAACAACTGTGTACATCTCAGATTTGAACTTGAATAATAACTTTCAGGAGTCGATCACAAAATTCATGACCCCTCTAAGACAAACAACTTGAACGCCCACCAATAAAACTTTCTCAATTCTCGGAAGAGTCCACTACAAAACACGAAACACTTGAATTACAAGTGAATAACTCTGAAAAAGAGGTTGAGGGAAAGCACAAGGTATTCCTAAAACACGAGCTTGTTGAAACTCATCTCTGAAATTTTTGTTTACTTGACAGAGTTGGTTTTTGTTGATTGATCTTCTTTTGGTTCTCTTTTGTTTTGTTGTTTAATCATCTTTTATTTTATTATTTATGTACTAAAAACAATGTTCGCTGAAACTTGTTAAGCAACTTTGCTTCATCTTTTCATTGAATTAGTAATCTTTTTCTGTTTTTTTAGTAAGAGATAGATGTTAAACATGTATATGACCATTGGGTCAAAAGGTCCACTTACATTACTTATTTTTTAGAGAAAACGCCGCATGTGAGATGCAAAAAACCCTAGTCACCAAATGTCGCCAGATTTTGAAACGCAAGATCAAGGAGTAAGGGAACAAGAGGAGTGTTGATGGAGTCCGAAAAAAGTTCATGAAGCTAAGGATACATCCAAGGAAAAACGTAAACCTATCCAAAGAACCATCGATCAGCCTCAATATTAAGGTATAGAGTTCGTGGGTCGTCAATCAACGACATTCAATCGTTTTGTTGTTGTTAGGTTGAGGATACAGAGAAGGAGGTCATGAAGGATGAAACAATGGAAGAAAATGTTGGTATGGACGAAGACTCTAGAGCAAAATCACAAAATTCAGGAAAGTATCATCACTTGTTTGTGATATTCACAATAGAGATGGAGATAATAAATTAAAAAATCGATTCTCACTTTTCTAGTTTTGAGAGGAAAAGGAGTTTATCCTTGTTATCTTAGTTTGGTTTGCTTCTTCAAGAGTAATAAAAGAAGCTTACATTGGAGACATGTTGATTCATCTACTTTGATTTAGAAAAAAAGAAGAGGTTTATAATAGATAGATTTCCTTTACATCAATAAAAAGAGGGTTTCCTCTTAATTTATAGTAGAGAGCTTTTGATCACAAGGTAATATACAAAGTTAATAATACACATTATACTTGTAGGAATTTGTACTATTTCAAAACTCTTTGTATACTGTTTATGGGTTTTTTCGAAACTACTTGTGTAATTGCTTGTATAATTATTATTTCAAAACTACTTGTGTAATTGCTTTGGTAAAATGATAATACGTTCTTCTTATGATTTTTATCCGAAATGCTTGTGTAATTACTATTTTACAATTGCTTGTGTAATTGCTTTGGGTAAATGATATCACGTTCTTTCTATGATCCCCCGAAATTGCTTGTGTAATTACTATCGAAACTACTTGGTAATTGTTTTGGGTAAATGATAACACGTTCTTCCTATGAAATTTTACCAAAACTTCTTGTGTAAAAACTATTTCGATATTGCTTTTGTAATATCCTTGGGGTTTTTACAATTACTTGTGTAAGATTTGTTTCATGTTTATTTGTTGTGTAGAAGAAAGAATTTTATTGGAGAATATGCTCAATCGAAAACCATATCCAACTTCACAATGGTAGTTTTTTTAAAGAACTTTTCAATTGAAAAAAAAATAATTAAAAAAGAGGTGATGTTGCAAAAATTAAGGAGTAAAGATACTTTATTTATTTAATTTTATAAATAGGTTGTTGGAGTGAGCGCCCTAATTTATTTTCAATAAATAAAAAGGCCTTATTTCACCAATTCTCTAAAAATTTATCCACATCTATATATATTATGAAAACCTCTTCCAATTTGCCTACGTGACAGTTCCTAAGGGCATCCACATTAACATTTTTTTAATTTATTTACATCAATGTCACTCAATAATTGTAGATTTGTCATTGGTCATAGTTAACTTAAAAATAAAGATAAATTCAAATTTAATGTTAACATTAACTAACTCGATTGTTAAAGATCTCTCTAACTTGATTATTTTAACCAAATTTCCTTAAAATAATTATAATTGCATTTGGTTTGATATATATATATATATATATATATATATGTGTGTGTGTGTGTGTGTGTGTGTGTGTGTGTGTGTGTGTGTGTGTGTGTGTGTGTGTGTGTGTGTGTGTGTGTGTGTGTGTGTGTGTGTGTGTGTGTGTGTGTGTGCGCGCGCGCGCGCGCGCGCGCGCGTGCGTGCGTGCGTGTGTGTGTATCATATTAATTTTTTGATTTATTATAATTATTATATCTCTATTTCGTGTTAATTATTTTTTTAAACGTGTTAGCTTATTCATGTTACTATTTCGTTATAGATAGAAGAAGAAAAAAAATAATCAGTTTATTTAAATAATTAGTTTATTCATGTTAAAATTTTATGTAATATTATTTTTATAATGATAGAAAATTTTTTTAAATAAAACCGGACATTAAACTAGTTATCTTAAAAATACAACTCAATAATTTATCCATATCAATAGATCTATGCATGAAAATATGAATTTTTAAATAATATAAGTGCATGTAAAATGAATGTTTATGGATAGACAAAATTATTTTATAGGTTGTAATTTTTTTTTATAAAATTCTATTTATAATGATATTTAAGCCATGTTTTTAAATGAAATACAAATAAATTATAATGGATTCCACAGGAAAAAAATTTCATGTGAGCTTCATCTTACAAAAGATCAAATTTTCTTGATATAGCAAAAATAATTCTCTTTTAAATTTGAAAGTTAAGAACACCCACAAGATCAACTAATGTGGGTAAATTGTAGAATATAACCTAGCCTTGTGAGGTGATGCAATTTCTAGCCTAATCTTATATGATTGTGTGTTGGTCTTTACTTGCCGCCGGTAGTGTCTTACGAGGTGTTTTGTATCTTTAATGACTTGAAAATTAATAATTTAAATAATAAAAAATAAATTTATCGAGATTTATGGACAAACGACCCTATAACTTCCATGATAAAAGCTTGAATCTATATTCATGAGTCTACAATTAGACTTAATTTGCTAATTTTTTTAGTCTGATATGTAATACGATCGAAACTTGATTTGTTTTCAAAAGATCGCTACATAAAGATGTTAGAGACTTGTTTATGTTGTTAAACAACACTTCCCTTCGGCAGAATTCAAGAATTGTGCAAGACAAATCTTCACAAATTGGCATAAGAATAATAAAGAAGAGCATACGAGGACCGTTTTTTAAAAAGTTGTAAGGGCATAAACTAGGGATGAATTTGAGGCATCAGAATACTTAGTAGCAACGCAATTCAATGTGCTTTATCAAAACTTACCCAAGTTCTTTTGTAGAATTCGCTTAAGAAGCTTGCAAGAAAGTAATGTGCAAGTGAGTAATTCTTGTAGATGCATTCAATGGGTATATTTTGAGGGCAAGTTCCAAACTGTTGAACATGCATTGAATTAAGTTTATTTTTGTTTGTGTCTTTTTAGTTTGACCTAGTCTTATATATACTTGACGCTCAAGTATAAACCTATCAAATATAAACCTTCCAAGTATAATCCTGCCCAATTATAAACCTAAGGGTTTTGTTCCTATATATATTGTAGGGTTCTTAGTTTCCTATTATCTAATAATCTGAAAATCTAACTTAGTTATCATTTGTTTATTCTCTCATTGTAATATGAAATTCCTCAATAAAATCTCTTTGAAAAGTGGAGGTAGCCTTTATTGGGTGAACCACTATAAACATGTGTGTGTAGTCATTCTTGTTTGTTGAATTATGTTTTTTCTCAATGATTCTGCACAAGCTCAAGAAAATTGAGATGTTGTACAATAGAAGGAGATTCATGAAATAAAAAAAAAAGTTATTTGTCCAAATATAAAGAAAAGGTTGGAAATTGAGAGGGAATAAGCTAAGTGCACACTCGCCCTTTTATCAATGTGCAATTTCAAGTCATGTACTTTTGTGACACGGTATCATTATACTTAGATGTTAGGACTTGTAGTTCTACACCACAATGAAATGATCCCTAGAGACATGGGCAAAAAATTTTCTCATGATATCGATTGTGCACCTACAAATGTGCGTATTCTAACACATTTATAATATAAATAAAAATTTGAACAAATTTATAGCCAACATGTGTTTGTTTAATGGCCCGGACTACTTTGTGTTATTGTGTTCTCTCAAATAAACTCTACTCATGGGTCTTCACAATAATGAACATGTATTGTTGTTCTCCTCCTACCACTCGATTAAGATGTTTTTTTTTCTTCTTCTTGTTTAGATGGTATTTTTTATAACCTTTACTATTGTTATGCTTGGATGATATCTTGATAATGATGTGTAGGTGATGGTTTGTTGAATTGTATTGTTGGACTATTTTATCTTATTTGAATTACGGGATTGTTATTCGGTCAGACAAATGGAGGTAATGCACTCGTAGAGGGAACGAAACTCTCGAGCAATGCGAGTGCACAAATTTATTTTAAAAGTTTAAGAATAGATCATTGAATTCCATTGGTTGAGTTGGTCGTTGGCCGCTCCTGGGTGCAAGAACTCCTTTACTATCACTTCTCCCTTTTTAACTGTTCTCTTTGTAACAAAACTTAACAACTCCCAATAAAAGATAAAATATCACCCCGGATGTACTCGTTGTGCACATGCGCCCCACCCTTGACATATAAATACGCCCACTAATCGACATCCGATTGCATTGATCGTTTTGTAAATTTTTGACAGAATAAATCACTTTAGAAATGAGTTGTTTCTTCTTTTCTATAAAACAATTATCAATGTTTCTCTTGTTTTTTAACATAAAACTTATATTAAAACTCATTTGTGATACATGTGTCTATAACAATCTATTGTTTCATACATATGAACTTATCATCACACTAACCAGGTTTTGACTTGTTTGCTTGGGTAATGTTATGGGTAATTTTTTTAAAAGTAATAAACTTTTTCATCTGTGTTTATTTGAGTTAATTAATTTTCAATTCCTTGAAGATATGAGATACCTATCATACAACTCATCACTTTTACTAAAAAAAAAAATTTGTTTACGAGCATATCTGCAACATATACTATACAGTACTAAAAGAAACCAAAAACGCTCTCTTGGCCTATAGGCCACCACCCTCAGCCTACCGGCCACCACCAGCCTTGGCCTACAGGCCACCACCCTCGGTAGAGAGGGTGAAGGAGAAACTCAGCCGCCACCAACCTCGGCCTACCGACCACCATCCCCGGCTTACCAGCCTTTTGTCTTGGCCTCTCGGCTGCGCCGCTCGGCCACTCCTCTCTGCCTCTTTCTGATTTCTTTGTAGAAGGTTTTGGTGAAAAGTGGGTTAGAAAACCCTAAAAACAATTGGGAGAACAAATGGATCCCACTCACCAGACCAGCCTCGGCCGACCGACCACCTCTCTTGGCCTAATGAGTAACGCCGCCCTCGGCCACTAGCACTCATCTATTTCCTTTTGCTTCTAATCTTCTCAAATTTAATCCCCAAGCACCCATCTCCCCCGGATTTGGCCATGAATCCTGACCAACTATTTGTTTAGTTGATTTGGGCTCTGTTTTGGCATCACCTGCCCTCCTTCTCCGGGAAATACATGATCGGTTACTGTGTGCTCTCGCTCCAGTTTCATCAATCCGACGGTACTGTGGTTGTTATGGTTTCCTCAATCCTAATTGCGCTTTTCATCCTAGGAAAATTACGGAGGAAAACTGCTGCCCGGATTTGGCCATGAATCTGGACTGTTTGTTCTTAATTGAAACAAAAATAGGTGTTTATTTTCTCTCGATTTTGTTTTCCTAATTTACAGATATTAAATACAATAAAAGGAAAGCTAAAAGCAATGTTTGCCTAATTAACAAATGATAAGTACCGTAAAAGGAAAACTTAAAAGCAAAGAGAAGCCTCCTATGAGTCCTATCATAAACAACCGGTGTTATTTTTTGTCAAATTTGGTTTAAGCTTAAAAAAAAATCAAAAAATCAAAAATCAAAAGATAAAAATCAAAATCAAAAGGTTGTTAGTATTAGATCAATGTTATCAAACTCTCGCTCTGCTCCTAACACGGTTTAATAATATGGGAGATCCCCACTAAGAATTAACATTCTTTCATAATGTGGTTTTATGAACAACAAACATCAATTGAGTTTCTTAGGTTCACGTTGCATGGTCCGATGATTCGATTCACGTCTTGGTTTTGTGAGCTTCGCCGGAAGAAGCTTTGAATTTGTTCGTGAGAGAAGTCGAGGATATCTGATCGAAATCTGAAGAGTTTTTAGGAGAGTCCAAATCTGAGGTTTCCACCGGTGGTCCTTGGGAGTTGTACTCTGCACTTCTTCTACAAACTCTTTCTCGTTGTTTCATCCTCGCTTTGTTCGCCTGATGCTTCCTTTGTTGCTCCTTCATCGGCTCGTTGTGATCATAGTACTCTTTTGATGTTTTTTTTTCCTTTTTTCTTAGGTTCCGGTTTCCTCATGACGGTTAGTCCGTCTGCCGATCGGCCTTTCAATACATTGGACGTTGTGTCGTCCAGTGTATCGAACCACTTTCCTTTATCAAAAACAAAAAAAAAACATATACTATACTACATTTAGTATAAGATAGGTTTTCATTTTGATATTTTGAAGGTTAGGGTATAGAGCACAACACTCCAAAAAGGTTAGTATGTTCCACAATTTACACCTTCATTAGAGATACAACAAGACACCTCATCACTTCCACCAGGAAAAAAAAAAAAAAACTAGCGATGCCAATGAGCATAGGCCGAGTTTTTAGTTCCATTTTTAATAAGGTTATGCTTCAGACAGCAACATCCGGAGGGTAGTAAATTTCCACAATTTACCAAAAAAAAAAATCAAAATCAAAACTTTAATAATTGTTTCAAAATTATATCATCGCTTTATTAGCGTCTTGTTTCCTATTAATTTGAGATCAGCATTTTCTGTATCTGTGCAACATAGGTGATAGATATCCCAATGGAAAACACAGGACCAGTTACAGAAGAAAAAAAAAAAAAAAAGAAAGAACAAAGACATGATCATATTTCTGGATTGATAGCACTCCTAGCATTTCTGATATTTCTACAACAAGCTAGACAAAGGGGCATCCGTAGAAACACTCAAGAGACATATTCAAGAAAGCCACAATCTGTGCTATTACCAGTGGAAACTTTAGGAGGGGGTAACTTGTGCAGAGCCCATTCTGGGGCCCTATTGAGCCACAATCCTTCACCAGTGTCCTTGTGTCTGAAATCAGGATGCCTACTTGTTGTCTGTAAGTAAACAAAAAATGAGCATAAACAGACGAGAGCGGAATAAGGGCATCAGCAAGAAAAGAAGGGACCATCGAATCAACTGCAGGTTTACCTTATCAGAACGATTGTCCCACCACTTACTTGGGTTCTCTATTAAGTCTTTCCAGAACTCAACACCTGATCCCTGATGATCTACAATTGAGTAAAATCATAAAATATTGCATAAGAATTCAATATATTGGCAAGTCAAGTAAAGATGGACAAAAGATAATTCACTTGTGCAGGAATATGAGTAGAATGTTTCTTTAACCTCTATGTTCCATCGGTTTTTTGGCCGTGTTGACTTGAGTGTTAAATTCTAAGCCTTCCAGTTTCTCTGCAATCCAACTTGGTGCTGAGTTAAGCCAAAGTGCACGGCCATCTCTATGCTTAAAATCAGGATGTTTTGGTTTAACCTGAAATTTTATATAAAATCAACTAGTAACTACTACACATCAACATGCTGATTTACCGATATCAGATATTTAGATGATAAAGAGTTTCGTACCACATTGTTAAGCTTATCATTGCGAAAATCTCTCCATTCTTTTGGTTTGCTGATTAGGTCTTCCCAAAAGCTAGTGTCAAAAGATTGTTTCCAACTGACTGCAATTAAAAAAGTACAGCATGAGTTAAAACAGGGAAATAAATTAAGGTAAACAGAATCAAATCAAAGGTGAATAGGCTTGAGCCACAAGAATATTCTGTTATTTCATTGAATTATATTACTACAGATATCAAATTCCAACATGATATTCTCAATTCTCATATTCACATTAAGTTCAAATTTCATTATTAGCACCTTACGTGACCAAAGTTCCATGATCAGTTTCGCTCAGACTTGCCTAAGGAGAATTCTAGTAATTTTTACGGCTGCAAAACAAACAGGTTGAGCACCAAGCAAGCAGCTTTTTTCTGGCCAAACACATTTGTTGCATAAGCAACAATATAATAGGATTACACTGCCAATCCAGGATACCAATATGTCAGAGAGGGCTTCAAAGTTGTTAAATAGGAAGCAGTTTGTTACTTTGGTTTGCCCTAAAGGAGACATCTAAATATCAACTAATTTTGGGGGACCCAAGTACAGTAATCAATTTGGAAAAGAAAAAAAAAAAGTTCACCCGCTTGCATTAATTACTTTACAGAGAAACTGTCAGATTGGGGTTGTGGAAGAAGAAATGATTCTTGTCCCAACTCCCAACAATAGTGTTCTCTGCACATTTTCAGACCAAATTCAATTTTCTACTATTTTTTATTGCTAAAGAAACTTTTAGACTTACCATTGCGGATGTTCTTATCCAAATAAATGAGAAGTAGGAGGTAATGCCACTATTCTTCAACAACATTCTTGAGGAAATTCTATATTTCAACTTCACAGGGACTGTCAGGCACTTGAATAGTTGAGGCTAGAAAAGTAATTGACGGTTAGGGGTAACGGTCATTTAGGGCTGAGGGAATTAGCTAAAGTCACCTACTGTGACCTCAGCATTAGTATGCTATAACCAATGCATTAGGCTTCCTTTCTAATTATCCAGGAAATCAGTATTTTGAAAGGGCCTTAGGCCAGAGAAGTTGCTTTTCTTGGTGCTACCAGAGTTTAGCTCCCTATGTGTGTGTGTTGTTCTTGGGCTTTTGTGCTGTGTTTGTGTCCAATCCTTGTGTTCTAATCACACATAGAGTGATTTGTGTGTGTTTTCAGTTGATTCCTGGTTTTACACTCTATCAGGTACATATACTCTGCAGCTATTATCAAAGAAAAATGTATCAAGGCGATGCTCTCAACAACTACTCGGAACAGTCCCACTAAAGTTTGAGTCCAATACACGGGAAGTTGGGAAGTGTTTCACCACTTTACATTGAGCTCCCAAGTGTGTATGTGTGTGTGTATTGTTCTTGGGCTTTTGCGCTGTGTTTGTGTCCAATCCTTGTGTTCTAATCTCATATAGATTGATTTGCTTTTGTTTTCAGTTGATTCCTGATTTACACTCTATCAGTTACATATACTCTGCAGCTATTATCAAAGAAAAAGTATTGAGCCAATGCTCTGAACAGCTACTCAGAACAGTATCACTAAAGCTTGAGAAAGTTGGGATTCGGAAGTGTTTCACCGATTTGCATTGAGCTCACAAAATTATTAAATACCTGTCATCCCATAACGAGGCAAGCCAAGCAGAAAGAAAGGATTTACCAGGTGTATAAGGCTTCACGTCTTGCTTATGTGATGTATATTGGCTCTTAGCATAAGGAGACCCTTGAACAAAGTTAAGGCTGTGGACCGTGACCTATTCCAACAAATGCCCATCAATAAAGTTCAGCTGTAAGACATTATTCCTAAAGTACAGGAAAGTTTTTTGATGTATTATGCAAGAAAAAAATAATCAAAGAACAGGTGACTAAGAAAAATAAATTAAAAAATACAGACCAGATATTTTTCCTAAGCCCAAAGTTAAGAAAATGCTTGTAAGATGCTGTCACATAATTTAAAAAATGAACAATGATACAGATTTTTTTTTTATAATACATGAATCACAATCGGCCGTCTCAGAGGGAGGTATGCAATGCTCCACGTGATAAAAGGGGTCATGGTGGATGGACAATCTAGGTCAGAAAAAGGTTCGGAAAATAAATGAAATAGAGAGTTTACAATTTGAGCTTGCCAGAACTGTATCAAATACGATTTGAGTGCTTTATGGCTCGATACAATCTTCATCTATTTACTTTAGCAGTATTAGCAAAAACTAAAAGAGAAAAAAAGGACATGATAGTATGATACCCTTTACAATTGGAAATGAGAAAATGGAAACCTAACTCATCCCCTTAATTTTGAATTTATGATAAGTTGCAGGCACACACCCAATCCCTACTTCTAAAACAATCCGCACTAAAGCCATCAAAACATGACTTAGTCCAAAGACCTAGGCCAAGAATACCAGGTACCACTGAAAAGTTCTCAATCCAATATGACCCAAACCCAAATGACACCATATCAGTCAACATCAAAATTATGACAACATAAAAGCAGTTATGTTGATCTTTTTCAGTGAGTTCAAGCACCACGCTATGTCTTGGCAGCCTAAATTATAGTGTTTTACTGGACCACTACCAAGTTGATACCGAAAAATTCTATCATAAAAACAACTTAGAAGAAATTAATGTTGGAACATTGAACATCATATCCAGTTGATCTAAAATGCTCTATATTCCTTTGCAAAAACCGAATAGAGTAGCATTTAAATCCCAACTTGTACACAATCAATAATATACTAACTCCCATAGCAAACAGATACGGGAAAGGCCTATGAGGTAGCATCTAAAACACAAGTTATACACAATCAACGGGATACTAACTCCCAATGCAAACACATACAGGACAGGCATGGTACAAAACGTTATATCTCAATATCACTTAAAATAGAGCAGAAGAAAATTTTAGATGAAAATTTAGTTCCCTATCTGACCAATTTTTTTTTTCTTCCTTATTCTTATAACTAAATCCTCATTTTGTTGAGCATAAATTTCTTTGTTGTGCCACTCATTCAAGGGAGAAAAATATGCTGTAGTACAGAAGTTGACATAAATTCAGTGGATATGAGAAAAAGCAGAAGCCCTTGTCTTTCCCAGGTTGTGCTAGATCAAAGCAAAGGCCAACAAAAATGCTTGATCACCCAATGTTTCTAGGCCCATAGCTAGTTCACGGGAAAAAAAATGTGCGGCAACTAAAGGTAATGTTATATCAACTGCTGGCAGGCAGACTGCAACTTCATTTGTTTTCTAAAATGAAATATCAGTTACTAAATAAAAGGAAACACCCACTTTGATGTTGTAACGGCTAACTTACATATTTAGTCAAAAAGATATATATTGCTTTTCTTATGAATTGGATTCTGGGGAATAAAGTTAGCACGTATGTGACTGTAACACAGGACCCTTAAACCATTTTCCCTTTCAGCGGTAAGCAGTGCAGCAGGCACAAACTTTGGTGCTCCTTTCTAAATTTTTTACATCTAAAAAATTCATGGAGTGGAATGTTATAAATCCTGGTAATAGAATGGAGTGTTCACCACAAAAGGCATAAGCTGCTGTCAACAAAAAATGGATGGTATCACTAAAAGATGCTTCTTGTTAACTATTTTTTATTAACTCTGTCAATACAGTATTAGGCAAATAAAGTATCAAACACCTTATACCACCAGTATGAGATGTGACAAACAAAAGCATTCGTTGAAGAGTCTACAAAAGAAATAAATGATACCTGGAAATTATCCTGAGTCAAAGTCAAAGGCAAATTTTCAGCACTCAGACGACCGGCTATGTAGATATTGTCATTCTTTTTTAGATGGCAGGCAGCGGTATGAGCCAAGTCACCTTCAAATACTATCGGAATCCTAAATTCATAAATGCCAAATAGGGAAAAATCAGACACAGGTGAAAAGGCTGTCACTAAAAAGGTAACAAGTTGATCATGAAGCTAAGTTTGTTAATTTGGAAGTATCATGTCTCCCACAAGGTTATCCTATTGAAGAATATTTAACCTCACCAGAAGAATAAGCAAAGAGCAGAGGGAGTTTGGTGCAGAGTATTAAGGCCTTGGACGAAGGTAAGGGTGGTTAGGGCACGGAAGAAAGGGGAAAAAGTCGGGTCAGCAATGAGGATGCAAAGGAGGAACAAGGAAAAGTATATGTGCCTGCAGCCAATGAGAAGAAGAGCAGAATCTTCTATGGTGGTGGAGTTGTTATTTAGGATCTTATCTGATTCCAATAGATACCAAATATCATGTTATCAGGTCCTAACCCAATTCCTTATCCAACCTAATACCCCCTCATTTCACCCTAAAACTCAAGTTTTTACAAAACACCCCCTAAGAGCATATGGATAAAAAGCAACTCATATTTTCTTCTAGCATGATATTTTGAGAAATATCAACTAAGTAGAAGAATGTATGGCGCAGCACTAGCATTAATTTAGGGCTTGTTTGGTACTCATATGAATGACAACACAAAGAAGGGAGAAATTTTATGATGATTTTTCTCTAGAGAAAAGAGTTCCAGATCGAAAGAATGAAAGAGAGGACAAATATAAGTTACGTGATGCCTCTAGTTTTTGGAGCATATCAAAATAATAGAAAAGGTGTATTCGGAGTACACCAGGATATCAATCTGAGATCTATATACTTATACACCAACTACTAGATACGAGCTTTTTTTTATGTCGATACTCATATCTGATATCCATATATGCCAAACATGCCCTTATACTTTGTTCTAATAAGAGTTATGAAAATATAATCTAATAAGCAAGCTTAGAAGCTCCCACTTATCATGGATTTTTCTTAGAAGACTATAAGCTGATTGCAATACTTGCATATAACACTTTCAAGATAGAGAAAGTGTTGGATACTAAGTAAGGTTTAATCCTTCAGGAGACGGCAGTCAAAGACAAGGCCACAAAACGGAGAAAAAGAAATGTACCTGTTTAGTTTAGCACCCAAACAACATAGTCAGCTAAACCTTTCTCCAATGGAGGCTTTAACCTAAAGGCTAAAGCTGAAAATCAGCATTTTCACTCTTTGTATTAAGCATTCTACGATGTAACATAACAACACTCTAAATGTCAGCAACACAAAATCTTCCCCATAAAATATTCATTTCCTAAAATTCATCGCTGACGGCATACCAACCTGTTGATAACATCTTCATTCACAAGCATAATCTCTTAACTCTTCACCCCCAAACAATTTAACAACCCAAAAGGAGACAAGACGACTATAATAGAAAGAGAACATTCAATCCATTCCCCAAGATATAGCAAATAAATTCAAAATTAAATAGAAGGGAATGTTCAATAGCGTACGAGAGAGACGGCATGGAAGGGTGATCCTGAGAGATGATGGTAGCAGCCCAGTCCTTGCCATCTAAGGAAGACAGGAACTGAATCGGAGATTGTACGACTCCGATAAAGTTGATGAAATTCGCGACCTTTGGTTGAAATGGTATCTCGGTTGGCCGGGGCCGGCTAAGAATATCTTCCGGCACCTCAAGCTCTTCGGCCGGCGGAGGCTGGGGTTTCCTGGTGGAGTAGGAGAGAGAAAAGGAAGATACAGGGTGGAGTAGTGCGGTGCGTTTGTAGGAGTGGGTGAGAGCTCTGTACAGAGAATTCATGGTTGATTTCTGTGTGGGAGAGAGGGGATGTTGAAGGTTTATCGAGGGTTTTTAGGGGACTTTCTTTTTTCAAATTAGGGATTTTGCATTTTCAACCATCCTCTCGTGGTTAATTCAAAAAAAATGTAGTAAGGGCATTTTCAAGACAATTTCAATTATGTTTTTTTTTTTTTTGAAAACTATAAGAGAAACCAATAGAGTGGATCATCCTCTCGACACTCTCCACCCTATAGAATAAGGTCAATTGACGAACTAGACTCCAACTGGTATCCATGTCCTAACTCCGCCAGTAGATCCGCAACCCGGTTGACCTCTCTGAACACGTGTCTGATCTTAACTTGACAGAAACAAGCCAAAATAGAAGAAATATCAATTAGAATAAGGTCGAGATCCCAAGGCGGTTTCCAAACCTGATTAACTGAATTAATAAGCGTGAGGCAATTGTTCGCTATTGAAAGGTTTTGAAAAGGGTTTGATGGATTCGCAGTCAATTGTCACTATTGATTGAAAATCAAATAAACAAAAAGGAAAACAAAGATAATCAAATTAAAGGAAAAAAATGAATTCCAAGGGTTCAAGATCATTGTTTATACATATGGACTCAGGAAAACTCATAAGGCATCTATAACTGGCAAGCACAGGGATGAACGTTTCTAAGCTGATGGTCTATTACCGGGTAAGTCTCAAGACCATCTAGCTCCAAACCAAACTACCTATTACCGGGTAAGTCTCAAGGTAAAGAGGTAGGAAATTCTAAACAAATCATACTACAAACTAAGGGAAAGGTAAACCATCACCGGATAATTATCAGGTATTACCCTACTTAGAAAGGAATCTAAGCACATTCAACCAATAAAGGATGAACCCTTATTACCTATGGTCAGTTTTCTAAGGTATCTAAGAAGGAATATCACCGGGTAAGTCTCAATTCCAACTTAGGTTACTAGCTAGAAGGATTCTAACTAGATTCAAGTCCAAACTAACCACTAGGATTTCAAGGCTAAACAAACCAAACATAAACTCAAACTATTCCATCATAATCCAAGACATAAACAAATCCCTGTCAACCTTGGAACCACAAAGTTCTATCCAATAACAATCATATCAAACACAAAATAAAAAAATAATGAAAGGGAAAGGAATAACTCAACTTTCAATGAATAAAACTTCCAATCTTCTCAAATCTTAAATTCAACAATATCTCTCAACAAAACTGAATGGAAAAGTATCAATCTTTAATCTAAACTATGAAGAATAATGGTGAAGAAGAAGAAGGGAATGGAAGGAGACGGCTCCCCCTCTAGGGCTAACTCTGGGCGACTCCCAACACAAAAGACGAACCCTTAGAAATTATTTGGAGCTTTCATTTTATACCCAACAACCTTCCAAAGAACGGCTGGGCTAAATCAGATCCAAAAATACAATAAAATCGCCGCACAGGAAATCTCGGGCAGAAAATCTCGGCCGAGATCAGACACTGTCGGGACCGAGATGTAAGAGTCTTAGTCTTTTGGACCTAGTTTACCTTAGCCGCCCCGCGGGCATGTGTGCCGCCCCTGCGGCTCAGGGAACCGCCCCTGCGGTTTCCGACGGCTGCAGCCGGTTTTGTTGACCGGTTGACTCGTGCTTTACTCCTTTCCTTACTTCTTTCTTTTCCTTGCTGAGCAAGGGTTCCCTTCTTCACTTCCTAATCCAGTCTCACGTCCTCCTTGCTTCTCCCTTTCTTCTCCTTGATCTTGTTTTGGATTCCTTAGAGTTTGAAGAGAGTTGTGTGTTGTTGTGGTTGATGTTGATGGTAGATGTGATTGCTGAGCTTGGAAGCCAACTGAGTTGTGGTTGTGGAGCTTTTCCTTGCCTAGTCCAACAGTAGAGGTGAGCTTCTTGGTTCTCCTTCCCTTCTTTTCTTTCTTGTTCTTCCTCTATAGCTTAGGATTAGATGTATGAAGAGGCTTGTTGATGTTGGGTTATGTATGTATATGTTTGTGTATGATTTTGGAATGGAGAAGACGTGATTTGATCACGTGAAGAGCCGAAGAAGAACTGCGGGATCACATTCTGCACCGTCGCCGCCCCCGCGCCTGGAAGCCACTGCCCCTTGCGGAAGCCGTGCCACAGCGCCCGCGCCGTGTCTGCGCCATGCCTGCGGCCTTTGTCACCGCGCCTGCGGCTAAGCCCTGTCGCGCCTGCGGGTTGCCTGTTCCGCTCCTGCGTCTCTTATGTCACGCAGGTGCGTCTTATCCCGGGTCTACCTAGAGTTAGGTAGATCCTTTCCTTTCCTAGTATGAGCGGGTTAGTAGCATGCTAGGCTTATGTGTGAGGTTAGAACGATGATGAGTACGTTACCGTTTATGCCGGTTATGACTTTGAGGTTTATGAGTTAGGATATGATCCTTATGGATCCCTTGGGTCTAGGTGTGACCCTTTGATGGATATGAGTCTGATATATGTTATATGTCTTGATATTAGGCAGTGTTGTCTTCCAGATTGGAGTGGACGTATTTGAGAGTTGATCGTGGTTGAGTTTACTTCATAGGTTGAGGTAAGTCCATAGGACTTACTTAGCTAATATCCTTATATTGGATGTATGCTTGAGTGGTGTTTGTTATATGATTTATAGCATGCGATATGGTTCATTACCGACCTATGTTATATTGACCGCCCATTTTAGTGGCTGTGACAACTTACCTTTCATCCCGTAGTGGAGTTTGGGAAGTTCTCTGTAAGCTAGTTAGATTTGGTATACGGGAAGGGCACCTACCACTCCATATGGTATACGGGAAAGTGCGCTGATACCACTCCAGCTAGCTATTGCACGCAGAGGCGAGGGTTATATACATTCCTCGTGTCACATATATTCATATGCAGATATATTATTTGAATGATTAACGTTATAAAGATAATAACCGGGTAAATGTGTGAAAGCATGTTGATATGTTATAATTTCTGATGTGTGTTTGTGCTCTAGCATCTTCTTATAAATGTGTATGGTTAGCTAACGGTTTTATACCGTGTTGTAGATCCTTTGCAAGTTAGGAGAGCTGCAGAGTGATCCAGAGGGGTGATCTGCGGATTTATGTTGTACGGATTTATGTTTTGACTTTGTACTCAACAATACTCTGTATTACCTTTTTGATATGTATATATATCAGTTTTATGTTTTGTTTTAATCTATCTGTTCCTTGTTGTAAGATTCAGTGAACTTGTTGTCAGGCTAGGGTCATGATCCATTGTGAGATCCTAGCCCAGTAGCACTTCGAGTCCTATGGATTTGGGGTGTTACACGAGATTTGGCAACAGTAGGTTCAACTCGTCAGGACTCCGGAATCTCGGCCCGAGATCAAGAAATCTCGGCCGAGATCGGACCATCTCGGTCCGAGATGCTGTCTGCTTCGTTCCTTCGCGCCTTTAGCTCGATTCCTTGCCCTTTCCCGCTCACGTATGCTTGCTCCAATGCATCCACTTCGAGGCTTGATCCTCAAATACGTCGTTTTAGCTCCAAAATGTGTCAAATCACCTACAAAGCCACAAATAGTGTGTGTAGACATCTATTCTTTCAAGGTAGAACTAAACAAGCGTAAATGACACAAACTAAGGCCAAAACATGAATGCAGAAAGGGAAAATCTAACTAAATGCATGAGTACAACATGTCGATAACTCATGTTTTCAACAATCTCCTTCCACCTCAATATTTTTAATATCAAGATCATACACTGCAACAAGTCCTTCTCTTAGCGCACATGCTTCAGCATGCAGGGCTGATATGTTACCACACCGCCCAAAGCCAGTAAAAATCTTCGTAGCATTGTGATCTCGGAGAATAAATCCATAAGCAGACTCTCCAGAAATTTTCCTGGATCCATCAAAATTTAGTTTAACAAATTCAATTTCAGGTATATCCCACTTGATCTTTTTAGTTTTCCTTTTATTACTCTTTTTGCTCTCCTTTTCTTTTCTGGATTTATTATATACGTTATTCCACTCCGTAATTTGATTTCTAACTATAAGATCAATATTTAGAGGTTCTTTATTGTTAAAAATTTTTTGGTTTCTAGTCAACCAAATGTTCCACCAAATCAAGGCTAAAAAGATGAGTTCAGGCTCAGAAAGGTTAGACCATAGCCAAACCATCTTGTCAGTGATTTTATCACACAACTCGTTAGTAGTTCTAATTTCAATTATGTTATACAAAGTAATGTAATATTAAAATTTTAGAAAAAATAATTGTTTTAAAATGAAGATCAAATATATTCAAATAAAGTTTAATGGTTATAAAATCAGCACATAATTTGAAAAGTTATAAACAAATACTTGTTCATCCCATCGACCGGGAGTCAATGTGTCACGTAATATTATTGAGTTTGCTTATCTACGACAAAAGAAAGCATAAACTCTTCAAATATCTGCTCAACATTTTGATGTCCTCCATATCTAATTCCCCTTAGAAGAGGAGTGGTTTACTCAAAACGAAGTCATTAGCCATCATAAGTGAGTTTGTGTCCACCCAAATTTTCCGGAAATTGTGAGAAGGTCTATGCACTTCGATGCCTTTAAATTATGTCTTGAGTGGATCCCTAGACATTGTCAAACATTTCACACAAACGTCGCCGAGGGCCAATGTGCCACATAGTCCCCTCTTTGTACCCACTACACAACTTATGTGAGCTTTAACATGATGAACCGGACCTCTAGTTGATTTCCTGAACTTCCGTATATCATGTTTCATCCTCGTAATATTTGTGATTGGTGTGTCCTGATACTCATACCTTGATCCTAATATGGATAATAAACATGCTCTTTTTTTTTTTCCTACCTTGTGTATCAACATTATAGTCCATTTGTATATATAACCTATCCAATTAATGTATGCACTATATCGTATAATAGGTATTTAATTAGATGTTTACTATGATGCACATACACGGACACTGCGGGAAACGGGGAAGCGGCAATCCTAAAAGTCATAGGAAACGGGGACACGGCGAGGAAAACAAATAATATATCATTTTAAAGCTATTGAAATAAGGAATTCATGTATCATAATGAAAAACATATATATGAAAAACTCAATGACATATAACTACATAAGTAGATGAATAACCTTACAACAGAATAACTGAAAGTCCGAAACACATTCAAACACTACAATGTTTAAACACATGCAACATACTTAGTCTTACATGTTACATCAAACAAAATCACAAACCAAGTCACAAACAAAGTAAAAAAAACACAAGATCATTCAATGTCTTCAATTAGCACACCCTCCATCTCTGGCTCGTCAAGAGATAGATCTGCGAATTCAAGAACTCCTGTATCTTCCAAAGATCCAAATTCATCACCACCAACATCCCACATTTTAGATCGCCCTTTTGCATATATGTTCCTTGATAAAAGACGGAGATTATAATGAACGAAGACTAAATCTTCTGCACGCTTTGGAGTTAACTTATTCCTCTTCAAAGAATGAATAAAAGAATAAGTACTCCAATTTCTTTCACAACATGAAGAAGAAGTAGGTTGTCTAAGCAATCTCATTGCTAATGTTTGAAGAAGTGAAGTTGAGGATCCATATGATGCCCACCATTTTATCGGGTTCATTGAAAACCTCCTTCTAAGAGCATTTAAATCACCAAATGGCCCCAACTCAAGAGAAATTCAGCATACTCATCCACAACCTTGTCATAATCATTGAGATGTGGATAGAGCCTTTGAAAAAATTTCTTTCTTTCCACTGAAATGTCATTATCTCTATGTGGAGCCAATCTAGCCGGATGCTCATCAAGCCATTCTCTACTATAATACCTATAAGGAAAAAGAAAGCAAGAGTAAAATAATAATTAAAACGTCTTAATGTCATAACATGATATAAAACCAAGATAATAGTTATACATTACAAATAAATTATTACTTGGGGTGAAGAGAATGTGCTAAACAATGAAGAGGTGTGTTACTCTTTGCCCAACGAGCAACAAGAATGCAATGCACCACATTCCAGAATGGAGAAACTTGAAACTCATCCAAGTCTTCACGCTCATAAATAACCTTCTTCACATTATCAATCATAGAATCCCACATCTCATACACCAAATGGAGGCAAGGCTTGTCAGTGTCACAAGCCCTAATCACTTCATATATGGGAGTTGTAATAGCAAGAATGTAATCCACCTTTACCCACCACTCCTCATCTAATATTGTGTCTCTTACAAACTTTGCTTTATCTTGATTATCCTCCCGATATGATGCCCACTGATCACAAACAACCATGTTTTCCAATGCACTCTTGATGCACCTAAATCTCTTAAGCATAATAACAATTGAAGCAAACCGAGTTTCCGTAACAGAAAGCAACTTCAAAGAACTAAACCAGCTATAAATGGATAATCTCATACCATGGTTCATGATGAAGTTCTTAATTTGGACAACATCATTGTGAATTTATGTGATCCACTGACATTCAACATACATATCTAGATTATTCTCCACATTCTTTGCAGCACATATGTTCTTCAAAGCAAGATTAAGAGTATGAACAACATAAGGTGTCCAATAGATACGAGGATATATACCTTCAATGATTTCTCCAGCTCCCTTGCAATTCCTAGCATTATCAGTCACAACTTGAACCACATTTTGATGTCCAACTTCATCAATTACCTCTCATTAGATTAGCAATGAACTGCTTATCCTTAACCTCACCTGCACAATTCACAACTTTGATAAACATTGGACCCATCTCAGAATAAACCAAAAAGTTGATCAAAGGCCTCCTCTGTGGATCACTCCACCCATCAGTGACAATTGTGACCCCTTTTGCTGGCCAACTATCTCTAACTGGTTGCAACTTTTGATCAACATGCTTTTTTTCTAATTCAAGCAATGTGGTTCTTAGCTTGTTGTACCCCGGAGGTGCATAACCTTTGAAGTTATGTTTTGCTGCATGAATAAAAGCAGCAATGAAGCTAGGGTTCTTTGCAAGAGAAAAGGGCAAGCCAGCCGTGTAAAACATTCTAGCAATGTGGAAATCCAACATGTTTGCACCAACAACATCAAAACTTTTCCCAAGCGCGTATCATCAACTTTTTTTTTTTTTTTTTCCCGATGAATCACTATCATCAATTCCACTATCAATTGCTTCACATGGAAGAGATATCGTCTTTGTCGGAGGACATTTTGTTGCAAAATCTTCCTCTAATTTCTTCATTTCACTAATATAACCGGGCGAGACCTTTTTACAAACCGCAACTCCTTTATTTGGAATTTTCAGAAGATGAGCTTTGACCCTTGTGTAAGTACCTTGTTTATCTTGTTTTCAATACTTGCACTTCCATATCCAGTTGCCTCCTCCAACTGAAGGCTTCAAAATTTTCTCAACGTAAATCCAAACAGGATGTTCTTCATCATTTGCATTCGATGAAATACTGCCGGTAGCACTACTACGACTGCGTTGTTGTGAACTTGATGAAGCCATAAATTCTGCACAAAATGGTAAGATTCAATTCAAGTGTTTTAAAACAGTTCACAACTAAACATTACAAGTAACAACACAATGAGTCAATGATTCAACAATATTCAGACTATTTAGACTAGTTATTCACTATTCAGTATTCACAGAGTAGCTTCCAAGATTTTTCAATTCATCAGTAATTCAGTATACAGAAACTGTCAAGATTTTTCAATTCATCATAATACAAAAATCAACAATATTCAAAGGAAATGTATTCAAGAGGCAATGTGATTCATCATTCAAGTATTCAACAATATTCATTATTCAATAATCAATAAATCACTAATAAGATCCAAATCATTCAATAAAGAGCCGAAGAGCTGCTAGAGCCTAGATCCAAATCATTCAATAAATCACTAATAAGATACAAATCATTCAGTATACAGAAATTGTCAAGATATTTCGGTAGTATTATGATTTAACTTACCTTACTCGAACCGAAGTTGTGCTGGACCGAAGCAGAGCTGCTAGAGCCTAGATGTCGAGTCGGTACAAGGTAGCGTTGAGGAGTGAGGACAGGCGAGGTCCGAGGACAAGCGATCGACTAGGCGAGTCGAGACTCGAGAGAAATCAGAAAAGTAGACTGGCAGTAAAGAGCCGAAGAGTCGAGTGGCAGGCTGGTAGCGAGTCGAGTGGCAGGCTGGTAGCCGAACTCCGGTGTCTGCAACTTCCCGGACGGCGAGTCGAGTGGCAACGAAGAGCCGAAGAGACTGCGAGAGACAGAGTCAATGTCGATAGGCGGGCTCGAGTGGCAGCGAAATGAGCGAAGAAATGTAGGGTTTTCCTGAGAACAACGAAGGAATGAAGGATTATTATTTTATTTTTATTTTTTTCCCTTAAAAATAACGTTGACCGTGTCTTGACCGGACACGAACCGTGTCCGGTTCGTGTCCGGCCCGTGTCTGGTCCGTTTCCGGTCCGTTTCTCAGTCGTGTTCCTTCACCGAACCGTTTCTTGACCGTTTCCCGCCAACGTTGACCGTTTCCGAGCCGCTTCCCGACGTTTCATGGAGCTTCCATGTGTCGGACACGCAACACTCCACTTTTTAGCCGTGTCCGTGCATCATAGACCTTATGTGATGTTGTGATTAATCTTTAGTATTATATATATATATATATACACATATGGCATATATATAGCCTTCTAAGTTAGGTGTATATCCTACAGATGGTTCGGACTAGAGCCTTATCTACAGTTGGACGCGGTAGGGGTAGACCCCCTCTTCCTCCAGTAGTGATAGGACAGGGTCAGATTCCCGCTGTTGATCCACCTACAGCGGAGGAGGTCCATGAGGATGTTGCTGAGAGTGTCGTCACTGAGACTGGGAACGACATGGCTGGGAGACAGAGACCACAACGAGTCTAGTTAGATGACTCGGATCATGTCTCGATGGGGGACCAGAGTTCTGTGCGTACATCCGACGAGTGGAGGATCGGAGGCTGCCAGAGCAGGTAGACGTGCCCCTGATCTGCCGGCACATGAGGGATCGTCTGAGAGATCCCATGGAGTTACTCAGGTGCCAGCTGTACCGGCACGTGCTGCTGAGATTACTCGAGTTCCAGAGGAACATAGTGGGCCTCGACTAGATACTTGGTTGAAGGCATTTCATTAGATGGGAGTACCCCCTTTCTCTGGAAGGGTGGGGTTAGAGGTGGAGTTTTGGATTGGACATGTAGACTCAACTCTTGAGTCTATTAGATGTCCAAAGGACCGACATATAGAGTTAGTACAGACTCTATTCCGAGACCTGGCCCAGCATTGGCGGAGATCCGTGCGGAGTCAGGTTACTAGCTTTGACCATATGAGGAGTTTGATCAGAGAACGTTTCTGCCCTGCCTCATTGAGGAGGGAGAAACTATGGGATTTTGTTGAGGCTGGCTTTGAGGATGTACCAGTCTGTGAGGCGATCAGGAGATTCCAGGAGGAGCTGGCCTTGCTGGGCCCAACTGCATCTCTTGCGGATCAGCATGTATATCTCTTTTCCCGACGACTGAGGGATACCACCCGGACCTATATGGCGGGATTTCACTATGAGTCTCTGATGGACTATCAGGATAGAGCTTCAGATTATGAGCGAGAGCGGGCTGGACAAAGGAGAGCATCTCAGACTGGAGGGTTTGAGAAGAGACAACAGACTAGGCAGACTAGTGGTACTGGTGGAGCTGCTGGTTTCGGGCGAGGCCAGAGACACCAGAGTTACCCCTCATCTGCACTAGTTGCAGATAAGAGATGACAGTGCTTTAACTGTGGTGGATATGGACATATACGACCAGAGTGCACGAGGCCGTCAATGGCTATTTACATTTGTGGCAAACCAGGTCACAAAGTTGTTTATAGTAGACATGGCGGAACTTCATCATAATAGGGTTCTTCTCCTGCTAGTGCAGCAGGAGGTGGGCAGAGGCCACCTCAGCAACAAACACAGGGACAACAGAGAGTCCTAGATCGTCCTACTACTCAGGGATCTGCTCCTGGGTAGAGTAGAGGTAGAGGTCATTGTGGGAGTACCACTGACACTAGAGGAGCACAGGGCAGAGCTTTTGAGCTGAGGAGTGCAGAGGAGCCAGCTGCACCGGCTGCTACAGATACCATTTTGATTCATGGTTAACCTATTAGAGTTTAATTTGATACGGGAGCTACGCATTCATTTATATCTGATGCATGTGTTAAGCGTTTGAGTTTAGTTATGAATGAGGGGATACCCTTTAGTATAGGGTTACCCGATGGTAATAGGGTCAGAGGTACCCACGAGATACGTGATTGTCCCATTTGTGTAGGGACTCGTGTGTTACTTGTTGACTTCTTTGTTATGCTGTTAGTGCATGAGGAAGTCATTTTGGGTATGGATTGGATGGATAGACATCATGCGGTATTAGATGTAGGTAGGAGGACTGTGACACTCTCTACCGAGTTAGGTCAGATAGAGGTTTTCCGAGGTTGGGATCTTGGGAAGTCAGGCATGGTGATCAATGCGGTACGTGCAGCGAGATTGATTGCACAGGGTTGTGAGGCCTTCTGGTGTTATGCCATGAAGGATGGGGAGAGTCCAGCGTTAGAGGATATCCCAATGGTCTGCGAGTTTACGGATGTGTTTGCTGAGTCGTCCAGTTTGACGCCTCAAAGGAGCGTGGACTTTGGCATTGAGTTGGAGCCTGGTACGAGACCGATCTCGAAGGCCCCATATCGTATGACGCCTGTCGAGATGTTGGAGCTGAAGAAGCAACTCGAAGAGTTGACTGAGAAGGGCTTCATCCGCCCTAGTGTATCCCCGTGGGGAGCACCTGTCCTCTTCGTGCGGAAGAATGACGGATCGTTGAGATTGTTTATTGACTACAAAGAGCTGAAGAAGGTGACCATCAAGAACAAGTATCCATTGCCCCGTATTGACGACTTGCTTGATCAGCTTCAGGGAGCGACGGTGTTCTCCAGGATTGACCTGCGCTCAGGATATCACCAGCTGAGGGTAAGAGAGAAGGATGTGCACAAGACGGCATTTCAGACCAGATATGGACACTACGAGTTTGTAGTGATGCCATTTGGGCTTACGAATGCCCCAGCAGTCTTCATGGAGTTGATGAACAACATATTCATCGACTTCCTGGATCAGTTCGTGGTGGTCTTCATAGATGATATTCTAGTGTACTCTCGTAGCAGAGAGAAACATGCAGGACAACTGAGGACTGTGTTACGAGTTTTATGAGATAGAGAACTTTATGCTAAGTTCTCTAAGTGTGAGTTCTGGATGCCAGATGTAACACCCCAATCTGTAGGACTCGAGGTGATACTGGGCTAGGATCTCACAATGGATCCTGACCCTAGCCTGACAACAAGTTCACTGAATCTTACAACAAGGCACCGATAGATTAAATACAAAACATCAAACTGTTATAAAAGTATCAAAAGGTTTATACAAAGTACTGCTGAGTACAAACAAAACATAATATAAACATGATCAAAAGATCCCATCCCACGAGGACGACCCAGTGTACGGAGCCCTTAGCAGATCACCCCTCTGGATCACTCTGCAGCTCTCCTAACCTGCAAAGGATCTACAACACGGTATATAACCGTTAGCTAACCATACGCATATATAAGAAGATGCATCAGCACAATCACACACCAATGAATAGTAAACACATCATCATGCTATCACACATTTACCCAGTTTATTATCTTTATAACGTCCAGTCACTCAAGCGTATATATATATCAATATGAACGTATGTGACACGAGGAATATAACCCTCGCCTCTCGGGAATAGTGCCAACTAGAGTGGAGATCCGGTCCCACCTCCCGTATACCCTATGGGAGTGGTGCAGGTGGCCGGCCCACTGAGCTAGACTGGCTTGCCCGAAGAGAACCTCCAGACTCCTAGCGGGATGAAAGGACAAGTTGTCACGACCCTACAATGGGCAATCACTAAACAATAGGTAGGTAATCAACATAATTCGGGCTATCAATCATATAACACACACACCACTCATGCACACATCCAATATATGGATAGCAGCTAAGTAAGTCCTATGGACTTACCTCAACCTCGAAGTCTCAAACCCAACAGCTCCAACTCTGGAGATCAACACTGCCTAAACAAGGCACCACAACATATATCATACTCATATCCATCATAGGGGTCACACCTAGACCCAAGGGATCCATAAGGATCGTATCCTAACTCATAAACCTCAAAGCCATAACCGGCATACAAATATATCAAATCCTCATCATTCTATCCTCATACACGTACCTAGCATGCTACTAACCCGCTCATACTAGGAAAGGAAAGGATCTACCTAACTCTAGGTAGATCCGGGACAAGACGCACCTGTGTGACACAAGAAACGCAGGGGCGGAGCAAGCAACCCGCAGGCGCGGCGGAACTCAGCCGCGGGCGCGGTGACAAAGGACGCTGGCAACACAGGCAAGGCGCTGCCGCGGGCGCTGCGGCACGGCGTCTGCAGGGGCGGCGGCTTCCAAGCGCGGGGGCGGCGTCTGTGCAGAACGTGAACCCGCGATTCCTCTTCGGCTATTCTCGTGATCCACTCACGTCTTCTCTTCACCAAAACCAAGCATATACATATACATACACATACCAACATCAACACCCTTTAACATGCATCTAATCCTAAGCTAGGAAGAAGGAATCAAGGAAAGAAAGAAGAAGAAGCAAGATCACTTACCACTCTTGTGGTTCTAGGCTGCAGGGGAAGATCACACACCTCAATAGCTGGCCTCCAACCTCAACATCCACACATCCATCATCAACATCAACATCAAGCCACACAACTCTTCCAAACTCAAGGAGAAACAACACAAGATCAAGGGGGAGGAAGAAGAAGCAAGGAGGACGTGCAAGGGCTGGAGTGAAAAGTGAAGAAGGAAACACTTCTCAGCAAGGAAGAGAAAGAAGTAAGGCAAAGGTAAAGCACGGGTCAAAGGAGTCAACAAAACCGGCTGCAGCACGAAACCGCAGGGGCGGTTCCCTGAGCCGCAGGGGCGGAACAACAAGGGAGCCACAGGGGCGGCTCTACTCACACGCAGGGGAGGCTAAGGCCAAAAGTGGCTCCAAAGGCTAAGGCTCTTACACCTCACCCCCCTAAAAACAAGTTTCGTCCCGAAACTTGTAACATCCTCAAACCTCTCGGACTCAAAAGCCGAGGTATAACTCTCTCTATAACCTCAAACACGGGCATGGAGGAACTCATCATCTCCAACTGTAAGATCACTATACTATCTAGGGCATAGAGTAAAAACACCTCTAGCCAAAACCTCATCAACATAACCACGGGCATGGAGGGAAAACATCTCCAGCAATACTATGTCCACCAAAGTAGCATGGAGGAAAGAACCATCTCCAGCTAAACCTATCACATCACAATAGCATGGAGGAAAGAACCATCCCCAGCTATATGCAATCGCTCTAGCACAACAGGATCTAATAAGATCACACATCACATCACAACTAGTACGAAAATAAACACATCATGGCATATAAGCACATAAGCATAACATCACCAAGATAGTACTAAGATCTACTCGTCGATCCTACTGGTACATCTATCTCGGCATAAACTCTGGATAGTTCCTCTGGATACTATCCTCAGTCTCCCATGTAGCCTCATCAGGTCCTCGTCTCGACCAGTTTATCCTCAACATAGGAATGTCCTTCGAATGTAGGCGTCTCATACCTCGTTCTAGGACTGCAATCGGGTGCTCAACAAAAGTGTGGTCCGGTTTAACCACCAAATCATCATAACTCACGATGTGTCTCGGATCTGGTATATACTCCCTCAGCTGAGACACGTGAAACACAGGGTGAACACCCTCTAATCTCGGCGGCAAAGCTAACCTGTAAGCTGCACTCCCAACCCGATTAAAAATCTCGAACGGTCCGACATATCAGGGCTCAACTTCCCCTAAATGCCAAAACGTCTAACACCTCGTGTCGGGGCACTCTCAGCCACACATGCGCTCCAACTTTGAACTCTAGAGGTCTACGCCTCTTATCAGCATAAGACTTCTGACGGCTCTGCGCAATCAGCATCCGCTCTCTAACCAGTGCTACTCGAGCCATATCATCCTGAATCTGATCAGGTGTCAAACCACTGGCCGTACTAGGCTCATCCCAGCATAACGGTGTACGATATCTCTGCCCATACAGTGCCTCATAAGGGCCATCCCAATAAATGCATGCTAATACACAAACTCGCAACATATCCTTCAACGTCTGAATGGTCCTCTCTGACTGACCATCTGTATGAGGATGAAACGCAGTAGTGAAGTATAAACTCGTTCCCAGAGCAGTCTGAATCTGCTGCCAGAATCTCGAGGTAAATTGTCCATCTCGGTCTGAGACGATCGTCCTCGGTACACCATGGAGTCTCACTACCTGCCTAGTGTACTCCTTAGCTTAACTGCTCACCGGCCACGTCTCCCTAATAGGAATGAAACGTGCCGTCTTCGTCAATTTTTCCACAATAACCCAGATAGCATCAAAACTCCGGCTCAGTCTCAGCCCGGTCACAAAATCCATGGTGACGTTCTCCCACTTCCTCTGTTGAACAGGAAGTGGATGGAGCTCACCTCTAGGTCTGCAATGCTCAATCTTGACCTGCTGGCAGGTCGCACACTGTGCCACAAATTTGGCCACATCGGGCTTCAGCCTTCTCCACCAATATAGACGTCTAAAATCCTGATACATCTTACTCGTACTTGGATGCACAGAGTAAGGTGTACAGCGAGCCTCCTGTAAAATCCTCTATATCAGCAGGTACACAGACGCGACCGCGGCGTCTCAAAACTCCATATGCTCCTAGCAGGAACTGTGGTGCCTCATCCCGAGACATCCTATCTCGTATCCTCAGCAGTGTCGGGCAGGTCTCCTGCTTCTGTTGGATCTCACCCAACAGATCAGGAAGAACCTCTAATGTACGCAGCTGGGCATACTCATCCGGAAACTGAATGTCCAACTCTAACCGGATCAAATCTCTCTGTACCCTCTGGCTGTGCCTAACAGGAGCAGAAGTCAAACGTCTCTTCATCTCCTCAAAACTCTACATACATTGATCCGGCGAAGATCGAGTCCTACGGATTTGGGGTGTTACACCAGAGGTAGCATTCCTGGGTCATATTGTTTCCGCCGAGGGGATCAAGGTTGATCCGGCGAAGATCGAGTCAGTGGCAGCATGGACGATACCGACGAACGTCAAGGAAGTACGTAGCTTTCTTGGCCTAGCCGGATATTACCGATGCTTTGTGATGGGATTTTCTGTGATTGCCCGTCCACTTACGAGTTTGCTGAGGAAGACCACCAGATTTATATGGTTTGAGCAGTGTATGTAGAGTTTTGAGGAGTTGAAGAGACGTCTGACTTCCGCTCCTATTTTAGCACATCCGTAGGGCATACATGGTTTTGTGGTTTACAGTGATGCATCCAAGCTAGGCTTGGGATGTGTGTTGATGCAGAGAGGCAGAGTGATTGCATATGCGTCTAGACAACTGAAGACGTATGAGGAGAACTACCCGACTCATGACCTGGAGTTGGCAGCGGTAGTTCATGCACTGAAGATCTAGAGACATTACATGTATGGTGCTACATGTCAGATCTTCACATACCACAAGATTCTGAAGTATATTTTCACGTAACGGGAATTGAATAACCGCCAGCGTAGGTGGCTTGAGTTGATCAAGGACTTTGATCTGGAGATTCTGTATCATCCGGGAAAGGCGAACATTGTGCCGACACCCTGAGCAGGAAGACGCCTCGAGAGAAGGCGATTGCGAGACTGACAGTTCAGCCTCAGTTATAGAGAGATCTGGCTTGGCTAGAGTTGGACGTACAGTTTCCTGATGAGGACGTCTAGTTGAGCACCTTAGAGGTTTTCCCTGATCTGTTGGGTGAGATCCAATAGAAGCAGGGGCCTTGCCCGACATTGATGAGGACCCGAGAGAGGATGTCCCGTGGTGAGGCACCACAGTTCTCCATAGGAGCAGATGGAGTGATGAGATGCCACAATCGCGTCTGTGTACCCACTGATGCGGATTTGCGACAGAGGATATTACAGGAGGCTCACTGTACGCCTTACTCAATGTACCCAGGTACGAGTAAGATGTACTAGGATGTAGACGCTCATATTGGTGGGGAGGACTGAAGCCCGACGTGGCAAGATTTGTGGCACAGTGTGCAACCTCTCAGCAGGTCAAGATCGAGAATTGGAGACCTGGAGGTGAGCTCCATCCACTGCCTATACCGCAGAGGAAGTGGGAGGAGGTCACCATGGATTTTGTGACTGGTTTGAGACCGAGCAGGAGCTTTGATGCCATTTGGGTTGTAGTTGACAGATTGACGAAGACGGCACGTTTATATCCCTATTCGGGAAACGTGGCCGGCGAGCAGATGGGCTGAGGAGTACACTAGGCAGATAGTGAGACTCCATGGTGTACCGAGGACGATCGTCTCAAACAGAGATGGGCGATTTACCTCGAGGTTTTGGCAGCAGATTCAGACTGCCCTGGAGACGAGTTTGCACTTCACGACTGCATTCCATCCTCAGACAGATGGTCAGTCAAAGAGGACCATTCAGACATTGGAGGATATGTTGCGAGCTTGTGTGTTGGACTGGGGACAAGTGTGGACGGATCATCTCCCACTAGTTGAGTTCTCGTACAACAACAGTTGGTATGCATCGATTGGGATGGCCCCATATGAGGCATTGTATGGACAAAGATGTCGCACACCGTTATGCTGGGATGAGCCTAGCAGTGTTAGTGGTTTGACACATGATCAGGTTCAGGATGATGTTGCTCGTGTAGCACTGATTAGAGAGAGGATACTGACTGCACAGAGTCGTCAGAAGTCATATGCAGATAGGAGGCGTAGACCCCTAGAGTTCAGAGTAGGAGCTCATGTGTGGCTGAGAGTGTCTCCGACACGATATGTTAGACGTTTTGGCCTTAAGGGGAAGTTTAGCCCCCGATATGTCGGACCGTTCGAGATTCTAGATCGAGTTGAGAGCGCAGCATACAGATTAGCTTTGCCTCCGAGATTAGAGGGTGTTCACCCTATGTTTCACGTGTCTCAGCTGAGGGAGTATATAACAGATCCGAGACACATTGTGAGTTATGATGATTTGGTGGTCGAGCCGGACCACACTTTTGTTGAGCTCCCGATTGCTGTTCTACAACGAGGTATGAGACGCCTGCGCTCGAAGGACATTCCGATGTTGAGGATACAATGGCCGAGACGAGGACCTGATGAGGCTATATGGGAGACTGAGGATAGAATTCAGAGGAACTATCCAGAGTTCTACGACGAGATGGATGTACCTGTAGGATCGACGAGTAGATCTTAGTACTATCTTGGCGAGTGTTGTGATTATGTGCTTATATGCTATGATGTGTTTATTTTCGTGCTAGCTATGATGTGATATATGATTTTATTAGATCTTGATGTGCTAGCGCGATTGATGATTATAGCTGGAGATGGTTCTTTCCTCCATGCTATTGAGATACGATTAGGATTTAGCTGGAGATAGTTATTCCTCCATGCTATTCTTGGTGGACATATATTCGCTGGAGATGTTTTTCCTCCATGCCTTTATGTTATGAGTACGATACGGCTAGAGATGTTTTTCCTCTATGCCCTTGTGATGTGATGATGATACGGCTAGAGATGGTTTTCCTCTATGCCCTTGTGATGTGATGATAGTTTGGCTAGAGATGGTTCTCCTCTATGTCTTGGATAGTATAGTGTTCTTGTTGTTGGAGATGATGATTTCCTCCATGCATGTGTTTGAGGTTATAGAGTGATATAGGTTGATACCTTATGAGCGGAGATGTGATACCTCCAATAGAGAGAATTATACCTCAACATATGGGTCCGAGAGGTTTTGGGATTGCACAAGTTTCGGGACGAAACTTGTTTTTAGGGGGGTGAGATGTAAGAGCCTTAATCTTTAGTGTTGAGCTATGACCTAGCCGCCCCTGCGGGTCCATGGGGACGCCCCTGCGGTTTGTCTTGTGTTCCGCCCCTGCGGCTCAGGGAGTCCGCCCCTACGGTTTCCTGCGGCTGCAGCCGAATTTGTTGACCGTTGAACCATGCTGTACTCTTCTTCTCTTCCCTTATAACATTTCTTCTGCTTCAAGATGAAGGGTTTCCTTCCCTTTCCAGCTACCTCACGACCTTCTTCTCTCTTCCTTCTCCTTTGATCTTGTTCTTGAGTTTTCCTTGGAGTTTGCAAGAAAATTGTGTGGCTTTGATGATAATGATGATGTTGAGTGTTGATGTTGTGCTATGAGAGCCAACTGAAGTGTGGTGATCATTTCCATCCTGTTTAGGCTACAACAGTGGTGAGTTTCCTCTTCTGCTTTCTTTCTTTCTTTCTTCCTTCTTCTTTGATTCCTTTCCTCCTCCCTTAGCTTATGATTGGATCTTCTAGGCATATATGTTGATGTTTATATGTATATATATGTATGTGTTTGATTGCTGGACAATAAAGACGTGAAATCATCGAGTGAAGAGTTGAAGAGAAGTCGGGGGTCACATTCTCCACTGTCGCCGCCCCTGCGCCCCAGTGTCGCCGCCCCTGCGCCATCTGTGTCGCCGCCCCTGCGTGGGAGTGCCGCCGTGCCTGCGCCTCCCGTTGCTTTGCCCCTGCGTCCTTCCTGTCACGCAGGTGCGTCTTGTACAAGATCTAACTAGAGTGGTATAGATCCTTTCCTTTCCTAGTATAGTGGCATGCTAGGTGTTTGTATGAGGATAGGATGAGGATGATCATGATATTGATATGTGCCGGTTATGGCTTTGAGGTTTAGTAGGTTGTTGAGGTTTATAGGTTGGATATGATCCTTATGGATCCCTTGGGTCTAGGTGTGACCCCTTTGATTGATAGGAGATTTGATATCTCTTTATGCCTTGTTATTAGGCAGTGCTGTTCTCCAGATTGGAGTTGATCGTGGTTGAGAGTATCTGAGGTTGAGGTAAGTCCGTAGGACTTACTTAGCTACCATCCTTATATCGGATGTTTGCATGAGTGGTGATTGTTATATGCTTGATAGCATGCGATGTTGATTATTACCGAACTATGGTTTAGTGACCGCCCATTGTAGTGGCTGTGACAACATGCCCTTTCATCCCGCAGTGGAGTCTGGAAGGTTCTATGTGGATAAGCCAGATCTGGTATACGGGACGGGCACTCACCACTCCTTATGGTATACGGGAAGGTGCTCCTATACCAGTCCAGCTGGCAATAGCACCCAGAGGCGAGGATTATAAATTCCTCGTGTCACATATATTCATATACATATACATATATATATATATACATATATATATATATATATATATATATATATATATATATATATATATATATATATATATATATATATATATATATATATATATATATACGATTTGAGTGTTGGACTATATAAAGATGATTAACCGGGTAAATGTGTGACAACATGATTATGTGTTTATGATTCCATGATTTGTGTTTGTGCTTATGCATTGTCTTATATATGAATGGTTAGCTAACGGTTATATACCGTGTTGTAGATGCTTTGCAGGTTAGGAGAACTATAGAGTGATCCAGATGGGGTGATCCGCTGAGGGCTCCGTACACTAGGATTGTGCGTGGGATATGGGATGTTTTACTATGTATAGATACATGTTTAGTTTGTACTCAGCGGTATTTTGTATACCTTTCGATATATATATATATATATATATATATATATATATATATATATATATATATATATATATATATATATATATATATATATATATATATATATATATAAATATAAATATATATTACAGTTTGATGTTTTGGTTTTAATCTATATGTGCCTTGTTGTAAGATCCAGTGAACTTGTTGTCAGGCTAGGGTCAGGATCCATTGTGAGATCCTAGCCCAGTAGCACCTGGAGTCCCATGGATTTGGGGTGTTACAATAAATTCCTCCACCTCCTTATATTCCTCTTCTACCCTTACCTCAACGCAAAAACCATGCTCTATTAGAGAAGTTTGAGAAGCTCATTGCAATGTTAAAGCTATTCTAGATTACCATTCCATTCGCCGACACTCTTAATAAGATCATGTTGTATATGAGATTTTTAAAAGAGTTGATTTCCAACAAGTGGAACCTTAAGGAGTATGTCATATTTGACAACCAAGGGGGTAATTCCCTAATTATTTGAAATTTTCACCCAAATTGGGTGATCTGTGTAACTTATCTATCCTTTTACAAGTCAATATTTAATATTATAACGCTTCATGTGACATTTGTGCTATTGTAATCTATGTCCCCTCTTCCTTCGGAAGACACTTGAAATAAATGAACTAAAACCTATCAAGATGCAACTATATATGGTACTATTACTAATCATGCAAGTATTGGATGACACCCCATTACAATAAATATGCTATTGTGTTAGTGGACTTTGTGGAACTTGACATTATGTTGGATACGAAGATCCTCATCATCCTTTTACGTCTGTTCTTGCACACGGTGGGTGTCATCATTAGGGCTGAGCAAGTTAGGTTCGGTTTACCGAACAAAACCGAAACCGACAACTTAGGTTCGGTCTTAGGTCCTAGTTTTTTACAAAATAGGTTTTGGTTCGTTTCGGTAAAAAACCGTAAAACCGATGTTCAAACCAAAGAACCGAATTTTAATTTAAAAAACAAGATTTAAACTTGATGTTTAAATGAGATTGTTATTTTTCTAGGCTTTAACTCTTTATCCTAAAATTGTTAAAGATTTAAACTTTATCGGTTTATATCATTCTCGAATTCTATGTTATTGAGAGAGCTTAAGTCTTCCGGCTCGAGTCTAGTCCTCCTTTGTGCGAGTGAAGGGGAGCCTTCAGTTGAGTTTGCACATGCACTCGGCCTTTAAGACTTGCATATCCTTGGTGAATCTTGACTTTCCTCATGTATGCTTAGCCTTCTCCCTGGCTTTGGGGCTTCCGTTGCTTCTTCCTTCCATGCTTCCAGTTTGATGATGAGGTGGTTGCTTCCTTGAACCTTAGATATGTCCTTTTATGCTTCAAATAGGCCTAAAATCACCTAAGCACAAGAGACAAACGGGAGTAGACATTCTTTGATATAAATAAGCTCTATCAAAGATATAAATGTCTAAACCCATGCAAAACTACTTAAAACACATGATAACAACACTATAAAAGATAGCATAAAAGCATACTATCAATAATAATAGTAACCAAGAAAGTAGCTGAAGTCAGGCCTCAAACCATGCAGGAGACAATAGGTGATGAACTACTCGTGAGATGTAATCACACCCACGGACTAATTCCAAGGAATGAAGACGGTGACGAGGATGAAGTGAAAGAGCCGGATCAAGGGATGATTTTGGAGGCCTTGATCGGGCATGCTCATGTAGCTCCAATATCAGTTATCTGCTGCCAGAAGGTGATCGGGTTGTACTGATCACTTGGGAGAGTGGGTACGCCACCCGAGAGAAAGCCAAAAAGAGGCCCCGAACTTGTCGACAGTGATGTCGTGCGAGTGGTTGGGCAGTTTGTAAGTGAACCTCTCATTCAGAATGAGATTAGTGACATCAGTGTAAAAAGAAGAAAGGAATTCCAGTGTTGGTTCCTTGTAGCTGATGTGAGGGATCGTCATATGGTTCCAGAACCTTCTAGTGTTGGCAATCCGTTCAAAGTCCGCCTGAGCATGAATCTCCTCGAAGACCCTCGGGTCCACATAACGGCTTGAATAAGCCTTGGTGTTGAGAAGATGATCATAGGCTTTTTGGTAGCGCGGGAGAATCTGAATGTTCTCCTGAATGTTTTGTGGTATGCGCCGAGGATCCATCTGGAAAAAAAAGAAGTCGAGTTTAGAATATATGAAAGGAAATAACAAGATATGGGTCAATTTTGACAGAATTTCCCCATGAATTCAAAAAATGACTCAAGTCGATCCAAAGCAAATTTCATCAAGTAAACCTGTGCATGGAGCAATTATAAGAATTTCTGAACGTAAATTGCTCGGAAAAACCAAATACCTATTGTTCCAATTCTCAATCAGGCATTCTGAGGGCATGGAAATATCAAAACGTTCAAATAATTCCTAAAAACTCGAAATAGCACATATAATTCATAACATTTGTTCAATCTAAGTATATAAACAACAATGCAATCAAAATCGGTCGCTGGAAAGCTTCAAATTCCGGCGAAATCTCCGATTAGGGAAAAAACACAAAATCTCAAAAAATACCAACATCAAGTCAAATCGAACGAAATAAACATGAAATCTAGTAGAATACGTAAGATAAGGTTCGATTTTATACCTGGAACGTGGAAAACCGTTGAAAAATTAGAGATTTAAGTGTGTGGAGAAGTGGAACTCCGAAATCTCCAGCGAGGAGAGGGAAAATGTGTGAGGAGAGAGAAGAAGAAGAAACTTGCGTTTTTATGGGTTTTCTAATCGTTATGCCCTCTTACTGCCGTAAAGGTGAACGTAAGGGAGCGCCAGGGAGCGTAGTGCTCGGGCGTAATGGAAAATGTTGCTTTCGGCATTTTAATTTCGGACTGTTCGTTACGGCCCCTTACGCCCTCTTACCACCGTATAGGTGAAAGTAAGAGAGCGTCAGAGGGGAGGGGAGTGTAATATTCAGCGTAATGAAACCAGCTTGCTCTCGACTTTTTGATTTTCGGAATTGAATTTAGTGATTGTTACACCCTCTTACAATATCTTACCGCCATAAGGCTGAGTGTGAGAGGCCGTAATATGGCCCTAAGGTTTGGGTGTAACTGCAAAATTGCTTACGACTTCTAATTTTCTAAAATAAATTACTTACTCCCTGTTACAACCAAATTTTGTGTGTAACACTTTGTTTTCCCGAGAAGGTTGAGTCAATTGCTCGATGATCCTGAATGTTGTTTGATCTTGATAGAACCAGACCGAATAAGTTAGTTACCTAGAGAAAAAGAAAAATGGAAAGGGAACGAGAGTAAATTTATGGGTTGCCTCCCACGCAACGCTTAGTTTAAGGTTATCTAGCTTGACCATGCGAGGGATCAGATTGTGGGTGGGTCGTTGGTATACTCCGTAGGAAATGATTCCAGGAGGTGTCCAGTGATGTATTGTTTCAAATGTTGCCCATTGACCTGGGCATCCCCGAACCCGGCCAAGCTCTCATGAAAAATTTAACCGTTTTCGCGGGCCGGATTTGGGTCGAGTCCGGACTTCGGGCATGAGGTTTTGTCCGTACCCGCCTGGAGCAGGCCTCGGGCCGGGCAGGCGGCCCCCGTTTTTTATATATATTTTTTGAAAAGATAAATATTATGCATACTATATACAAAATAAATAAAACTATAACACATAATTCAAAGTAGTTCAATGTTCATGAACATTTGAACCTTATCTTGAGGTATCGGGTTTGATTCTTACTATTCACACATACACACACACACACACAAATATATATATATATATATATATATATATATATATATATATATATATATATATATATATATATATTTATATTACATATTTAAAGGAAAAATAGTAATAAAACGGGCTTTCGGGTCGGGCTTAGCGGCCCGGGCGGGCCTACACCTTTGCCTGTACCCGTCTGGCGGGCTGGTCGGGCCTACCTTATGCGCCATACCCCCCCCCTTCCTCAAGAATGAAATAAAATATTTTTTTCGAAGCGGGAAGGCAGGCGGGCTTGTCCACATTTGTCTAGGTCTACCTAAAAGGTATTTTTGTTGTCACTAGTCTCGATAGCACCATAGGGATAGACTTTAGTTACTTGGTAGGTACCAATCCATCAGGATTTCAGTTTTCCCGGAAAAAATCGCAATCGTGATTGAAATAGTAGCACTTGGTCGCCTAATTTGAATTCCCTCGGTAAGATTCTTGCGTCATGCCATCTTTTGGTCTTCTCTTTGTAGATCTTTGCATTCTTGTAAGTGTCGAGTCATATTTCGTTCAACTCTTGTAATTGAAAACATTGACGCTCTCCAGCATCTCTGATGTTGAAATTTAGGTACTTCAAGGCCCACATAGCTTTGTGTTCAAGCTCAACTAGCAAGTGGTAGGCTTTTTCGCAGACAAAACAAAAGGGAGAGGTACCGATAGGTGTTTTGAATAATGTTCAATAAGCCCAAAGAGCGTCGTGGAGCTTTGAGCTCCAATGCAAGAGAATGCATTTGATTTCTCTATTTGAAGCTTCGACTTGTCCGTTAGTTTGGGGATGATATGGCGTAGCAATCTTGTGGAATGCCCCATACTTTTTCAACAAAGCCTCGAATTACTTCTCGATGAAATGGAACCTCCATCGTTGATTAAGACACGAGGAACTCCAAATCTAGTGAAGATGTTTTCTTTGATGAACTTGGAGACAACAAGTGCATCGATAGTGCAGATGCAATTGCTTCAACTCACTTAGATACGTAGTCCACAACAACGAGGATGTAGTTGTTGGTTCCGGATGTGGGAAATGGTCCCATGAAATCGATTCCCCAACAATCAAGCAATTCGATCTCTTGAATGTTGTTCAGTGGCATCTCATTCCTTTTTGAGTATTTTCGTTTCTTTGGCATGAGTCTCAAGCGGTGACGAATAGGCGCACATTTTTTAACATTGTTGGCCAATAGAATCCGCATTGGAGGATCGTTGCAATCGCCTTTCTTGTACTAGCGTGATCACCAAGAAGAAGGGAATGACAATGTGTGATGACACTATGCATTTCTTCGTCGGGAACATATCTTCTGTAAATTTTGTTGGCTCCTCAGTTGTATAGAAAAGGTTCGTCCCAATAAGAGTTGTTGACGAGTTTGTAGAACATTTTCCGTTGATGATGGTCATAGTTCAGAGGAAGCTCGTTGCATGTCAGAAAATTGACGATATCTCCGTACCATGGCATCTTTGGTGATTCGGTGTGCACATGGAGCATAGTATCCAGTCCGAAGAATTGATCGTCCACGAACTCATCTTTGATAGGATACTTTGACGGGTCGGAGTGTGACGAGACTAGGCGACGAGATAAGTGATCAACCACTAGAGCCTTTCTTGTCTCGAACATAGATATCATATTCATAGAGTATAAATATCCATTAATTGTATGAGTTTTGACTTTGCGTCTTTCTTCGAGATTAGGTACATAAAGCAACATGGTTAGTGTAAACAATAACTTTCGAACCAACTAAATAGGACCTGAATTTGTCAAAGGCGAAAACGATGGCGAGAAGTTCTATCTCGGTTGTTGCATAATTCATTTGCGCCAGATCTAGTGTTTTGTTGGCGTAGTAAATAATATGATGCTTTTTATCTTTCTTTGTCCCAGAACAACTCCGAATGCATAATCACTGGCATCTCACATGATTTTGAAGGGGAGATCCCAATCGGGCACTTGCATGATGGGGGCGGCGACCAATGCGTTCTTCGGCGTTTCGTAGGCTTCATGGCGTTCCTGTGTAAACTCAAAAACAACATCCTTAAGGAGAAGGTTAGTAAGAAGTTTAGTAATTTTTGAAAATTCTTGCTTGAAACGTCTGTAAAATCCAACATGACCAAAAAACTCCTAACTCATTTTATAGAGGAAGGGGAAGAAAGTTTTTCAATGAGTTTAACTTTAGCCTTATCAACTTCAATTCCCGTTTGGGATACTAAATGTCCTAAACAAATTCCTTCAATTAACCATGAAATGACATTATTCCCAATTTAAAACAAGATTAGACTCAATGCATCGATCAAGTACTCGAGTGAGGTTTTCGGGGCATTCATTAAAGGATCATCCATAGACGGAGAAATCGTCCATGAAAACTTCCATAATATTTTCGATCAGGTCCGAGAAGATTTCCATCATGCATCTTTGGAAGGTAGCTGGAGCGTGACACAATCCGAAATGCGTCCTACAGTAAGAAAACGTTCCGTATGGACAAGTGAAGGTGTTCTTCTCCTGATCGTCTGGATGGATGAGAATCTGAAAGAAACCAATGTACCTGTCAAGCCAACATAAATGAGAGTGTTTAGCTAACCTTTCAAGCATTTGTTTAATGAATGGTATTGGGAAGTAATCCTTCCTTGACGCCTTGTTTAGACGTTTGTAGTCAATGTACATTCTCCATCCACTGACAATTCTTTGTGGGATGAGCTCATTTATGTCGATCTAGACAACAATCATTCCATATTTATTTGGTACAACATTCATAGGTATAACCCATTGGATATCAAAGATGGGGTAGATGATCCTTTTATCTAGTAGCTTAAGGATTTCCTTCTTAAATACCTCTTTCATTGGTGGATTGAGTCTTCTTTTTGCTTTCCTAAAGGGTTTGGCATCTTCTTCTAGAGGAATTTTGTAATTTTTATGCATGCATAAAGAGAGGATGATTCCTGTAAGATCATCAATATAATATCCCATGGATTTTTGGTGGGATGTTAGTACTTTAAGGAGGCTCTCGGTCTCCTTTTTAGAAAGTGAAGAACTAACAATGAAAGGAAAGGTTGATTTTGGTCCGAGAAATTCATACCTGAAAGTTCCGGAAAGTGGTTTAAGCTCAAGCTTTGGTGGAGAGGATGGCATTCCAGGAGGTTCCTTAATATCCATGGTGTGTAAAAATTCGCTTGAATGAATATTTCTACCAATGTTGGATTTTGTGTATGCCAATCTATCGGCAAACCTTGGTTTGTTGAGAGATTCAAATATCACAATTTGATCTTCAACGGAGGTTTCGAGTAAGAGTATGGTATGTGCTAACATTCCGTCCTCTTTTGGATCTTGAACATTGTTAGACAAACAAACCTGCAAAGGATCGTCAGTGATCATAGTTTGCGTACATTCTTCCACAATGAGGTCTACTTCATCAGTGAAGTTTACTCCTTCGTTCACACAGGGATTCTTGATGGTTGTAGAAAACTTAAAATGATCTGAAGATAAGATTTAGCAAAGCGATGTAAGGATGTTTTACGACCATCGTTGTATGGGAAGGTTGAGTGTAACATGAGCGCATTTATTATAAGTGATCCCGTAAGGGAGCGTAAGGTTGATCGTAACATTAGCGTGTTTATTTATTGGGCCGGATTGCTCTTGAAATTAGGCCGGCATTTATGTCTTCTTATCAATGTTGTACGACCATAGATGTACAGAACGTAATGATCAGACTCAGTGTTTTCTTGGGATTTGTAGACGATCTCTTTGAGTCGTTAATCCTTGAATATTTGTGCTCTTGTTTTGTTCGAAGTTTGACATCAGAGGATAACAAACTCTTCGAGTGTCTTGTAGTGAAAAGTGTGGAATCTACTTCATAATGAGACTTAAAAGCCTGGAATACAGAATAACCGGAAATAGACACCAAAAATACCATATGAACGCTTTTAGTGTTATAAGAACATAAATATTAACGAAAGGCTTATGAAATGACATGGATAATTGGGTAGAAAACACGTATATTTCAATGATATCATCCTCCTAGGGTTAATTGTGGCTAAATCTTATCAACCCTATCTCTAAGGAAAAGATAAAAACGTCCAATTGGAAGGACTAAAAGACAGTCAAAAAATAGAAAAGGGAAAGATCATTCAGAAATCAAAAGTAGTGGGATTGATCGGACGGTTTGTAGCAAACACACATCATTCTAGAGAAATCATCATAGGATCGTAAAAATGCATGAAAATCGGCCGATGACCCATTTAACCTCAAGCAATCTTCGTATCTTCACTCTTGGTCTTAATCAATTTTGTCTTGACATTGACTTCCTTGATCATAGAGAGAGAACCTTAGTATGTTAATGACATTCTTCCACTAATAACTCCATTATAGCTCCGGGAAGGCCTTGAATGCCTACAATATTATAAACGTTTGAGTAGATCTCTCAAACAACAACAAAAAAAAAACACAAAAAAGAAGTAGATCTACCAAAATGCAATGCAAATTTACATTATATGCTCAAGAGATGTATAAGATTGAGAGTGGAAAAGGACACTAAAATTGATCGTTGTTATCAAATTCATGAAAACCATGTCATCACATATCATTGTAATAAGAATTGTTAACTCCACCTTGATGATAAGACCTTATTAATGGTCAATAAGGCCTTACCGGTTGATGAAAGTCAACACCTTGGTTTCCAGGTTTTGGTAAGACCTTACGGGTTTTGGTAAGACCTTACCGAATCTGGCTCAAGCTCTCACACGATCTATGTTCGAATGGGCTAGTCCAATATTTTTATTGGGCTAAAACTTTTCTTATGGGCTGAATTTTATATTTGGTTTGATTTTCTAACCAAATATATAAAGTCAAATATTGTTGGATTTGTTGAGATTTTCAAGGGATTTGATTTGAACAAAATCTGTGATTTAGTTTAAATAAATTCCTGAACAAATCTTCAGCTAAATACAATCTCAACATCAAGATTTCATCCAGATCTATTGCAACAATATTGAACGGATTTTCAGCCATTGGAAAATCAGATCCCAACGTCCAGATTGCAACAAATCAAGATATCAAGATTTGTAACAAATCTCAAGCTGCCCAAAACGTTCGTTTTGTTTGAAGATGATGGGCGTATCTATATAAGGAGACAAGAAAGATGACAGGATACAAGACTGAATCCGAAGTGCATACAAAAATCATCTGCTTTCTTATCTCATAAAGCGTTGATCTCACCTTTCAAGCTTGAACGTTCTACTTCTTTGAGTGTGTGTGAGATCTTCTTTGAGCGTCATAGTACAATTCATCTAGAATCATACAAAGGGTTACTCTCTACCCAAACGTGTAAGATACTTCGGTATCGGTAGGAATTTGTTTTCTCTTGAGTGTTTGAGTTGCTAGATAGGAAGTGTAAGGCTTCTGAGTTTAGAAGAGGGAAGTTCTTCTGAAGGTTGTATCTGGAGCTCATCGGAAGAAGAAGAGAAATAAAGCTACTTACAATCCTAGGGTTGGATAACCCTAGGCGGGGACTAGGTCAATTTGAGACCGAACCTCGTCAACATATCACGTGTCACTTTTACTTCTGCTCTTTACTCGTATTTATTATCTCTTGTTCGTCTTTACTTACTGTTTTATTTTTATCCAATCTCTGAGCTACGGGTAAGGTCTTATCTCTGTTTGATAAGGTCTTATCTCTTATCGATAAGATCTTACCAATCCTGAGATTGCGAAAAGATTCCATACTCTATTCACCCCCCCTTCTAGAGTATTTGTTAACTGTTTATCTGCCTATTCCGCACTTCAATTGGTATCAGAGCCTAACTCACTTTTCTTAGATATTATTATCTGTGAGGCTTATCATGGCAGGTGAAGGTCAAGGAGGCTTCGGTCAAGGAAGATCCATTACACGACCACCTCTTTTTGTTGGGAACAACTTCATGCACTGGAAATCTTTGATGCAAATGTTTATCATTGATCAAGATTTGGAGTTGTGGCATATTATTACGCGTGGACCTAATACACCCACGAGGGATGGTCCCAATAATACAAGAGTGAACAAGACAGAAGCAGAATTCACTCAGACCGATCTAGAAAGCGTGGCTAAAAAATTACAAAGCCATTAACTTATTGTATTGTGGATTAAGTACTGACGAGTTTAATCGTATATCATCGTGTAGATCCGCCAAGGAAATTTGGGATAAACTAGTAGTTACCTATGAAGGAACCAGCCAGGTCAAAGAGACTAAAATCAGTATCTTTCTTAGACAATACGAATTGTTTAAAATGAACCCAGATGAATCAGTCAAGATAATGTTCACCCGTTTTACGGAGATCGTTAACAACCTTGATTCATTGGGAAAGACTTTCGAAAATGAAGAAAAAGTTAGAAAGATACTCAGATGCTTGCCCAAAGTAAAGTGGGGTCCCAAGGTAACTGCTATAAAAGAAGCACAAGACCTTAGCACACTAGCTCTTGATGATTTGCTGCGCAAATTAATTACCCATGAAATGATCCTCAATGAGGACGATGGGGAATTGCCCACAAACATAAAGAATCTGGCACTCAAGGCTAAGAAAGAGGAACCAATGGAAGATTCTGACAGTAATGATGATGAAGATCCTTTTGCTCTTATTACACGAGGGCTGGCTCGCATATTGAAGATGAAAAAGCAATTCTCGAACAAAGAATATGTTGAATCATCTAAATATAAAGGTAAGTCTTCAAACCCTTTAAAAAAAATTGAGTTCTAAACTGTTATGAATGTGGTGAAACAGATCATCTTGTTAACGAAAGTCCTCAAAAGAAGAGAAACAAATTCAAGAAAAAGGAATACAACAAGAAAGCCATGATAGCAGCATGGAGTGATTCAGACTCATCAAGTGATTCAGATTCTGAAGATGATCATGCAAACTTATGTCTTATGGCAAAAACCGATAAGAACCAAGATCAACATCTCGATGGAATGGTAAGAGGTCTTATATCTAGTCCTACTGCTGTTTTATCAGAAGTGCTGAAAAACATGATTTCTAATGAAGAAATTTACAACAAAGAAATCAGCATTTTGAAAGAAAAGCTAAAGGATCAGGAAACTTGCATAAGAATGCTATCACTGAAAGTTCAAGATCTTGACAACATACAATCAGATCTTGACACTGAGGTCAAGGCCTTACGATCGGAAAATTCCGAACTAAAGGCAAACCTCTCATCTCTTAAGGCATGTAATACTGACTTAGAGATTGAAAAAGTGAAATTTTCTGAAAAATGTCAAGAACAGCAAATAGCCCTTGTGCAATTTACTAGATCCAAAGCTACTCTTGACAAGATGCTTGGAGAACAACAATTTTCCTTGAACCGAAGTGGTATAGGATACAACAGGAATTTTCCTACAAAACCTACTACTACATTCGTTAAGGCAAAAGGAAGTTGGCGATCTCCTACTTGTTTCTTTTGCTGTAAAAAGGGACATATAAAGGAAACGTGTCCTTATAGGAGAACAGATCCCTACATCATTAGAAATACTTTTCCTGTACGTTTAAATGAACGGATAAAACACATATGGGTTCCTAAAGGGACTAGGCTACCTAATATGGTCTACCCTCATAATGGATCCAAATCTATCTATTGGTCAAGCCGGAAAGGTTGATTTTCTGTTTTGCAGGATATCACCAAGACAAAGGATCAAAAGTGGATAATGGACAGTGGTTGCTCAAGACATATGAGTGGAAAAGAATCTCTTTTCGAAAATCTAAAGAAGCAATCCACTGGCACTATAACTCTTGGTGACAAAGGAAAATGCGACATCCTTGGTATCGGTAACATTGGTTTTGATCCAAATAATAATATTAAAGATGTTTATTTGGTGGATGGCTTGAAGTATAACCTTCTCAGTGTTTCTCAGCTTTGTGATAAAGGGAATTGTGTTAGCTTCAACAAAAAGAAGTGTGAAGTTCGAGATGAAATGAAAGAGATCTGGTCCTAACGGATTATAGAGATAACAATATATATGATGTAAATGCTGATCAAATTGCAGGTACAAATCTGAAATGCCTCAAGGTCTTATCAGACGACTTAAGACTATGGCACAGACGACTTGGTCATATCAGCATGCATACCCTTCAAAAACTCAAATCAAAGGATCTTGTAAGAGGTCTTCCTGATCTAAAATTCAAGGTAGATGATCTATGCAATGCTTGCTCTAGAGGTAAACATACTCGTAGCTCTTTCAAAAAGAAGCAAGTGGTAAGTACTACTAGACCTCTCGGCTTCTACACATGGATCTTTGTGGACCTATGCGTGTCAAATCTTCTAAAGGCAAGCAATACATTCTTGTCATAGTTGATGATTATTCTCGGTTTACTTGGGTTTTCTTTTTAAAAGATAAATCGGAAGCACTTTTTTACTTCTCGAAACTTTGTAAGGAGTTACAAACTTTGAAAAACCTACCAATCGTTTCTATTAGAAGTGATCATGGTAGAGAATTTGATCAATCAAACTTTGATTTATTTTGTGCGAAATATGGAATTTCTCACAATTTTTCAGCTCCTAGAACACTCAACAAAACGGGGTTGTGGAACGCAAGAACCGCACCCTAGAGGAAATGTCTAGGACTATGCTATTAGAGAATAATCTGCCTAAGTCATACTGGGCAGAAGCTGTTAACACAGCAAACTATATTCTCAATAGATGTTTGATTCGATCAATGTTGAAGAAAACTCCTTACGAGCTTTTCAAAGGAAGGAAACCAAGTATATCTTATTTTAAACCATTTGGATGCACGTGTTACGTACATAATAATGGAAAGGATAATCTTGGAAATTTTGATGCACGTAGCGACGAAGGTATATTTCTTGGATACTCGACTCAAAGCAAGGCTTATCGAGTATACAATAAACGTACTAAAGTAGTCGAAGAAAGTATCCATGTTTTGTTTGACGAAAATGATAATGGTACCTTGAGTGAGAGCTTTGCAGATCTCCCTAAATAAACATGAGGAGAGACAGAAGAGAAATAATCAAAAAGAAGAGCAAATCCAGAAACATGCAGGAACCATTTCAAGACCTTACTGAACTATCTCAAGGCATTGAAACAACGTCTCAAGGCCTTACAAATGAAGCCAGTCTTGAAGATGGATCACCTCCTGACCACAAGAGCCATTTCTCCACACCCTACTAATCTCTCACCTGATGCTTCTAACCAGAGAAATGTCCGGAGGAAATTCAAACATACATCATCCCATTCAACTCAGGATATCATTTCTGATCCCTCTTCTGGAATTCAAAACTCGTTCGAAATTAAGAAATTTATGCTCTTTTCATGCTTTTGTATCTCTTGTAGAACCTAAGAAGTACACCGAAGCACTTCAAGAACCTGACTGGATTATAGCTATGCAAGATGAGCTAAACGAGTTCGAGCGCAATAAAGTTTGGACCCTTTCGGCAAGGCCCAAAGGAAAATCAGTCATCGGAACAAGATGGGTCTTTCGAAACAAGTTGGATGAAAGTGGTAATGTCATCCGAAATAAGGCTCGTCTTGTAGCTCAAGGCTACAATCAGGAGGAAGGTATTGACTACGAGGAGACTTTTGCTCCGTAGCCAGGCTTGAAGCCATTCGTATACTTCTTGCAGCCGTAGCCAGGCTTGAAGCCTAAAACTTTTTCAAATGGACGTAAAGTGTGCCTTTTTGAACGGTTATTTAGATGAAGAAGTTTATGTCGCTCAACCTCCCGGTTTTGAAAATGATGAATTTCCAGATCATGTTGCTTGACAAAGCTCTTTACGGCTTAAAGCAAGCCCAAGAGCTTGGTACGAGCGTCTTTCAAAATATCTTTTAGAAAATAACTTCAAGAGAGGGTTGATTGACAAAACTTTATTCATCAAAACTCATGGGAATGATATTCTTGTTGTTCAAATTTATGTGGATGATATCTTGTTTGGAGCTACTAATGAATCCCTTTGCAAGGAATTTTCTGACATAATGTGCAAGGAATTCGAGATGAGCATGATGGGAGAACTAAACTTCTTTCTTGGACTCCAAGTACATCAAAGTACTAAGGGTATCTTCCTTAATCAAGGAAAGTATACGAGAGATCTTCTCAAGAAGTATAAGATGAGTGAATCCAAGATAGCCAAAACTCCAATGAGCTCCACTCTTTCTCTAGATCAAGACCTTACCGGTAAACAAGTAAACAAAAGGAGTATCGAGGTATGATCGGATCTCTACTTTATCTAACTGCTAGTAGACCTGATATTATGTTTAGTGTTTGTATGTGTGCTAGATTCCAAGCTAACCCGAAGGAATCTCATCTCATTGCGGTGAAAAGGATTTTAAGATACCTAAATGGTACCAAAGATATAGGGCTATGGTATCCCACACAAAGCAGTTTCGTCTTATCGGATATTCCGATGCTGATTTTGCAGGATATAAAGTTGATAGAAAAAGTACTTCAGGGTGTTGTCAATTCCTTGGTACATCTCTAATAAGTTGGCATTCCAAGAAGCAAAATTCAGTGGCTCTCTCAACGGCCGAAGCTGAATATATTGCTGCTGGAGCTTGTTGTTCGCAAATATGGATTGCGCAACAACTCCAAGATCTTGGATTCAACTTTAAGGGTATACCCATAAAATGTGACAACACTAGTGCTATATCTATCTCCAAAAATCCTGTACAACATTCAAGAACGAAGCATATCGATGTGAGACACCATTTTATACGAGATCATGTAGAAAAAGGTGATGTGTCTTTGACATTCATCTCTACTGATCTACAACTCGCGGATATCTTCACAAAACCTTTACCCGAAGAGAGATTCAACTTCATAAGGTTAGAACTTGGTATGCTTAACAGGGAAGCACAAATGTAGGGGGAGCAATTATTGTCATACAATATTGATCTTATTCCCTACATTAAGACATTGAAATACATTTCAAGGCCTTACTAAATCATAGTATGATCTTGATTTTATTTGTTATATTGAATATGGATCAAATCTTTTAGTTATTATCTCTTTAGATAACTAACTAATAGATTCTGTTTTGAAAATCTTTTTTGTTTTACATGTTGATCTTTTTAAAAAAAAAAAGGAGTTTATCAAGTGTTTTAAGATCTTCTCTCTCTCTATTTATACCATATCTTCAAAGATTTTATATCACGGCTTTAATCTGCTTTTCAAAAAACCTCTAATCTTCGTCTTCCATCTCCTTCGAACCCTAAATCGCAATGGCTCCCAGCCGTTCTTCAACTGCATCTGCTGCCCCAGCATCAAAGAAGCAACGATTCACCGATAGAAAAGGAAAGGCTATTCAAGAAGCCTACTCTTCAGATTCCGACACTTCAAAGTCTTCCTCTCCTCCCCTTCGACGGTCATCCAGACCGGTATACCCTCCAGCACCAAGGACAAGACCGCAGCATCGTCTTCGGTCACTACCTTCTGACGTCGAGGTAAGTGCTGAAGCACCAATTTCTTGGTTTATTAACTACACTAAGGCTGGAATGTGGAAGGATGGGTTTGCTAATCGTTCACTGAGTTTTTGTGAGAACGTGGATTTGGATTTTCTAGAATCCATGACCTTACCCTGTGTCAATTTATTGAAATGTTCAAATATCTGAACCTTCTTCATCTTGGAACAACACTCTCGAGAGCTTATTACTGATAACCTTCTAGAGGTTCTTGATTCATCTTGCTGGCCATGTCATTGATGTTCCTAATCTTATTCTGTCCTATATGCTGCATACTATCAATACTCCCATGACAGCTCCTCTACCATATGCCAATCTGTTTCCAAAAATCTTTGAATTCTTTGAAATTGACACTATGGGTGAGGAAGAGATATCGCATAAGGGCTGTATTGATGAAGAGTGCTGGGGACGGTTAGGATTTGAAAAGACTCTTGCTGGTGAGTGGATTTTGAAGAAGAATCAACAAGGTGCACAACTTTCTTCAGAACAGAGGATTCAATATCTGGAAGCTGAGGTGGATGCATTGAGGAAAGATCTCAATACTGCTCGTGCAGATATTGTTGATCGACAAGACGACACTCATGAGAAATTACTAATGGTAAATGAAAAGCTTAATCAATTGATATTTCTCACATCCTTATCACACAGGGCCACGACTTCTATTATGCCACTGGATGAAGATGCAGTTCAACACATTCAGGAGGTCTGCCAGAATGTGGTGATAAATTGTGAGCGCAAAAAATTTTAAAACGCTGCATTCTTCGTCCCACTGTCCTTGAACCCTCAATCCTAACAGTAGAAGAATATGGACTGGTCAAGAAATATCGTAGTGAACAAGAAAAGATCAGAGCAAAGATGATGGCAAATCACACAGTTCTTAAGGCAAGGAATAGATGGAGGGAGAAGGTCACCAACAGATTTCGCAAACCTGAAGATGGTGTTCCTCCTCCTTATGGCCAATGGTTCGATGAGGTTGTCGAAATTTCTGATGATGAAAAATAATTTTCTGTTCTGTTTTGGAAAACAATAGTTTGTTGAGACAATTTTCGTTACCCTTCTTGTTGAAAGACAAAAAGGGGGAGAAATAATCTTTTACCCCTGCTTTACCTTTCTGTTTTTGAAAAACTTGGTTTGAACTTTCTGTTTTGTTAAACAAATTTGATCCTATATTTCTGCTATATTGTTTGGATATCTGTTTTTGTTTTCTTAACAGGTGCACAGGTCACAAGTTTTGTCTTTCATCAAGGGGGAGATTGTTAACTCCACCTTGATGATAAGACCTTATTAATGGTCAATAAGGCCTTACCGTTGATGAAAGCCAAAACCTTGGTTTCCAGGTTTTGGTAAGACCTTACGGGTTTTGGTAAGACCTTACCGAAACTGGCTCAAGCTAGATCTAAGTTAATGGCTTAGTCCAATATTTTATTGGGCTAACAATATTCTTATGGCTGGATTTTATATTTGGTTTGATTTTCTAACCAAATATATTAAGTCAAATTTGTTGGTTGTTGAGATTTCAAGGATTTGATTTGAACAAAATCTTTGATTTAGTTTAAACAAATTCTTTGAACAAATCTTCAGCCAAATATAATCTTAAATCAAGATTTTCCAGATTACTGTATTGAACGGATTTTCAGCCATTGGAAAATCAATCCCAACGTCCAGATTGCAACAAATCAAGATATCAAGATTTCAACAAATCTCAAGCTGCCCAAAACGTTCGTTTTGTTTGAAGATGATGGGCGTATCTATATAAGGAGACAAGAAAGATGACAGGATACAAGACTGAATCCGAAGCGTACACAAAACATCTGCTTTCTATCTCATAAAGCATTGATCTCACCTTTCAAGCTTGAACGTTTTATTCTTTGAGTGTGTGAGATCTTCTTTGAGCGTCATAGTACAATTCATCTAGGAATCATACAAAGGGTTACTCTCTACCCAAACGTGTAAGATACTTCGGTATCGGTAGGACTTTGTTTTCTCTTGAGTGTTTGAGTTGCTAGATAGGAAGTGTAAGGCTTCTGAGTTTAGAAGAGGGAAGTTCTTCTGAAGGTTGTATCTGGAGCTCATCGGAAGAAGAAGAGAAATAAAGCTACTTACAATCCTAGGGTTGGATAACCCTAGGCGGGGACTAGGTCAATTTGAGACCGAACCTCGTCAACATATCACGTGTCACTTTTACTTCTGCTCTTTACTCGTATTTATTATCTCTTGTTCGTCTTTACTTACTGTTTTATTTTTTATCCAATCTCTGAGCTACGGTAAGGTCTTATCTCTGTTTGATAAGGTCTTATCTCTTATCGATAAGATCTTACCAATCCTGAGATTGCGAAAAGATTCCATACTCTATTCATCCCCCCCTTCTAGAGTATTTGTTAACTGTTTATCTGCCTATTCCGCACTTCAATTGGTATCAGAGCCTAACTCACTTTTCTTAGATATTATTATCTGTGAGGCTTATCATGGCAGGTGAAGGTCAAGGAGGCTTCGGTCAAGGAAGATCCATTACACGACCACCTCTTTTTGTTGGGAACAACTTCATGCACTGGAAATCTTTGATGCAAATGTTTATCATTGATCAAGATTTGGAGTTGTGGCATATTATTATTACGCGTGGACCTAATACACCCACGAGGGATGGTCCCAATAATACAAGAGTGAACAAGACAGAAGCAGAATTCACTCAGACCGATCTAGAAAGCGTGGCTAAAAATTACAAAGCCATTAACTTATTGTATTGTGGATTAAGTACTGACGAGTTTAATCGTATATCATCGTGCAGATCCGCCAAGGAAATTTGGGATAAACTAGTAGTTACCTATGAAGGAACCAGCCAGGTCAAAGAGACTAAAATCAGTATCTTTCTTAGACAATACGAATTGTTTAAAATGAACCCAGATGAATCAGTCAAGATAATGTTCACCCGTTTTACGGAGATCGTAACAACCTTGATTCATTGGGAAAGACTTTCGAAAATGAAGAAAAAGTTAGAAAGATACTCAGATGCTTGCCCAAAGTAAAGTGGGGTCCCAAGGTAACTGCTATAGAAGAAGCACAAGACCTTAGCACACTAGCTCTTGATGATTTGCTGGCAAATTAATTACCCATGAAATGATCCTCAATGAGGACGATGGGGAATTGCCCACAAACATAAAGAATCTGGCACTCAAGGCTAAGAAAGAGGAACCAATGGAAGATTCTGACAGTAATGATGATGAAGATCCTTTTGCTCTTATTACACGAGGGCTGGCTCGCATATTGAAGATGAAAAAGCAATTCTCGAACAAAGAATATGTTGAATCATCTAAATATAAAGGTAAGTCTTCAAACCCTTTAAAAAAGAATCGAGTTCTAAACTGTTGAATGTGGTGAAACAGATCATCTTGTTAAAGAATGTCCTCAAAAGAAGAGAAACAAATTCAAGAAAAAGGAATACAACAAGAAAGCCATGATAGCAGCATGGAGCGATTCAGACTCATCAAGTGATTCAGATTCTGAAGATGATCATGCAAACTTATGTCTTATGGCAAAAACCGATAAGAACCAAGATCAACATCTGGATGGAATGGTAAGAGGTCTTATATCTAGTCCTACTGCTGTTTTATCAGAAGTGCTGAAAAAACATGATTTCTAATGAAGAAATTTACAGCAAAGAAATCAGCATTTTGAAAGAAAAGCTAAAGGATCAGGAAACTTGCATAAGAATGCTATCTGAAAGTTCAAGATCTTGACAGCATACAATCAGATCTTGACACTGAGGTCAAGGCCTTACGATCGGAAAATTCCGAACTAAAGCAAACCTCTCATCTCTTAAGGCATGTAATACTGACTTAGAGATTGAAAAAGTGAAATTTTCTGAAAAATGTCAAGAACAGCAAATAGCCCTTGTGCAATTTACTAGATCCAAAGCTACTCTTGACAAGATGCTTGGAGAACAACAATTTTCCTTGAACCGAAGTGGTATAGGATACAACAGGAATTTTCCTGCAAAACCTACTACTACGTTCGTTAAGGCAAAAGGAAGTTGGCGATCTCCTACTTGTTTCTTTTTGCTGTAAAAAGGGACATGTAAAGGAAACGTGTCCTTATAGGAGAACGGATCCCTACATCATTAGAAATACTTTTCCTGTACGTTTAAATGAACGGATAAAACACATATGGGTTCCTAAAGGGACTAGGCTACCTAATATGGTCTACCCTCATAATGGATCCAAATCTGTCTATTGGTCAAGCCGGAAAGGTTGATTTTCTGTTTTGCAGGATATCACCAAGACAAAGGATCAAAAGTGGATAATGGACAGTGGTTGCTCAAGACATATGAGTGGAAAAGAATCTCTTTTCGAAAATCTAAAGAAGCAAACCACTGGCACTATAACTCTTGGTGACAAAGGAAAATGCGACATCCTTGGTATCGGTAACATTGGTTTTGATCCAAATAATAATATTAAAGATGTTTATTTTGGTGGATGGCTTGAAGTATAACCTTCTCAGTGTTTCTCAGCTTTGTGATAAAGGGAATTGTGTTAGCTTCAACAAAAAGAAGTGTGAAGTTCGAGATGAAATGAAGGAGATCTGGTCCTAACGGCTTATAGAGATAACAATATATATGCTGTAAATGCTGATCAAATTGCAGGTACAAATCTGAAATGCCTCAAGGTCTTATCAGACGACTTAAGACTATGGCACAGACGACTTGGTCATATCAGCATGCATACCCTTCAAAAACTCAAATCAAAGGATCTTGTAAGAGGTCTTCCTGATCTAAAATTCAAGGTAGATGATCTATGCAATGCTTGCTCTAGAGGTAAACATACTCGTAGCTCTTTCAAAAAGAAGCAAGTGGTAAGTACTACTAGACCTCTCGAGCTTCTACACATGGATCTTTGTGGACCTATGCGTGTCAAATCTTCTAAAGGCAAGCAATACATTCTTGTCATAGTTGATGATTATTCTCGGTTTACTTGGGTTTTCTTTTTAAAAGATAAATCGGAAGCACTTTTTTACTTCTCGAAACTTTGTAAGGAGTTACAAACTTTGAAAAACCTACCAATCGTTTCTATTAGAAGTGATCATGGTAGAGAATTTGATCAATCAAACTTTGATTTATTTTGTGCGAAATATGGAATTTCTCACAATTTTTCAGCTCCTAGAACACCTCAACAAAACGGGGTTGTGGAACGCAAGAACCGCACCCTAGAGGAATGTCTAGGACTATGCTATTAGAGAATAATTGCCTAAGTCATACTGGGCAGAAGCTGTTAACACAGCAAACTATATTCTCAATAGATGTTTGATTCGATCAATGTTGAAGAAAACTCCTTACGAGCTTTTCAAAGGAAGGAAACCAAGTATATCTTATTTTAAACCATTTGGATGCACGTGTTACGTACATAATAATGGAAAGGATAATCTTGGAAATTTGATGCACGTAGCGACGAAGGTATATTTCTTGGATACTCGACTCAAAAGCAAGGCTTATCGAGTATACAATAAACGTACTAAAGTAGTCGAAGAAAGTATCCATGTTTTGTTTGACGAAAATGATAATGGTACCTTGAGTGAGAGCTTTGCAGATCTCGACCTAAATAAACATGAGGAAGATGACAGAAGAATAATCAAAAGAAGAGCAAATTCAGAAACATGCAGGAACCATTTCAAGACCTTACTGAACTATCTCAAGGCATTGAAACAACGCCTCAAGGCCTTACAAATGAAGCCAGTCTTGAAGATGGATCACCTCCTGACCACAAGAGCCCATTTTCTCCACACCCTACTAATCTCTCACCTGATGCTTCTAACCAGAGAAATGTCCGGAGAAATTCAAACATACATCATCCCATTCAACTCAGGATATCATTTCTGATCCCTCTTCTGGAATTCAAACTCGTTCGAAATTAAGAAATTTATGCTCTTTTCATGCTTTTGTATCTCTTGTAGAACCTAAGAAGTACACCGAAGCACTTCAAGAACCTGACTGGATTATAGCTATGCAAGATGAGCTAAACGAGTTCGAGCGCAATAAAGTTTGGACCCTTTCGGCAAGGCCCAAAGGAAAATCAGTCATCGGAACAAGATGGGTCTTTCGAAACAAGTTGGATGAAAGTGGTAATGTCATCCGAAATAAGGCTCGTCTTGTAGCTCAAGGCTACAATCAGGAGGAAGGTATTGACTACGAGGAGACTTTTGCTCCCGTAGCCAGGCTTGAAGCCATTCGTATACTTCTTGCATTTGCATCCTACATGAGTATAAAACTTTTTCAAATGGACGTAAAGTGTGCCTTTTTGAACGGTTATTTAGATGAAGAAGTTTATGTCGCTCAACCTCCCGGTTTTGAAAATGATGAATTTCCAGATCATGTTTACAAGCTTGACAAAGCTCTTTACGGCTTAAAGCAAGCCCCAAGAGCTTGGTACGAGCGTCTTTCAAAATATCTTTTAGAAAATAACTTCAAGAGAGGGTTGATTGACAAAACTTTATTCATCAAAACTCATGGGAATGATATTCTTGTTGTTCAAATTTATGTGGATGATATCTTGTTTGGAGCTACTAATGAATCCCTTTGCAAGGAATTTTCTATAATGTGCAAGGAATTCGAGATGAGCATGATGGAGAACTAAACTTCTTTCTTGGACTCCAAGTACATCAAAGTACTAAGGGTATCTTCCTTAATCAAGGAAAGTATACGAGAGATCTTCTCAAGAAGTATAAGATGAGTGAATCCAAGATAGCCAAAACTCCAATGAGCTCCACTCTTCTCTAGATCAAGACCTTACCGGTAACAAGTAAATCAAAAGGAGTATCGAGGTATGATCGGATCTCTACTTTATCTAACTGCTAGTAGACCTGATATTATGTTTAGTGTTTGTATGTGTGCTAGATTCCAAGCTAACCCGAAGGAATCTCATCTCATTGCGGTGAAAAGGATTTGTGGCTAAATGGTACCAAAGATATAGGGCTATGGTATTCCCACACAAAATAGCTTCAGTCTTATCGGATATTCCGATGCTGACTTTGCAGGATATAAAGTTGATAGAAAAGTACTTCAGGGTGTTGTCAATTCCTTGGTACATTCTAATAAGTTGGCATTCCAAGAAGCAAAATTCAGTGGCTCTCTCAACGGCCGAAGCTGAATATATTGCTGCTGGAGCTTGTTGTTCGCAAATCCTATGGATTGCGCAACAACTCCAAGATCTTGGATTCAACTTTAAGGGTATACCCATAAAATGTGACAACACTAGTGCTATATCTATCTCCAAAAATCCTGTACAACATTCAAGAACGAAGCATATCGATGTGAGACACATTTTATACGAGATCATGTAGAAAAAGGGTGATGTGTCTTTGACATTCATCTCTACTGATCTACAACTCGCGGATATCTTCACAAAACCTTTACCCGAAGAGAGATTCAACTTCATAAGGTTAGAACTTGGTATGCTTAACAGGGAAGCACAAATGTAGGGGGAGCAATTATTGTCATACAATATTGATCTTATTCCCTACATTAAGACATTGAAATACATTTCAAGGCCTTACTAAATCATAGTATGATCTTGATTTTATTTGTTATATTGAATATGGATCAAATCTTTTAGTTATTATCTCTTTAGATAACTAACTAATAGATTCTGTTTTGAAAATCTTTTTTGTTTTACATGTTGATCTTTTAAAAAAAAAAAAAAAAGGAGTTTATCAAGTGTTTTAAGATCTTCTCTCTCTCTATTTATACCATATCTTCAAAGATTTTATATCACGGCTTTAATCTGCTTTTTTCAAAAAACCTCTAATCTCTTCTCTTCCATCTCCTTCGAACCCTAAATCGCAATGGCTCCCAGCCGTTCTTCAACTGCATCTGCTGCCCCAGCATCAAAGAAGCAACGATTCACCGATAGAAAAGGAAAGGCTATTCAAGAAGCCTACTCTTCAGATTCCGACACTTCAAAGTCTTCCTCTCCTCCCCTTCGACGGTCATCCAGACCGGTATACCCTCCAGCACCAAGGACAAGACCGCAGCATCGTCTTCGTCACTACCTTCTGACGTCGAGGTAAGTGCTGAAGCACAATTTCTTGGTTTATTAACTACACTAAGGCTGGAATGTGGAAGGATGGGTTTGCTAATCGTTCACTGAGTTTTTGTGAGAACGTGGATTTGGATTTTCTAGAATCCATGACCTTACCCTGTGTCAATTTATTGAAATGTTCAAATATCTGGAACTTCTTGTCTCGAGAGCTTTGGAGAGGTTCTTGATATCATCTTGACTTGTCATTGATGTTCCTAATCTTATTTGTCCTATATGCTGCATACTGTCAATACTCCCATGACAGCTCCTCTACCATATGCCAATCTGTTTCCAAAAATCTTTGAATTCTTTGAAATTGACACTATGGGTGAGGAAGAGATATCACATAAGGGCTGTATTGATGAAGAGTGCTGGGGACGGTTAGGATTTGAAAAGACTCTTGCTGGTGAGTGGATTTTGAAGAAGAATCAACAAGGTGCACAACTTTCTTCAGAACAGAGGATTCAATATCTGGAAGCTGAGGTGGATGCATTGAGGAAAGATCTCAATACTGCTCGTGCAGATATTGTTGATCGACAAGACGACACTCATGAGAAATTACTAATGGTAAATGAAAAGCTTAATCAATTGATATTTCTCACATCCTTATCACACAGGGCCACGACTTCTATTATGCCACTGGATGAAGATGCAGTTCAACACATTCAGGAGGGTCTGCCAGAATGTGTGTGATAAATTGTGAGCACAAAATTTTAAAACGCTGCATTCTTCGTCCCACTGTCCTTGAACCCTCAATCCTCACAGTAGAAGAATATGGACTGGTCAAGAAATATCGTAGTGAACAAGAAAAGATCAGAGCCAAAGATGATGGCAAATCACACAGTTCTTAAGGCAAGGAATAGATGGAGGGAGAAGGTCACCAACAGATTTCGCAAACCTGAAGATGGTGTTCTCCTCCTTGGCCAATGGTTCGATGAGGTTGTCGAAATTTCTGATGATGAAAAATAATTTTCTGTTCTGTTTTGGAAAACAATAGTTTGTTGAGACAATTTTCGTTACCCTTCTTGTTGAAAGACAAAAAGGGGGAGAAATAATCTTCTTTACCCCTGCTTTACCTTTCTGTTTTGAAAAACTTGGTTTGAACTTTCTGTTTTGTTAACATAAATTTGATCCTATATTTCTGCTATATTGTTTGGATATCCTGTTTTTGTTTTCTTAACAGCGTGCACAGGTCACAAGTTTTGTCTTTCATCAAGGGGAGATTGTTTAACTCCACCTTGATGATAAGACCTTATGAATGGTCAATAAGGCCTTACCGGTTGATGAAAGCCAAAACCTTAGTTTCCAGGTTTTGGTAAGACCTTACGGGTTTTGGTAAGACCTTACCGAAACTGGCTCAAGCTCTCACACGATCTAAGTTCGAATGGGCTAGTCCAAAACTTTTCTTATGGGCTGAATTTTATATTTGGTTGATTTTCTAACCAAAAATATATAAAGTCAAATATTGTTGGATTTGTTGAGATCTTCAAGGGGATTTGATTTGAACAAAATCTGTGATTTAGTTTAAATAAATTCCTGAACAAATCTTCAGCTAAATACAATCTCAACATCAAGATTTCATCCAGATCTATTGCAACAATATTGAACGGATTTTCAGCCATTGGAAAATCAGATCCCAACGTCCAGATTGCAACAAATCAAGATATCAAGATTTGTAACAAATCTCAAGCTGCCCAAAACGTTCGTTTTGTTTGAAGATGATGGGCGTATCTATATAAGGAGACAAGAAAGATGACAGGATACAAGACTGAATCCGAAGTGCATACAAAAATCATCTGCTTTCTTATCTCATAAAGCGTTGATCTCACCTTTCAAGCTTGAACGTTCTACTTCTTTGAGTGTGTGTGAGATCTTCTTTGAGCGTCATAGTACAATTCATCTAGAATCATACAAAGGGTTACTCTCTACCCAAACGTGTAAGATACTTCGGTATCGGTAGGAATTTGTTTTCTCTTGAGTGTTTGAGTTGCTAGATAGGAAGTGTAAGGCTTCTGAGTTTAGAAGAGGGAAGTTCTTCTGAAGGTTGTATCTGGAGCTCATCGGAAGAAGAAGAGAAATAAAGCTACTTACAATCCTAGGGTTTGATAACCCTAGGCGGGGACTAGGTCAATTTGAGACCGAACCTCGTCAACATATCACGTGTCACTTTTACTTCTGCTCTTTACTCGTATTTATTATCTCTTGTTCGTCTTTACTTACTGTTTTATTTTTATCCAATCTCTGAGCTACGGGTAAGGTCTTATCTCTGTTTGATAAGGTCTTATCACTGTTTGATAAGGTCTTATCTCTTATCGATAAGATCTTACCAATCCTGAGATTGCGAAAAGATTCCATACTCTATTCATCCCCCCTTCTAGAGTATTTGTTAACTGTTTATCTGCCTATTCCGCACTTCAAGAATAAATCAAAGCTCATAAATTTCATGATCATTCAAGGAATTTGTATAACTCTTTCACATGTATTTAGGCATAGAATATCACTCAAACTCAACACAATACAATGATCAATAACCATTTGCTTACCATAACATTATCAATCTCCATCGCTCAATTTCCAACAATTACAATATGAATCAAGAGGTCTTTTTATAAGGTTGAACGTGAACAGGGGTAAGAAGAACAAGGTGCGGAGTTATTTTAACGTTCTGGTGCGATAAATCCATGAACTAAGGTAGGATCATTCATTCTTATTTGAGAGCAAATTAGCTGATCTATGGTCATTTCGACTAGCTTCAATCGTCTTTTCTAGTAACTTGATTTCTTCACTTGGACTTCATATCAAACATCACTCCTTTTTTCATTTTAGCACTTTGTACCTTACAAAACATTCCGTTTCCTCAAGTTTGTTCCAAGTAGTGCATAAACTCTCAAGAGTAAACATTTTTTTAACGGTTCTTTGATGCGCAACACCGCAAGGAACCTTTTTACATTTGATAGAACTTTTCATACCTTTTGTATTTTTGAAGTTACGAACCTCATACTTGAATTTGTTTACTTATCTTGTTGCATGAATTCACCTCATAATTACCGGATGGACATAATGAGGTTAAACATGATTAGAAATTTTTTACGGAACTACAAACAAAGGTCAAACAAGCTAGAAGGGGCTAACAAGATGAAAAACAATGTCAAAAGTTTAGAAGGGGGGTTATAGACTTAACAAATACATGCCATAATTATATATATATGCAAGCACAAGCACGCAATCTCAAAAAAGATAAGTTCTAGATGATCAAAAGTATATTAGAAATTACTCAGAAAAAAATACAAACATTGTGAATAGGCATAAGAATCCTCACAAGGTTATGTCATGGAATAAAGTCACTTGTCATTATCTATATAACTCAATGACATAGGCAACGTATGAAGAGCGCGATCTGTAACACCCCGAATCCGTAGGACTCGAGGCGCTACTGGGCTAGGATCTCACAATGGATCCTGACCCTAGCCTGACAACAAGTTCACTGAATCTTACAACAAGGCACCAACATATTAAATACAAAACATAAAACTGATATAAAGGTGTCAAAAGATTTACACAAGTACTGCTGAGTACAATTAAAATATAATATATACATGATCACAAAATCCCATATCCCACGAGAACGACCCAGTGTACGGTGCCCTCAGTAGATCACCCACTCTGGATCACTCTGCAGTTCTCCTAACCTGCAAAGTCTACAACACGGTATGGAACCGTTAGCTAACCATACACATATATATAGGAATATACATAAGCACAATCACATGTCATAAAAGCATAAACACCACAACATGATATCACACATTTACCCGGTTTATTATCTGTATATAAGTCCAATCACCCATCATATAAATATCCAAATATACCATATGTGACACGAGGAATATAACCATCGCCTCCGGGTGCTCATGGCAGCTGGAGTGGCCCTGGGTCACACCCACCCGTGTACCCTGAGGGAATGGGGAGTGGCCCGCCGTTTACCTGGTTTGACCCAACCATAGAGAACCGCCCAGACTCCCAGAAGGGATGAAAGGTACAGCTGTCACGACCCTACAATGGGCCAACATAATACCATAGGTCGGTAATAATAGTATCGCATGCTATCAGGCATAAAACAATCACCACTCATGCAACATCCAATATAGGGATGGCAGCTAAGTAAGTCCTATGGACTTACCTCCACCTCGGGGTCTCAAACTCAACTCAAACGGCTCCGCTCTGGAGATCAATATAGCATAAACAAGGTATAACGCATATATCACACTCATATCCATAACAGGGTCACACCTAGACCCAAGGGATCCATACGGATCATAATCCAACTCGTAAACCTCAAGGCCGTAACTGGCACAAACAATTCCGTACTCGATCTCACTCTAACCTCTTACTCGTACCTAGCATGCTACTACCGCTCATACTATGAAAGGAAAGGATCTACCTAACTCTAGGTAGAACCGAAACAAGACGCACCTGCGTGAAGAAGGGACGCAGGGGCGGACACAGGCGGCCGCGACGGCACCCAGCCGCGGGGGCGGTGACACTGGCCACGGGCAACGCTGGCACGCCGCTGGCTCGGCGCGGGCGCTGCGACACAGACGCCGCGGGGGCGGTGACACTGGCCGCGGGGGCGGCGACAGCGCAAGAACTTCTCCCGCGGCTTCTCTTCAGTTCTTCTCGTGATCAAATCACGTCTACACTCTTCCAAGCCACAACCAAACATATACATACATAAGTCCACGTCCATACACCCCTATACATACATCTAAACCTAAGCTAAAGATATTGAATCAAAGAAAGGAAAGAAAGGAAGCAAAAACACTCACCACCTTGGGAGTGCTTGGCTGCAGGGGAAGAACACACACTGAAGTAGCTGGCTTACAGGCACAGCATATATCATCCACTAGCATAAGGCACACACCAACTCTTCCAAAAACCAAAGGAAACCAAGAGCCAACCAAGGAAGGGCAATGGAGCAAGGGAGCTAGCTAGGAGGACGTAAGAGCTGAATGGGAATGAAGGAACCCTTGATCACGAGCCAAGGAAAAGAAATAAGGAAGCAAAGAGTAAAGCACGGGTCAAGGTCAACGAAGGCGGCTATAACCGCCGGAAACCGCAGGGGCGGTCCAGGAAGCAGCAGGGGCGGCGCCGTGAACCTGCGGGGGAGGCTAGACCAACCTCGGCCAAAGTCAATCCCGGCCAAGGTCCGGTCTCGGTCCGAAAGACTAGGGTCTCACATCTCACCCCACTAAAAACAAGTTTCGTCCCGAAACTTGCAAAGTCCTAAAACCACTCGGACTCAGCATCGAGATACACTCTCTCTATCGGAGGTATCACCTCTCGTACCTAAGGTATCAACCCATATGATACTATACCTCAAAAGATCACACTACTATCCGGGGCATAGAGGAACATCTCTAGGCAAACCATCATCAGGGCATGGAGAAGACATCTCCATCCAAACTATGGCCATCAAAATAGCATGGAGGTAGGAACCATCTCCAGCTATCTCTAATCGTCGTATCACAATAGCATGGAGGTAAGAACCATCTCCAGCTATACACGCAGACATCTCATGTCTCTGCTTAGGACTGTAACAGAATGCTCAATACAGATGTGGTCCGGCTTAACCACCAAATCATCATAACTCACAGTGTGTCTCGGAGCTGGTATGTAGTTCCTCAGTTGAGACACATGAAACTCAGGATAAATCCTCGAATCTCGGAAACAGAACTATTTGTAAGCTGCATTCTCACTTCTTCTTAATCTCAAAGCATCTAACACCTCGTGTTGGAGACACTCTCAGCCATACTAGGCTCCAATTCTAACTCTAGAGGTCTACGCCTCCTATCTGTATACGACCTCTGACGGCTATGTGCAGTCAGCATACATTCTCGAATCAGTGCTACTCGAACCATATCATCCTGAATCTGATCAGGTGTCACACCCCTGGCTGTACCAGGCTCATCCCAGCATAACGGTGTACGATATCTCTGCCCATACAATGCCTCATAAGGCCATCCCAACAGATGCATACTAAACACAAACTCGCAGCATACCCTCCAACGTCTGAATGGTCCTCTTTGACTGACCATCTGTCTGAGAATGGAACGCAGTAGTAAAGTGCAAACTCGTTCCCAAAGTAGTCTGAATCTGCTACCAAAATCTCGAGGTAAATCGTCCATCTCGGTTTGACACTATCGTCCTCGGTACACCATGGAGTCTCACTATATGCTTAGTGTACTCCTCAGCCAATCTGTTCACCGGCCACGTCTCCCTAATAGGAATGAAACGTGACGCCTTCATCAATCTGTCCACACTGACCCAAATGACTTCAAAACTCCAGCTCAGTCTCTGCTCGGTCACAAAATCTATGGTGACGTCCTCCCACTTCTTCTGTGGAACAAGAAGGGGAGGAAGCTCACCTCCAGGTCTGCAATGTTCTATCTTGACCTGCTGACAGGTCGCACACTATGCCACAAATCGGATACATCGGCTTCACCCCCTTTCTACCAATATAAACGTCCCAAGTCCTGATATATCTTACCCGTACCTGAATGTACAGAGTAAGGTGTACAATAAGCCTTCTATAAAAATCTCTGTCTCAGCTCTGTATTAGCAGGTACACAGACGCGACCACGGCGTCTCCCAACTCCCTCTGCTCCCAGCAGGAACTGGGGTGTCTCATCCCGAGACATCCTATCTCGTACTCTCATCAAGATCTGGCAGGTCTCCTACTTCTGTTGGATCCCACTCAACAGATCAGGTAGAATCTCTAAAGTATTCAGCCGGGCATCTTCATCCGGAAACCAAGAGTCCAACTTTAATCAGACCTAATTCTTCAATACCTTCTGGTTGTGTCCAAACAGGAGCAGAAGTCAAACGTCTCTTCAGCTCCTCAAACTCTGTACACACCGATCAAACCATACAAATCTGGTAGTCTTCCTCAGCAAACTCGTCAGTGGACGGGCAATCACAGAAAAACCCTCCACGAAGCGTCTGTAATAACCGGCTATGCCAAGGAAGCTACGTACTTCCCTGACGTTCATCGGTGTAGTCCAAGCTGCTACTGCCTCGATCTTTGTCGGATCAACCTTGATCCCCTCAGCTGAAACCACATGACCCAGGAATGCTACCTCTGGCATCCAGAACTCACACTTAGAGAACTTAACCTGAAGTTCTCTATCCTGTAAAACCTGTAATACAACCCTCAGCTGTCCTGCATGCTCTTTACTGCTACGAGAATATACCAGAATGTCATCTATGAAAACCACCACGAACTGATCCAGGAAGTCGATGAAGATACTGTTCATCAACTCCATAAAAAAACGGTTGGGGCATTCGTAAGCCCAAATGGCATCACTACAACCTCGTAGTGTCCATATCCGGTCCGGAATGCTGTCCTGTGCACATCCTGCTCTCTCATCAGCTGGTGATATCCTGAGCGCAGGTCAATACGGGAGAACATTGTGGCTCTCTGTAACTGATCTCACAAGTCATCACTACAAGGCAAAGGATACTCATCCTTGACGGTACCTTGTTCAGCTTTCTGTAATCTAGACACAAACTCAACAAGCCGTCCTTTCTTCATACGAAGAGGACCGGTGCCCACCATGGGGATATGCTAGGGCAATTGAAACCCTTCTCAACCAACTCCTCGAGTTGCTTACACCACTCTAATATCTCAACTGGCGGCCTACAACATGGGGCTTCCGAGTTAGACCTTGTACCAGGCTCTAACTCCACAGATCAAAGTCCACGCTCCTCTGAGACGGCAACTGAACGATTCAGCAAATCATCTATAACTCACAGACAACTGGGATATCCTCTAATGCTGGACTCTCCCCCTCCTTCATGGTATAGCACTAGAAGGCCTCGCAACCCTGCACAAATAATACTCACGGCACGTATCGCACTGATAGCTATATCTCAAAACCCAAGGTTCCAACCTCGGAAAACTTCTATATGATCTATCTCGGTAGAGACTGTAACAGTCCTCCTACTTACATCTAACACAGTCCGATGCCTGTCCAACCAATCCATATCTAAAAGGACACTCTCATGCTCTACGGCAGGATATACAGATCAATAGATAACATACTTGTCCCTACACAAATGGGACAAACAACATCTCATGGGTGCTTATGACCCTCCTACTATCGGGTAACTCGATACTAAAGGGTAACCCTTCAGACATAACAAAACTCAAACATTCTACACAAGCATCAGATATAAAAGAGTGTGTAGCACCCATAACAAATAAACTCTAACAGGTAAACCATGAATCAGAATGGTACCTGTAACAGTAGGTGCAGCGTGCTCCTCTGCACTCCTCAGCTCAAAGACTCGACCCTGTGGTCCTCTAGTATCAGTGGCATTTCCGCCACGACCTCTACCTCTACTCAACCCGGGAGCAGATCCCTGAGTAGTAAAACGATCCGGGACTCTCTGCTATCCCTGTATCTGTTGCTGCTGAGGTGGTCTCTGCCCACCTCCCGCCGCACTAGCAGGAGTAGAACCCTGCTGAGACGAAACTCCACCATATCTACAGAATATATGTTGGTGACCTAGTCTGCCACATATGTAACAAGTCATTGTCTGCCTCGTGCATTCTCGTCGCATATGTCCATAACCACTACAATTAAAACACTGTCGTCTCATATCCGTAACCAGTGCAGATGAGGAAAAACTCTGGCGTCTCTGATCACGCCCTGAACTAACAGCTCCACCAGAACCACTGGTCTGCTCAGTACGCGGTCTCTTCTCAGATCTTCCGGTCTGAGAAGCTCTACTCTGACTAGCCCGCTCTCGCTCGTAATCGGCGGCTCTATCCTGATAGTCCATCAAGGACTCACAATGAAATCCCGCCATATAGGCTCGGGTATCATCCCTCAATCGTCGGGAGAAAAGATACACATGCTGATCCACGGGAGGTGCAGCTGGACCTAGTAATGCAAGCTCCTCCTGAAACCTCTTGATAACCTCAAAGACTGGTACATCATCAAAGCCAGCCTCAACAAAATCCCGCAGTTTCTCCTTCCTCAAAGAGGCAGGGCAGAAACGCTCTCTAATCATGCTCCTCATCTCGTCATAGCTAGCAACCTGACTTCGCACAGATCTCCACCAATGTTGTGCTAAATCCCGAAATAGAGTTTGTACTAACTCTACCTGTCTCTCTTCTGGACATCTAATAGACTCCAGAGCTGAGTCTACATGTCCGATCCACAGCTCCACCTCTAACCCCACCTTCCTAGAGAAAGGAGGTACTCCCATCTGATGAAATGCCTTCAACCAATTGTCTGGTTGAGGCCCTCGATGCTCCTCTATAACTCTAGCAATCTCAGCAGCAAGTGCCGGTACAGCTGGCACCTAAGTAACTGTATGGGATCTTTCAGCTGACCCCTCATGTACTGGCAGATCCGGAATAGGTCTACCTGCTCTGACAGCCTCTTCAACCCGTCTCATATACTCGCGGAACTCTGGTCCTCTCATGAAGACACAATCCAAGTCATCTGACTGGACTCGTTGTGGACTCTGTCTCCCAGCTACACTGTTCCCAGTCTCAGGTACAACACTCTCATCAACATCAGCATGAACCTCTTCTAGTGGAGTAGCAGCCGGAATCCTACCCCGTCCTCGACCTAGAGGGGGTCTACCTCTACCCCGTCCAGCTGCAGGTGAGGCTCTAGTCTGAACCATCTGCAGAGGACGTAACCTACTCAAAGGGCTATATATATGCCGTATGTATAGGTATAAATCACAACATCACATCAGATAGTATCTATCTATCTATATATACCTATACTGTTGAGATCTTCAGAGGGGTGATGGCTCACGTACACGATAACCCAAATCACTTTGTACTCATTTAAAACCAAAAGCCTTTTGAAAAGTCAGACCCCTTTCGGGTTCTGTTTATTCATCTATTCGAACTTTATTGCAAATTACTAGTGCCATTGTTGTCAACCTGGGCTCTGATACCTACTTTGTAACACCCCGAATCCGTAGGACTCGAGGCGCTACTGGGCTAGGATCTCACAATGGATCCTGACCCTAGCCTGACAACAAGTTCACTGAATCTTACAACAAGGCACCAACAGATTAAATACAAAACATAAAACTGATATAAAGGTGTCAAAAGATTTACACAAGTACTGCTGAGTACAATTAAAATATAATATATACATGATCACAAAATCCCATATCCCACGAGAACGACCCAGTGTACGGTGCCCTCAGTAGATCACCCACTCTGGATCACTCTGTAGTTCTCCTAACCTGCAAAGTCTACAACACGGTATGGAACCGTTAGCTAACCATACACATATATATAGGAATATACATAAGCACAATCACATGTCATAAAAGCATAAACACCACAACATGATATCACACATTTACCCGGTTTATTATCTGTATATAAGTCCAATCACCCATCATATAAATATCCAAATATACCATATGTGACACGAGGAATATAACCATCGCCTCCGGGTGCTCATGGCAGCTGGAGTGGCCCTGGGTCACACCCACCCGTGTACCCTGAGGGAATGGGGAGTGGCCCGCCGTTTACCAGGTTTGACCCAACCATAGAGAACCGCCCAGACTCCCAGAAGGGATGAAAGGTACAGCTGTCACGACCCTACAATGGGCCAACATAATACCATAGGTCGGTAATAATAGTATCGCATGCTATCAGGCATAAAACAATCACCACTCATGCAACATCCAATATAGGGATGGCAGCTAAGTAAGTCCTATGGACATACCTCCACCTCGGGGTCTCAAACTCAACTCAAACGGCTCCGCCTGGAGATCAATATAGCATAAACAAGGTATAACACATATATCACACTCATATCCATAACAGGGTCACACCTAGACCCAAGGGATCCATACGGATCATAATCCAACTCGTAAACCTCAAGGCCGTAACTGGCACAAACAGTTCCGTACTCGATCTCACTCTAACCTCTTACTCGTACCTAGCATGCTACTACCGCTCATACTATGAAAGGAAAGGATCTACCTAACTCTAGGTAGAACCGAAACAAGACGCACCTGCGTGAAGAAGGGACGCAGGGGCGGACACAGGCGGCCGCGGAGGCACCCAGCCGCGGGGGCGGTGACACTGGCCACGGGCAACGCTGGCACGCCGCTGGCTCGGCGCGGGCGCTGCGACACAGACGCCGCGGGGGCGGTGACACTGGCCGCGGGGGCGGCGACAGCGCAGGAACTTCTCCTGCGGCTTCTCTTCAGTTCTTCTCGTGATCAAATCACGTCTACACTCTTCCAAGCCACAACCAAACATATACATACATAAGTCTACGTCCATACACCCCTATACATACATCTAAACCTAAGCTAAAGAGATTGAATCAAAGAAAGGAAAGAAAGGAAGCAAAAACACTCACCACCTTGGGAGTGCTAGGCTGCAGGGGAAGAACATACACTGAAGTAGCTGGCTTACAGGCACAACATACATCATCCACTAGCATAAGGCACACACCAACTCTTCCAAAAACCAAAGGAAACCAAGAGCCAACCAAGGAAGGACAATGGAGCAAGGGAGCTAGCAAGGAGGACGTAAGAGTTGAATGGGAATGAAGGAACCCTTGATCACGAGCCAAGGAAAAGAAATAAGGAAGCAAAGAGTAAAGAACGGGTCAAGGTCAACGAAGGCGGCTGCAGCCGCAGGGGCGGCGCCGTGAACCCGCGGGGGCGGCTAGACTAACCTCGACCAAAGTCAATCCCGGCCAAGGTCCGGTCTCGGTCCGAAAGACTAGGGTCTCACACGATCTCAAGCTTCATCAACCAAAATAGAGTCATAGAGTAATATCAATATTTTCAGGGAATATGATAACATCAAAACAAAATATGCATGTTGACATAAAATCTACAAATCGACTAACCAGTAGGGACAAATAAGCTAATTTGAGCTTCAACAAACAAGAAATTATCATAGTAGAAAATAAATATGAATGTGAGAAGTTTTATGCTCGATCAGCCGATGGCGTCGAATGGGAGTAGTGAAAGATTAGAGACAAAAAGGTATTGAGAACACCGTGGTGGATCACCTATCTAGACTTTCACTTGAAACCATTGGTGTTTATTTGATAGAGAGCCCAAATGATGATTCATTTTCAATGATGCCCTCCTAAAAGCTACATTATACATGGAGTCAAGTTTTTCCCTCCTCAGTTAATGAGGGAATTAGGTCCAACTACACAACATGAAAGAAGTGTTACATGTATTTCAACCCATTTTTTCCTACCAAACCTCATTCCATTCATTCTCATTTCATGTTTAATAAATATAGAGTTGGATAAATAATCTTTTGTTTCTTCCCTGTCACCGTTTTCTACACTATCACACATGATTGGCTTGATCAGGCTCGTCGATCAACTCAATCATGTTTATTTCTCTACATACACATTTTATTGCACGTTTCGCTTGATCCACCCCTTAGTAGCCTTGATCAGATTGATCCCTTTATTGACTCGACCGAGTGTTCTTTTCAACATAGTGCATGTTAGTTTAAGAATAAATTGAGTCGGATGACATTGAGACCTTAGATATTTGACAATTTTCTATGATTGTATACATTCTTATGACGCTTTAGAAAATACTCTTGACTATGCCGTTGAGTTCCGGAAACCAAATTCTTCTTTATGTTTTGGCACATGTAGGATGGCGCAAAGAGTCACCTATTCCTCGGATGGAATCTTCAACACTACCCTTCCATAACCACTTACTGTGGAGGTTGAGGAGTTCCCCATAAAATAAGTTTTTTCCTTTATGTTCTTATGAGAAATGGTGCACAACCCCTTTTCAACACATATGTGTCTTGTGTCATACCCCCGCTCCATAGGGTTGTTTTCTGCCATGTTGACCTCAAATCTCATAATACAAAGGCCATCAGCCGTTAGTTTGCCTTCATACATGTTGGGTTGGCACCTTCCTTTGAGCGATTGGACCATGCATGGATCTTCGCTTTATTATTGCAGAGTTCAATCTTGTTGCAGCATTTTCTACCCTTGTGAACCGCTTTACCACATTTGTGGCCCTTCCCACTAAACTTCTTAAGATGTTGCTTTTTAGAGCCTTGAGTGATATGCCCTCGGATGGTGAGGCCATCTGTCTATCCGGCTTAGAGGACCCCGCAAGCGGCATGTCTAGCCATGGCATGAAGCTTGCCCTTTTGAGTATTTTCCTTAGTTATTTCTCTTTATGAATTATGTAATAAAAGAAGGAATATTCCCTCTTGATCTTATCTTCTAGGTTTTCCCTTTTTGGGATTTTTCGTTATGGACTTGTTTGGCCCGTTGGCCCATAGATAGGCAACACCCTCTATATAAGGATGTGTTGGTCTTTCTTTGTAAGGATGTCTAATTTGAATCCAAGAATAGTGAAGGGAAATCCTCCTCTTGGTTTAGGCATCACTGCTTCTTCCACCTCCTCATATATCTATCTTGGAACTAGTCTTTAATCCAAGAACTCATACTCGAGGATCCTTTTAAAGGATCAACTATCCCACTCCACCTCGTGGATGATCCGATCTATCTTGATCGGATCGACCGTACGCTTCCGCATCCATTTCTAAAGCCCCATCAACCAAGTTCTACCGTTTGATCCGCCTCGAACGACCAAGAAGGAGTAGTTGAAGTTTCTCCTTGATCTAGATCGCCACCTTTGTATCATTGGGTAACAGAGCTCGGGATCGAGGTCAAGTTCTTTACTTTTGTTCTTGATTGTTATTCACCGTTCTTCATTGTTCTTGAATTTGCTTTGAATTTTCTTGAGTTTTCTTTGAATGTTCTTGAATGTTCTTGAGTTTTCATTGAATGTTCTTGAATTTTCTTTGAACTTTCTTGAGTTGTTCTTCATATGTTCATCATCGTTCTTCGTCGTGCGTCATAAATCATCATGTTGCATGACGATGATCATCCGTTTGGTTTGTATGGAGAAAAAGTTGCCAAAGTGGTCCCACAACGGTGTTTGAGTCCCCAAGAGAAGTATGACTTAGCCAAGGCGGAAAATTTTGCTTTGAAGCGTGAGCTAGGAATTTTGAAGGCATAAAAAAAGTTTGATGCTTTGACCCGAGAAAACGCTTCCTTGAAGCAAGAGTTAGAAGATCTTAAGGCCCGAGGTATTGCCCGCAAGATGGCCGCCCAACCCAAGGATCACCATACGGTGGCACAACCAAGGTGTGAGTTGGTTGTCACCTCTTTGTGTGACGAAGTCGAAACCGTGGGCAAAGTCGTTGAAGAATCCACACCGGCACCTCTACTTCAAGTTGACAATCCTTTGAATGATGAGTCTTTTGAAGAGGACAAGGAAGACATCGTCATCGACAAAGTCGAAGCCGTCACCGACAATGACACTATGATCTTGATGGACAACGTGTTTGAGCCGCCCGTTCCGTGGTTTGTCTTTGTTATGTCAAATTATTTACGACTCACCTTTGCTTCTTGTCGGCATGCCCCCAATGTGCACCGTCAATGGTCTTGACGGAATGGTAGACAAGCTCACCGGCGACACCATCCACATGTACCATAAGTTTGAGCCGCCCGATCCGGAGTTTGTGATTTTTATACCACCCGGCTTGCCACCCATCAAAGTCTTTGTGCACAACTACAAGGAGTACCGGCGCCATCAACTATCACTAATCCGTTACCGGTACTTGGTCTCATGCCTTGACGGCACATTTGACAAGCTCGGCGTCACCGTCATCTTGAAAGATTACAAGTCCAAGCCGCCCGACTCCAAGAATGAGCATCCAAAGTTGAAGTCAAGGTTCTTGTTCTCTATGTCTCTCCTTTCTTTTCTGACAGTGCAAACGAGGACGTTTCACAACCAAGAGGAGGAGAATGATATGCCCTCGGATGGCGAGGCCATCCGTCTATCCGGCTAAGAGGACCCCGCAAGCGGCATGTCTAGACATGGCATGAAGCTTGCCATTTTGTGTATTTTCCTTTATTTCCCTATATGAATTATGTAATAAAAGAAGGAATATTCTTGTGGAATATTCCCTCTTGATCTTATCTTCAAGGTTTTCCCTTTTTGAGATTTTTCGTTATGGACTTGTTTGGCCCGTTGGCCCATAGGTAGGCAATACCCTCTATATGAGGATGTGTTGTTCTTTCTTTGTAAGGATGTCTAATTTGAATCCAAGAATAGTGAAGGGAAATCCTCCTCTTGGTTTAGGCATCACTTCTTCTTCCACCTCCTCAAATATCTATCTTGGATCTAGTCTTTGATCCAAGAACTCATACTCGAGGATCCTTTTAAAGGATCAACTATCCCACTCCACCTCGTGGATGATCCGATCTATCTTGATCGGATCGACCGGATGCTTCCGCATCCATTTCTAAAGCTCCATCAACCAAGTCCTACCGTTTGATCCGCCTCGAACGACCAAGAAGGAGTAGTTGAAGTTTCTCCTCGATCTAGATCGTCCCCTTTGTATCATTTGGTATCAGAGCTCGGGATCGAGGTCAAGTTCTTTACTTTTGTTCTTGATCGATGTCAAGTTCTTGATTGATTTTTCGGATGGACCGGTTTGCCGGACGTCTTTTCACTTTTGTGTTTCGTTTCTTTGAAACGTTTTGAGCAACACTTCTTATTTTTTTGAACACAAATCGTATTGATGAAGAGTTTTTTTTGCTTTTCTTGGAATATCAAATGCGAGATATCCGAACTTTTCGTTAACAAAAAATACCCCAAGAAATTTGGTGAAATTAATTAACAAAACTGTCGGATTGGGTCAGTTTAAGAAAATACGGGTTTGATAAATGGTTTGATGGCAAACCAAATATCTCCTTCTTTTTTCTGTTTTTCAAATTGATCAAAGGAAAAGAAAAAAAAATTCAGGAAAAATGGATGAACATGATGAACAACATGAAGATCATGAAGAACAAATGAAGAACATCATGAACAAACGAAGAACATCATGAACAAAAGGCTAAATAGGTTGAAGATAATAACGCACAAAAACAAGAGTAAAGAGAACTTAGCTTTGATTCCTTTGCTCTGATGCCAATTTGATGCGTCCTTGGAGGTAACCAAGGATAACTCCGGATCTAGATCAAGCAAAGCTCCAACTACTCCTTGATTCTTTGTGCAACGTTGTATCTTTTTAGATCCAAAAGGGCGGAAGCGATGAAGATGGATGGAGAAACGAATGTTGATTCGATCTAGAGATTGAATAAGCCTTTTTGTGTGGATCGAAGGTTGATTCTTAAGAAGAATCCTCGAATATGGATTTCTTGGATCAAAGACGAGATCCAAGGAAGAAATTTGAGAGATAGAAGGGAGGTTTGATGTCAAGGCTAAGTAAGAGGAAATTCTTCTCAAAAACTTAGTAATATTGAACATAAAAAAAAAAAGTGAGGCAAGATATCCCTTATCTAGAGAGTCTTGCCTACCTATGGGCCAACGGTTCAAACAAACACACATAACGAAAAGCCCAAAAAGGCAGAAACCCTAAAAGATAAGATCAAAAGGTAATATTCTATTAGGAATATCCTTTTTATTACATAAAAGAAAAACATGAAAAAATATAGTCCAAAAGTAAGCTAGTTTCATGCCATGGAGTCGGAAAGACGAGACATGCCACTAACGGGCCTAAGTGGCGTGGACGGGACCGGTAGCCTATGCCATGGTGGTGTAGAGACACGGCATTCCGGTAACGGTCCAAGTTAAGAAGTGGTGCGGGCGATGATGGAGCCGGTGGCTCGGGCAATGGCATTGGCTCGGGAGCGGGTGAGCGGTCCATCTGAGCGAACCCTTAAAGCCTCGTCCTCGTCATCTACGGTCAACATCAAAGGGACATCCAAGGGCGCATCATTGAGGTTAAAACTTGTACCTTTTCTTCTTCGGTGTGCTCAACCATGTTTACCTTATTAATACCTTGACTATTAGCAACAATAGTCCTTCGGTGGTTTTACTCAACCCTTAACCTAGCCATCAAGTCTTCAATCTTCATCATCTTTCGCTTACGCTTAAGGTAGCTCTTGAATTTTCTCCATGATGTTGAAAGCTTATCAATCATTGATGCTAGCTAGTATGTATCGTAGAGGGTCATCCCCTCCGCCATAATTTTGTGGATTAGAAATTGACACTCTTTCACTTTCTCGATGATAAGCTTAAAACCTTCCATTATGAATCCGTGAAAATTCGCCACAATAAATTTTTCCGTGCCCTCATCTTTGGTCTTGTACTTCTTCTCTAAGGCAACCCTCATTTCCTTGTAAGTCTTGATCTTGATGTACATCTTGTGTAGAGGCCATGTTGACCGTGTTGGATCCAAACTTTGCACAAGTAATCTCCATTCATTCACGCATATCAATGATGGATAACATGTGACGATTGTGTTGTCAAGTGAAAAATAAGGCTTGTCTTTTTTTAGAGACTTGATGAGATTCATCGAGATCGAAAAGAAAGCCGTCCTTTATTGTCAAGTCTTGAAATCAGTTCGATCGAACTTGGTTAACATCAAACTTGATGCGGCAGACGGGTGGTCATAGTACCAAATCCACTCCTTATATTACATCTACCCAGAGACGTTTTAACCTCTAAGTTAATTCCTAATATTTGTTGGTTGGTTTCTTGTAGGGGGTCCTCCACGCAGATTGTCTAATGACAAACGTATTATTCTCAAATTTAAATTTGGGATGTCCACTCATTATCATTGATTGGAGATCCAACCGGAGTGCCCTCGGTTTGACTCATGTAGCAAATATGATATTAAACAAATTCCAACCACAAAACATTAGGAGGTTTTAAATAATTTTATTGACTCGGGAAAATTATTTATGAATTTTTTTTTGTAACTCGAAGAGTTATATGTATAATAAAGTCCAATAGTTTTGAAATTTTCAAAACCCAATTCCGAAAAAATATCGATAAAATATATTCTGAAATGAAAAAAAAAATTCCGAACTTAATCCAAAAGATTTGGGAAAAAAAAATCCGAGTATCTTTTTTTTTTAAAGAATAAATCTAGATCTTCATTACTTTAAAAATTAATTACATCGAACTAGAGGGGATACGGGCAACAAGCTGCGTCGTCAACCCTTTCTGAATAGCAAAACCAATTCTCCTAAAAACAACATTTGATGACCTAGAAGACATAACGTTACCGTGTAAGACTCGTTGCACCCTCTTAAGAACCTCAACAACATCGGGCGCAAGAAAACCAAAAATGTCAAAAGCGAACGGAAGAAACACGTGTTGATTTTCGACACAAGCCCTATCATGTTTAGCCACCTTAGCAGAAGATGCATTAAGCGCTGCCTTACCCACCACAAAAGGCCCAATGCCTAAACTGACCAGTGGGAAAACCCCTGTCACATCAATACAAGCATGTTTTCCACTCATCCAACCAAACACTAAGACGTCCGCCGGCCTCAAAGTAGATCTTCTCTCACGTGGATCAGTCAAGAAGGTCACGGGTGCCTCCTTTTTAACCGAAACCCCGGCTCTCCTAAACGCATCACATAAAACATCACGGACAAGATCATGTCCATATTTGAAACCAGGAAGCTCTTTACAATGAACAACATGCTCCCCAAAAACATCTAAAGGCTTAAGACAATTGGGCATAGGACAAGTCCCATCAATCGGATAAAGTTGAATCATCAAGCGATACTTAAGGACCGAACGATACTCAACCGGGGACATACACTGCCCAAGCCCATCAATGGAAATAACAAGAAGGAAATATTGGCTATGCGTTGATTGAAGGCACTTAAAAACCGCTTTCTGTCTCGAGATCAAATTGAAGATAACTTCCATCTCCTGTACAATCTTACCAAAAAGAGCACACGCCAAAACCTATTGGGCTTTACAGGGGACGGTGTTCTTCACAGTAAAAACAAAAAGATCGAATTTAGGAATAGAATCATGAAGATTGCCCAAAGCTCCAAAAAACTCAAAGCCTATATCAACAACTCCACTGTCCTACAAAATGTGATCCTGAAGGCCCAAGATTGGGCCCTGGAGGCCACAAAAGCAAAAGAGGAAGCCTCCATAGCCATGTAAATCCCAAGACCCCTAAACCGAAGGGGCAAAGAAGCAAGCCTCTACTGAAGATTCCCAAAGAAAGGGCCCCCATACACCACAATATCCTCTACCGATGCAAGAAGTCCATCGTAAAAATAAGCTACCGCACTCTCCCAATGCTCCTGATGACACGTCCTCAAGCCAAAATACATCTTAGAAACACCCATACAAGAACGAAGTAGGAGAAGCTCACTCTGCGGGTCCCTCAACTGTGGAAGAAGATGCATCAACTCAACTGCCTTAACCGCTCTTTTCATGACAAGCTCTCCAATAAACCCCACGTCTCTACTCACTACCCCTCCCAACAACTTAACTCCCATTGTCGGCCTTGCAATGTCTTGTGGAAATAGTCCATCTATAAGTTTTGGCCCATCACACGAAGGCCAAAAGAGCTCAGTTTTGGGTACATTCAACTCGAGCCCTAAGCCTGGACCAAAACTGTCGAATGATGTCAAGAGCTCTAGCCACCTCCGCAGACCGACCAATAAACGTACCATCATCTAAATATCAAGCATGAAGGAGAGGCTTACAACTATCCCTGATACTATGCAGAAGCGGATGCAAGACAAGAGAAAAAATAAGTGGCCCCAAAGGTTCCCTTGCTGCACACCAGTAGCCGACCATATGCATCAATCTCCAAGGTATAACCGAACAGCCTGACCATATAAGAAATCAACCCATAAAGAGATAGATGAACATCACTCTCTAACCTCCCTAAGCAAAACAGACCTATCAATTAGGTTGAAGGCGTTAGTAAAATCCACTGTCATCATAGCCAAGGAACCGTCGTCATAACGCTCGCTCAAAAGCCTATTAGAAAGAAGAAAAACAGTTTTCTCTTCGTTCGAACCGTCCTTGCATAAACAATTAGAAAGACAAAAAAATATATGCAAAACTTGTGTATGGTTTAGCTGATTTAGAGTGTCTCAACACAAACTTTTATAACCCTTCACATACGCGCGTCTTGGTATATATATACAATACCTTGGGTTCTCCCTCTATTGATGTGGGATATTTTATAACTTCGTTATTTCATTGTGTAAATTATACACCCAACTTTGAACCTTTATTTCTCAATAATCCGAAAATCATTTAACGATGTATACTACATTATAGTAGTTGAATATACGAAGTCAATCCTTCTATACGGCATGGCCAAAGCCCACCGAAAAATGTCCCGGTATCACAACTTCAAATGAATTTTGACAAGATTGATTCATCTGTTCATATTTAGAGCCGTTATCTGAGCAATCATAGTAAAGAATGCTCATACATAATTTCTCTAGCCCCTTAGTTTCATTCCAAAATCAAAATTTCTAAAATAAGTAAGATTTTGAAAAAAAATATACAATTAAAGAAAAACATAGGATTAAGGGTGAAAATGAAAACGAAGAGATCAGAGTGATTCATATGAATCATATATCCCTGATCCTTATAAAAGGAAAGTATCGTCACAAATTGTTCATTGTCCCTAGAGGGCATTTATTTGGGCGATATCTGTCTAGTTCAAGGTCTTTCCAAAAAACCCAATTATTTGATTTTCTTCTTTTTTGGGGTTTTTTGTGTTTTACTATTTAAGCAAACGGGTACCCATCATTTCTTTGTACTTCTCTCCCTTCCTCTGATCAATTGTTTGCAAGAGACGGAGATGGGGCTTAAAGAGCAAGTGAAGGAGTATGTTGATCTCAGGAAGTCGATGTTTGATCAGGTTACAATATATACCATTATTTTACTTTTAAATTATTCTTCTTCTCAATTTGTGGATAATTTACTTTATTATTAATTGTTGGTGAGCAGGGTTTTCTGGATAACCAGTTTATACAACTGCAACAGCTTGAAGATGAAGACAACCCAAATTTTGTAGCTGAAATTATCGATATTTTCTTCAATGATTCTGAGAGAATTCTGAACCTAATTTATCATAACTTGTAAGATCGATCTATTTTATGGTGGAAAGTATATACATCTCTATTGGGTTTTACTCATCTTCACTTTCTCTCTCTTTAGGAGTGATGAGCTTAACGTGGACTTCAAGAAACTAGATGCTCATGTTCACCAGCTCAAAGGCAGTAGCTCCAGGTACGTATAATATTGATATTTTTAGTTTTATTATCGATCAATTGAGTATTTACATTATAGTGATTGAATTTTGGGTTATTGTGTTTACAGTATAGGCGCACAAAGGATTAAGAATGCATGCATCATCTTTCGTGGTTTTTGTGATCTGCAAGATGTCAAATCGTGAGTCTCATTTTAAGTTTTGATAAAATATTCAAATATTTTCATTTCTCTAATGGAAATATGCGTATGATGTATGCAGTTGCCAGACTTGTGTGCACCAAGTAAAACATGAGTACTATATTATCAGAGAAAACCTTGAGAAACTGGTCACGGTGAGGGTTTTAAATCGAATACTCAACAACTATAATATCAACTTTTTTTTTGCGTGAGCATGTCAAAGCTTGACTCGGGCTAGTTTAATTTGTCTAAACGTTGTACTTTGTCTACTCGTGCAGATGAAGAAAGAAATTGTGGATGCTGGTGGGTCAATCCCACCAATGGTTTGATAATCTTGACGAGTTTGAATTTATGTTTGATATCTCCTAAAAAATGTAACATTTGGCTTAAGGATAATTTGAGTCAATATTATGTTACTCATATTTATTCTTAGTTTTATAGCCTCATATTGAATAATACATCTACACATTTATTTAGTTTTTCTACATCATGTGTTGCTTTTCGAGCCTATAGGGTTGGGTTCGGGTTCGTGCTCCCTTAACCAAAAGGATTTAAATCTTATACATGTGTATTCTTTTATCTTATAAAAGTATTGATTTGAGACATTCGACAAAAAACCACATGCTTTCTAGCCGGATCAACCAACAATTATCTCAATAGAGATAAGAAGAGAAGATTTTGCAATTGATTAGTCATATCCACAAGCACGGATTCGGAATTAAAATTCTGAGTAGTTAGGAATGTCTTAGGGTATAAATTAACAAATCTAACCATTGATATTGTGTTTTTCAAAATTAAATAGATGATTCATTAAAAACCAAAAAACAACAATATAAATTAAAATCATTTAAAGTTAAATAGTCTATATAAATGAAAATTCAACTAGTTAAATTGTACTCTTTTATTAAAGCATATAACTCATCGATAATCAAATTTGAATCAATAGTATCAACAATGTCTTTTTTCATGTGCATTGTCATTAAAGTCAACAAGAAATTTGTTATTCATCTTAGTTCAAAGTCAATTCTTAATAATCTTCATAGTTGAAAAGGCTTTATTTGTAGTTGTATGCTGTGAAAACAAGAAGAATCGAGACTAGACGGATCAATCTATCAATCAAACCAAACGGTGTTCTTGTTTTAAAAAGTTCTTGACACAACTATTTGCTATCAAATAGTTTTCAGATTCTGAAATTGCTCAATATTCGAAAACTATTACTCAAAATGCTCCAATTCACTTCTTAATATCCAAAATTGGCAAATTCCGAGGATAATGTTTTTCTACCAAACTACAAATATTGTCGATGTTAAATGATTGAAAATTAAATTGAGGGCCGTAAATAAATAAGAAGCAAAAGCTCTTTGGTTGCTTTCTCAATAAACCTTTAATTCATTCAACTCCATCAACTGAAAATCAATTATGACATTAAGGGCTCGTTTGATACTATTCTCGTGGAAACGGGAATCGGAGTGAGTCAGTTCTAGGGGTGGGCATCGGATCGATTCAATCCAATCCGATAGCCGGATATCCGGGAAATGTTTTTTAGTGAAAGGCCGATCCGTATCCGGTCGGATATTCGGGATTTTTTTTCTCCAGATCGGATCATTATCCGGGGATATCCAGCTGATCCGAAAGACTGCATATTGACCCGAATAATCTGACATATCCGACAGACCCGGCTGATCCGGATGAAAATTCAAATGAAGTTTCAAGTTTATATGCCTAAGTAGTAAGCAAACTAAGCACTCTAATAGAGTAGTAGTCTAGTGCATGATCTAAACATCAAATGTCAAAGTCCAAACTCCAAATTCCAAGTTATCTTCATACTTTAATTTATTTTTTATTCGTTTAAATCTAATATACTATATCTTATAAAGTTGTACATGCATAAGTTGAACATTTTATTACTAAATTTCATATCTTAAAAACTTGTACATATTTATTAAAATATAAGATATTATCCCTTAAAATTCGATCAACTTGTATTAAATGAGATCAACTTATATTAAACTATATCTGAAAAACTTGTACATCTTATTAAAATCTATATGTTATAAAGTTGTAAACAAAGACATAATCATATTTATAAAGATCTATATATTAAAACGAGATCAACTTATATTAAAAGATTTTGTATGAACATTTGTTCATTTAAACGAGATCAACAAATGATAAAAGATATTATCGAGACTAACTTGTATATACATAAGTTAATAAGTGGTAAACAAAGACATAATCACATTTATAAGGATCTATAATTAAAACGAGATCAACTTATATTAAAAAATTCTTATGAATATTTGTTCATTTAAACGAGATCAACTAATGATAAAAGATATAATCAAGACTAACTTGTATATACATAAGTTATTAAGTTGTGAACAAAGACAAACTCATATTTATAAAGATCTATATATTAAAATGAGATCAACTAATATTAGAAGATTCTTATGAACATTTGTTAATTTAAACGAGATCCACTAATGATAAAAGATATTGTCGAGACTAACTTATATATGTAAAACCCCAAATCCGTAGGACTCGGGATGATACTGGGCTAGGATCTCACAATGGATCCTAACCCTAGCCTGACAACAAATTCACTGAATCTTACAACAAGGCACCAATAGATTAAAACAAAACATAAAACTGATATATATATATATATATATATATATATATATATATATATATATATATATATAGATATAGATATATATATATATACATATCAAAAGGATGATACAGAGTACTGCTGAGTACAAAGTCAAACAGAAATCCGTACAATAATGATAAACCCAAAATCCCACGATAACGCCTAGTGTACGGAACCCTTAGCAGATCACCCCTCTGGATCACTCTGCAGCTCTCCTAACTTGCAAAGGATCTACAACACGGTGTAAAACCGTTAGCTAACCATACACATATATAAGATGCTAGATCACAATCACATATCAATAATATTAACACCTCATCATGATATCACACATTTACCCGGTTTATTATCTTTATAACGTTAATCACTCAAGAGTATATAAATCAGTATATGAAAATACGTGACACGAGGAATGAATATAATCCTCGCCTCTGCGTGCAATAGCTAGCTGGAGTGGTATCAGCGCACTTTCCCGTATACCATATGGAGTGGTAGGTGCCCTTCCCGTATACCAGAACTAACTAGCTTACAAAGAACTTCCCAGACTCCACTACGGGATGAAAGGTAAGTTGTCACAGCCACTACAATGGGCGGTCAATATAACATAGGTCGGTAACCAACATAAAGCATGTTATAAAGCATATAACAAACACCACTCATGCACACATCCAATATAAGGATGGCAGCTAAGTAAGTCCTATGGACTTACCTCAATCTCAGGAGTAAACTCAACCACGATCAACTCTCTGACTGGTCCACTCCAAACTGGAGGACAACACGGCCTATAAAAGACATACATACATATATCAAACTCCTATCACACAAAGGAGTCACACCTAGACCCAAGGGATCCATAAGGATCATATCCAACTCGTAAACCTCAAGGCCGTAACCGGCATATCTGTATCATACTCATCATAAACCGATACCTAGCATGGTACTAGTTCCCTCATACTAGGAAAGGAAATGAGTTACCCAACTATGGGTAGTCCCGGGACAAGACGCACCTGCGTGATCAAGGGACGCAGGAGCAGAACAGGTAACCCGCAAGCGCGGCAGGGATCAGCCGCAGGCGCGGTGACACGGGACGCAGGCAACGCAGGCAAGGCGTTGGTGCTGGCGCGGGCGTTGCGGCACGGCTTCCACAGGGGCGGCGGCTTCTAGGCGCGGGGCCGGCGACAGTGCAGAACGTGATCCCGCGGCTTCTCTTCGGCTCTTCACGTGATCAAATCACGTCTATTCCAATCCAAATTCACACACATGCAACAACATACACATTCGAACATCATCCTATGTCCAAAACAACTAATTCTAAGCTAAGGAAGGAAGAACAAGGAAGAAGAAAGAACAGAAGAGGAAGAAGGAAGCTTACCACTGTTGTGGGTAACTAGGAACTGATCACCAAACACCCTTACTGGCTTCCAAGCACAGCAACACATATCACTAGCATCATCCTCATCAAAGCCACATCAAACTCTTCCAAAACCAAAATGGAATCACCAAAGATCAAAAAGAAACAAAGGGAAATCAAGAAGAACGTGGTAAGCTGGAAAGGAGTGAGGAACCCTTTGTCATCGGCCAAGGGAAAGACTTAAAGAGGAAGGCAACGAAAGAGTAAAGTATGGGTCAAAGGAGTCAACAAAACCGGCTGCAGCCGCCAGAAACCGCAGGGGCGGAAACCCGCAGGGGCGACAATCAGGCCCGCGGGTGCGGAAAGGCCAATCTCGGCCAAGCCAATCTCGGCTAAGGACCAAGACTCAGTCCGAAAGAATAGGGCTCTCACATCGCACCCCCCTAAAAAAACAAGTTTCGTCCCGAAACTTGCAAAGTCCTAAAACCACTCGGACTCAAAAGCCTAAGTAAAACTCTCTATAACCTCAAACATAAGCATGGAGGGAATCATCAACTCCAGCAACAACTATACTATCCAGGGCCTAAGGGAAAACCATCTCTAGCCAAACCATAAACATATCACAAGGGATAGAGGAATCACATCTCTAGCCGTATCATATCCATAACAAAAAGGCATGGAGGAAGAACATCTCCAGCACTACTATGTCCATCAAAATTGCATGGAGGAAAGAACCATCTCCAGCTATAAACAAGAATCATACTAGCACAACAAGATCTAATAAGATCATAATCATATCAAAGCTAGTATGAAATAAACACATCATAACATATAAGCATATAAGCTGATAAGACTCACCAAGCTAGTACTACGATCAACGCGGTGATCCTACTGGTGCATCTAACTCAGCATAGAACTCTGGATAGTTCCTCTAGATATTATCCTCAGTCTCCCATGTAGCCTCCTCGGGTCCTCGTCTCGACCACTGTATCCTCAAAATAGGAATGTCCTTCGAACGCATGCGTCTCATACCTCGCTCTAGAAGTGCAATAGGATGCTCAACAAACGTGTGGTCCGGCTCAACCACCAAATCATCATAACTCACGATGTGTCTCGGATCTGGTATGTACTCCCTCAGCTGAGACACATGAAATACAGGGTGAACACCCTCTAATCTCGGAGGCAAGGCTAATCTGTAAGCTGCGCTCCCAACCTGATCCAGAATCTCGAACAGTCCGACATATCGGGGACTCAACTTCCCCTTAATGCCAAAACGCCTAACACCTCGTGTCGGGGACACTCTCAGCCACACATGGCCTCCAACTCTGAACTCTAGAGGTCTACACCTCCTATCAGCATAAGACTTCTGACGGCTCTGCGCAATCAGCATACGCTCTCTGATCAATGCTACTCGAGCCATATCATCCTGAATCTGATCAGGTGCTAAACCACTAACACTACTCTGCTCATCCCAGCATAACGGGGTACGACATCTCTGTCCATACAGTGCCTCATACGGGGCCATCCCAATAGATGCATGCCAGCTGTTGTTGTATGAGAACTCAACAAGTGGAAGATGATATGTCCACACTTGTCCCCAATCCAACACACAAGCTCGCAACATATCCTCCAGCGTCTGAATGGTCCTCTCTGACTGACCATCTGTCTGAGGATGGAATGCAGTCGTGAAGTGCAAACTCGTTCCCAGGACAGTCTGAATCTGCTGCCAAAATCTCGAGGTAAATCGCCCATCTCTATCTGAGACGATCGTCCTCGGTACACCATGGAGTCTCACTATCTGCCTAGTGTACTCCTCTGTTAATCTGCTCACCGGCCACGTCTCCCGAATAGGGATGAAACGTGTCGTCTTCGTCAATCTATCCACTATGACCCAGATGGCATCAAAACTCCGGCTCAGTCTCAGTCCAGTCACAAAGTCCATGGTGACGGGGTACGACATCTTTGTCATACAGTGCCTCATATGGGGACATCCCAATAGATGCATGCCAGTTGTTGTTGTATGAGAACTCAACAGGAAGTGGAACAGGAAGTGGATGGATCTTACCTCCAGGTCTGAAATGCTCGATCTTGACCTGCTGGCAGGTCGCACACTGTGCCACAAATCTGGCCACATCGGGCTTCAGCCCTCCCCACCAATATATACGTCTCAAGTCCTGATACATCTTACTCGCACCTGGATGTACAAAGTAAGGTGTACAGTGAGCCTCCTGTAAAATCCTCTACCTCATCTCTGTATCAGCAAGTACACAGACGCGACCGCGGTGTCTCAAAACTCCATCTGCTCCTAGCAGGAACTGTGGTGCCTCATCCCGAGACATCCTATCTCGTATCCTCATCAATGTCGGGCAGGTCTCCTGCTTCTGTTTGATCTCGCCCAACAGATCAGGAAGGACCTCTAAAGTACGCAGCTGGGCATCCTCATCAGGGAACTGGATGTCCAACTCTAACCAGATCAGGTCTCTCTATAGCTGAGACTGTACTGTTAATCTCGCAATCGCCTGCTCTCGAGGAGTCTTCCTACTCAGGGCGTCGGCAACAACGTTCGCCTTTCTTGGATGGTACAGAATCTCTAAATCAAAGTCCTTGATCAGCTCAAGCCACCTACGCTGGCGGTTATTCAATTCCCGCTGCGTGAAAATATACTTCAGACTCTTATGGTCTGTGAAGATCTGACATGTAGCACCATACAGGTAATGTCTCCAGATCTTCAATGCATGAACTACCGCTGCCAACTCCAGATCATGAGTCGGGTAGTTCTCCTCATACGTCTTCAGTTGTCGAGACGCATAAGCAATAACTCTGCCTCGCTGCATCAAAACACATCCCAAGCCTAGCTTGGATGCATCATTGTATATCACAAAATCCTCAGTACCCTCTAGCTGTGCCAAAATAGGAGCAGAAGTCAACGCCTCTTCAACTCCTCAAAACACTGCATGCACTGATCAGACCACACAAATCTGGTAGTCTTCCTCAGCAAACTCGTCAGTGGACGGGCAATCACAGAAAATCCCTCCACGAAGCGTTTGTAATAACCGGCTAGGCCAAGGAAGTTACGTACTTCCTTGACGTTCGTCGGTGTAGTCCATGCTGCTACTGCCTCAATCTTCGCTGGATCCACCTTGAACCCCTCAGCTGAAACCACATGACCCAGGAATGCTACCTCTGGCATCCAGAACTCACATTTAGAGAACTTAGCATAAAGTTCTCTATCCCGCAAAACCTGCAACACAATCCTCAGATGTCTTGCATGCTCCTCTCCACTGCGAGAGTATACTAGAATATCATCAATAAAAACCACCACAAACTGATCCAAAAAGTCGATAAAGATACTGTTCATCAACTCCATAAAGACGTTGGGGCATTCGTAAGCCAAAATGGCATCAGTACAAACTCGTAGTGGCCATATCTGGTCCGGAATGCTGTCCTGTGCACATCCTGCTCTCTCACCCTCAGCTGGTGATAACCTGAACGCAGATCAATCTTTGAGAACACAGTCGCTCCCTGTAGCTGATCTAACAAATCATCAATGCGCGGCAGTGGATACTTGTTCTTGATGGTCACCTTGTTCAACTCTCTGTAATCTATGCATAACTTCAATGATCCGTCCTTCTTCCGTACGAAGAGGAAAGGTGCTCCCCATGGGGACACGCTAGGGCGAATGAAGCCCTTCTCAGCTAACTCCTCGAGTTGCTTCTTCAGCTCCAGCATCTCGACAGGTGCCATCCGCTATGGGGCCTTCGAGATGGGTCTCGTACCAGGCTCTAACTCGATACTGAAATCCACACTCTTTTGAGGCGGCAAACTGGACGACTCAGTAAAAACATCAGTAAACTCACAAACAACTGGGATATCCTCTAATGCTGGACTCTCCCCCTCCTTCATGGCATAACACCAGAAGGCCTCGCAACCCTGTGCAATCAATCTAGCTTCCCGTATAGCGCTGATAACTGTGCCTGTCTTTCCAAGGTCCCAACCTCGGAAAACCTCTATCTGGCCTAACTCGGTAGAGAGGGTAACAGTCCTCCTACCTACATCTAAAACTGCAGAGTGTCTATCCATCCAGTGCTTACCTAAAATGACTTCTTCATGCTCCAATGGCATGACAAAGACGTCAACTAATAACACAGGGTCCCTACAGAAATGGGAAAACCGTGAATCTCACGGGTACCTCTGACCCTACCACCATCGGGTAACCCTATAATAAAGGGCATCCTCTCAACTGTATCTAACCTAAGACGCTCTACACAGGCATCAGAAATAAAAGAGTGCGTAGCACTAGTATCAAATAAAACTCTAACATGTAAAACATGAATCAGAATGGTACCTGTAGCAGTAGGTGCAACTGGCTCCTCTGCACTCCTTAACTCAAAAACACGACCCTGTGGGCCTCTGGTATCAGTGCTGCCCCCACCACGACCTCTACCTCTACTCGGCCCAGGAGCAGATCCTTGAGTCGTAGGGCGATTTGGGACCCTCTGCTGTCCCTGAGTCTGCTGCTACTGAGGTGGCCTCTGCCCACCTCCCGCTGCACTGGTAGGAGAAGAACCCTGCTGAGATGAAGCTCCGCCCTGGCGGCAGTAAATAGCTCGGTGACCTTGCCCACCACAGGTGTAGCAAGTCACTAATGGTCTCGTGCACTCGGGCCTCATATGCCCTGGATCTCCATAGTTAAAACACTGACGTCCCTTCTCTACAACCGGTGTAGATGAGGGCTGACTCTAGCGTCTCTGACCACGCCAACAACTAGCAGAACCACCAGTACCACTGGTCTTTCCTGTACGCTGCCTCTTCTCAGACCCTCCGGTCTGAGAAGCTCTCCTCTGACTCGCCCGCTCTCGCTCATAGTTGGCGGCTCTATCCTGGTAGTCCATCAAGGACTCACAATGAAATCCCACCATATAGGCCCGGGTAGTATCCCTCAGTCGTCGGGAAAAGAGATAAACGTGTTGGTCTGCAGAAGGTGCAGTTGGTCCTAGTAATGCCAGCTCCTCCTGAAACCTCCTGATGGCCTCAGAGACTGGTACATTCTCAAACCCAGCCTCAAAAAAATCTCGCAATTTCTCCCTCCTCAGAGAGGCAGGGCAAAAACGCTCTCTAATCATCGTCCTCATATGATCATAACTGGTAACCTGACCCCGTACTGATCTCCACCAGTGTTGTGCCAAGTCCCGGAATAAAGTCTGAACCAGCTCGATCTGCCTGTCAGCTGGACATCGAATAGACTCCAGAGCTAAGTCTACATGCCCGATCCAGAGCTCAACCTCCAACCCCACCTTCCCAGTGAAAGGGGGTACACCCATTTGATGGAATGTCTTCAACCAGATATCTGGTCTAGGCCCTCTATGCTCCTCTGGTACTCTGGCAATCTCAACAACAGGTACCTGTACAGCTGGCACCTGAGTAACGGTGTGGGACCTCTCAGATGGTCCCTCCTGTGCCTGTAAATATGAGGCACGTCTACCGGCTCTGGCAGCCTCCTCTACACGTCTGATATATGCTCGGAACTCTAATCCCCCCATGGAGACACGATCAGACTCGCTAGACTGGGCTCTCTGTGCCCCCTGTCTCTCAGCTGCCCCATTCCCAGTCTCAGGAACGACGCTCTCAGCAACCTCCTCATGTATCTCTCCCGCATGTGAACCGTCAGCAGGAGTCCTACCTCGTCCTCTACCTAGAGGGGGTCTACCTCTACCTCGCCTAGCTGCAGGTAAGGCTCTAGTCTGAACCATCTGTAGAAGACGTAAACCTAACTTAGAAGGCTATATATATGCCATATGTATAGATATATAACAGATCAATCACAATAGAATATCTATATATATCTATACTGTCGAGATCTTCAGAGGGCCGATGGTTCACGTACACGATATCCCAAAACATTTGTACTCATTTCAAAACCAAAACCTTTTAAAAAGTCAGACTTCTTTCGGGTTCTGTTTATTTATCTATTCGAACTTTATTGCAGATTACTAGTGTCATTGTTGTCAACCTGGGTTGTGATACCAACTTTATAACACCCCAAATCAGTAGGACTCGGGGTGCAACTGGGCTAGGATCTCACAATGGATCCTGACCCTAGCCTCACAACAAATTCACTGAATCTTACAACAAGGCACCAATAGATCTACAACACGGTGTAAAACCGTTAGCTAACCATACACATATATAAGAAGATGCTAGATCACAATCACATATCAATAATATTAACACCTCATCATGATATCACACATTTACCCGGTTTATTATCTTTATAACGTTAATCACTCAAGAGTATATAAATCATTATATGAAAATACTTGACACGAGGAATGAATATAATCCTCGCCCCTGCATGCAATAGCTAGCTGGAGTGGTATCAACGCACTTTCCCGTATACCATATGGAGTGGTAGGTGCCCTTCCCGTATACCAGAACTAACTAGCTTACATAGAACTTTCCAGACTCCACTACGGGATGAAAGGTAAGTTGTCACATCCACTGCAATGGGCGGTCAATATAACATAGGTCGGTGACCAACATAAAGCATGTTATAAAGCCTATAACAAACACCACTCATGCACACATCCAATATAAGGATGGCAGCTAAGTAAGTCCTATGGACTTACCTCAATCTCAGGAGTAAACTCAACCACGATCAACTCTCTTACCGGTCCACTCCAAACTGGAGGACAACACGACCTATACAAGGCATACATACATATATCAAACTCCTATCACACAAAGGGGTCACACCTAGACCCAAGGGATCCATAAGGATCATATCCAACTCGTAAACCTCAAGGCTGTAACCGGCATATCTGTATCATACTCATCATAAACCGATACCTAGCATGGTACTAGTTCCCTCATACTAGGAAAGGAAATGAGCTACCCAACTATGGGTAGTCCCGGGACAAGACGCACTTGCGTGATCAAGGGACGCAGGAGCGGAACAGGTAACCCGCAGGCGAGGCAGGGATCAGCCGCAGGCGCGGTGACACGAGACGCAGGCAACGCAGGCAAGGCGTTGGTTCTGGCGCGGGCGTTGGGGCACGGCTTCCGCAGGGGCGGCGGCTTCTAGGCGCGGGGGCGGCGACAATGCAGAACGTGATTCTGCGGCTTCTCTTCGGCTCTTCACGTGATCAAATCACGTCTATTCCAATCCAAATTAACACACATGCAACAACATACACATTCCAACATCATCCTATGTCCAAAACAACTAATCCTAAGCTAAGGAAGGAAGAACAAGGAAGAAGAAAGAAGAGAAGAGGAAGAAGGAAGCTTACCACTGCTGTGGGTAACTAGGAACTGATCACCAAACACCCTTACTGGCTTCCAAGCAGAACAACACATATCACTAGCATCATCCTCATCAAAGCCACATCAAACTCTTCCAAAATCAAGAAGGAATCACCAAAGATCAAGAAGAAACAAAGGGAAAGCAAGAAGAACGTGGTAAGCTGGAAAGGAGTGAGGAACCCTTGCTCATCGGCCAAGGGAAAGACTTAAAGAGGAAGGCAACGAAAGAGTAACGCATATATGGGTCAAAGGAGTCAACAAAACCGGCTGCAGCCGCCGGAAACCGCAGGGGCGGTTCAATGAGCCGCAGGGGCGGCAGTCAGGCCCGCGGGTGCGGAAAGGCCAATCTCGGCTAAGGACCAAGACTCGGTCCGAAAGAATAGGGCTCTCACAATATATACATAAGTTATTAAGTTGTAAACAAAGACATAATCATATTTATAAAGATCTATATATTAAAATGAGATCAACTTATATCAAAAGATTCTTATGTGCATTTGTTAATTTAAAGGAGATCAAGTTATGTTAAAAGATATTATCGAAACTAATATTATCATAACAAAGACATAATCATACTTATAAAATATTTTTATGAATATTTGTTGATTTGAACATTATCGATTCATTATTTTGTCTAACTCAAATATTTTTACAACACACTATATTTTTAAATATATATAATAGTACAAAATTATAATATACAACTTTTTTAAGTATAAATTTATTGTTTATTTAATTAAATATTGTCAAATATGAATATTAGTACCAAATTACTATGTAGTATATACAAATATTTTATGTTATTTTTTTAATTATATGTTTTAAACCGGATATTCCCGGATATCCGGTGATCCGGCAATCCACTGATATCCGATAATCCGAATATCCGACGATCCGACCGATCTACGGATATCCAACGATCCGAATATCCGCGGATATCCGACGACCCACGGATATCCAAAAATATCCGGATATTCGTGGATATCCGAATGCCTAAAATACTGATACGGATCCGATCCGGAGATCCGAGAAAATCTCCCGGATATGATTCGGGCCGGATCAAAACGGATATAAAATTTGCGGGTATTTTAGTACCGGATCGGCGGGTTTTTTGGACCGGATCGACGAACCAGATTGGTTTTTCCCACCCCTAGTCATATCCATACTCCGTGGTTCGTAATATTTGAAATTGGAATGAAAATGATTTCATGAAATGACTCATTCCAACTCGAAAAAACCTTATTCCATAAATTAAAAGTGGGTATCATCCATTCCAATATATATCTCACTCAAATTTAGAAAAAATATTTATATATTTCCATTATACATATATTATACTCACTTATTTAACTTTACAAAATAAAAAATATATTTTTTATATAAAAAAATTTACATATCAAATCATAGTTCAATTATTTTGTAGATTGATTTTTACAACAGACTATTAAATTAAAAAAAATTGACTATGATACGGATATTCCTGTCAAGATGATATATCATCGGAAAGTGCTTGAAAACGATGTAATTGGTTCAATTAGACAAAATAGATTTTATAGAAGAAATTATATATCTATTTATCTAAGTTGACGTTTGGTTCATTCTTATATTTTAAGTCATTAATTAATCAATCTTTATTTCTCTTAAACGTAGATTAAAATAAGTTACATTTACATTGTAATCTTAAACACATATATCATTAAATATCATATGATTTCATGATCCATATATAATTTATAAGAAAATCAAATCAAATGTTTTATGAATCCTTCCTTCCAACATCATATCAAACACCAAGTCTCACGAATGATTGATTTCAATTCTTTATTTCATTTTGATTCATGATTCCAACTTTATTCCTACTATCATATAAAATGAGCCCTTAATACTTGAACATAATAATAATGATCAATGATAACACATTCTTGTTGAGAAGGACGACCCATACCCTTCAAGTAGGGAGCATCAAAATCTGGATCAACAATGGTACATGAAGTATAAAACGAAAGCAACACTAGCAAAGAAACATACCCAACTTTCTTCTATCAACTTTTCAAGACGACTTTCAATGCTTGAAACAAGATTCATGAAATTTACAACTTATTGAGATTGTTCTTGTAGTAACTTACAAAAAAGATTTTTTTATTTTTTTATTCTCGTAGTAGTTTCTATTAATAATAAGCAAAAACACAAAATCAAATAATCTTATAACTCTGAAAGCACTCAAAGCGTGTTCACACATATATCCAGTAAGACCATTATCAATCATGTTTTTCAAACAAAACTAGTTGATTTTACTAATTTAATCAAGTTCTTCATGAAATAATACATGGAACTCCACCGTGTAGCTCCTGCTCTTGTTAATTTCATGTTTGATTAGCTCCTTGACCAATTTAAAGTTCTCCGAAGCAATTTTTTCAACATCTTCTACTTATTGGAGGCTTTTCAACTGAAAAGCACGCTTAACATATGAGTCAACAACATTAATGATATTAGTCGACATCTCAAAAACAAAAATAGACAAGAATCACATTTGTAGTGTTTGTAATTTAAAGCTAGTTGGGCGGTGAAAATAGCAATGTACATAGTATGTGTATGGACATTCTAGCAAAAATAGTGCTTAAAATCCATTCCATCAATCACGCATATTGCAAGCACCGTCATATCTTTGACCTCTCCAAATTTCAACCTCTCTAACACTTAGAACATGAAAGAATAGTTCACGGATCAATCCTTCACAATCAATAAATCTCAATATGATGGTCAAACACTTTATATTATTAGTTTAAATAATCAAGTGGTTTATTAGTTCAAATATTGTGTATTATGAGTTCATACATTATTTTGAACTTATGAAAAATGTGTTGTAACACCCCAAATCCGGAGGACTCGAGGTGCTACTGGGTAAGGATCTCACAATGGATTCTGACCCTAGCCTGACAACAAGATCACTGAACCTTACAACAAGGCAAAAACAAAACATAAAACTGATATATATATATATATATATATATATATATATATATACATATATATATATATATATATATACACATATCAAAAGGATGATACAAAGTACTGCTGAGTAAAAAGTCGAATAGAAATCCGTACAACATAAATAACCCAAAATCCCACGATATAGCCCAGGGTACGGAACCCTCAACAGATCACCCCTCTGGATCACTCTGCAGCTCTCCTAACCTGCAAAGGATCTACAACACGGTATAAAACCGTTAGCTAACCATACACATATATAAGAAGATGCTAGAGCACAAACACATATCAATAATATTAACATCTTATCATGATATCACACATTTACCCATTTTATTATCTTTATAATGTTAAGCACTCAAGAGTATATAAATCGGTATATATAAATATACGTGACACGAGGAATATATATAACCCTCGCCTCTGCGTGCAACAGCTAGCTGGAGTGGTATCAGCGCACTTTCCCGTATAACATATGGAGTGGTAGGTGCCCTTCCCGTATACCAGAATTAACTAGCTTACAGAGAACTTCCCAGACTCCACTACGGGATGAAAGGTAAGTTGTCACAGCCACTACAATGGGCGGTCAATATAACATAGGTCGGTAATGAACCATATCGCATGCTATACAACATATAACAAACACCACTCATGCACACATCCAATATAAGGATAGTAGTTAAGTAAGTCCTATGGACTTACCTAAACCTCAGAAGTCGTATCACTACGATCAGCTCTCACTCAGGTCCACTCCAAACTGAAGGACAACACGGCCTATACAAGGCATACATATATATATCAAACTCCTATCACACAAAGGGGTCACACCTAGACCCAAGGGATCCATAAGGACTATGTCTAACTCATAAACCTCAAAGTCGTAACCGGAAAATCTATAACATACTCATCAACATCTGATATCTAGCATGGTACTAAGTCCCTCATACTAGGAAGGAAAGGAACTACCCAACTATAGGTAGTACCGGGACAAGACGCACCTGCGTGATCAAGGGACGCAGGAGCGGAACAAGTAACCCGCATGCGCGACAGGGAGCAGCCGCAGGCGCGGTGACAAGGGACGCAGGCAAGGCGCGGGCGCTGCGGCACAGCTTCCGCAGGGGCAGCGGCTTCTAGGCGTGGGGGCGGCGTTTGTACATAACGTGAACCTGCGATTCCTCTTCGGCTCTTCTCGTGATCAAATCACGTCTTCTCTCATCCAAATTCACACACATACATATACATACACATTCCAACATTAATGTACATTCAAATCATCTAATCATAAGCTAAAGAGATGGAATCAAAGAAGAAGAGAAGGAGAAGAAGCAAGGTCTCACTCCTACTGAAGGTCTAGGCAAAACAAGAGCACAAGCACTATCTCAGCTGGCATCACAAGCTCAGTAGCTAAGCACATCATCAACCAACATCAACAACACACACCAAACTCTTCCAACTCTAAGGAATCCAAGGCTCAAGCTCAAGAAGGATGAAGGAGAAGCAAAAAGGACGTAGGTCTGGAATGGGGAAGTGAAGAAGATAACCCTTGCTCAGCAAGGAAACGGAAGAAGTAAAGCAAAGGTAAAGCACGGGTCAAAGGAGTCAACAAAACCGGCTGCAGCCGCCGGAAACCGCAGGGGCGGTTCCCTGAGCCGCAGGAGCGGAAACCCGCAGGGGCGGCAGTTTGGCCCGCGGGTGCGGAAAGGCCAATCTCGGCCAATCCAATCTCGGCTAAGGACCAAGACTCGGTCCGAAAGAATAGGGCTCTCACATCTCACCCCTAAAAACAAGTTTCGTCCCGAAACTTGCAAAGACCTGAAACCACTCGGACTCATAAGCCGAGGTATAACTCTCTTTATAACCTCAAACATAAGCATGGAGGAAATCATCAACTCCAACAACAAAACACTATCCAGGGCATAGAGGAAAACCATCTCTAGCCAAACCATAAACATATCACAAGGCATAGAGGAATCACATCTCTAGCCGTATCATATCCATAATAGAAAGGCATGGAGGAAGAACATCTCCAGCACTACTATGTCCATCAAAATAGCATGGAGGAAAGAACCATCTCCAGCTAAACCTATCATATCACAATAGCATGGAGGAAAGAACCATCTCCAGCTATAAACAAGAGTCATACTAGCACAACAAGATCTGATAAGATCAATAATCACATCAAAGCTAGTATGAAAATAAACATATCATAGCATATAAGCATATAAGCACATAACACTCACCGAGGTAGTACTAAGACCTACTCGGTGATCCTACTGGTGCATCTAACTCAGCATAGAACTCTGGATAGTTCCTCTGGATACTATCCTCAGTCTCCCATGTAGCCTCATCAGGTCCTCGTCTCGACCACTGTATCCTCAACATAGGAATGTCCATCGAACGCAGGCGTCTCATACCTCGTTCTAGAACTGCAATAGGGTGCTCAACAAAAGTGTGGTCCGGCTCAACCACCAAATCATCATAACTCACAATGTGTCTCGGATCTGGTATGTACTCCTCAGCTGAGACGTGAAATACAGGGTGAACACCCTCTAATCTCGGAGGCAAGGCTAATTTGTAAGCTGCGCTCCCAACCCGATCCAGAATCTCGAACGGTCCGACATATCGGGGACTCAACTTCCCCTTAATGCCAAAACGCCTAACACCTCGTGTCGGGGACACTCTCAGCCACACATGGGCTCTAACTCTGAACTCTAGAGGTCTACGCCTCCTATCAGCATAAGACTTCTGACGGCTCTAGGCAGTCAGCATCCGCTCTTGAATCAGTGCTACTCGAGCTATATCATCCCGAATCTGATCAAGTGTCAAACCACTAACACTGCTCTGTTCATCCCAACATAACGGGGTACGGCATCTCTGTCCAAACAGTGCCTCATATGGGGTCATCCCAATCGATGCATGCCAGCTGTTGTTGTAGGAGAACTCAACAAGTGGGAGATGATCCGTCCACACTTGCCCCCAATCCAACACACAAGCTCGCAGCATATCCTCCAGTGTCTGAATGGTCCTCTCTGACTGACCATCTGTCTGAGGATGGAATGCAGTCGTGAAGTGCAAACTCGTCCCCAGGGCAGTCTGATTCTGCTGCCAAAACCTCGAGGTAAATCGTCCATCTCTGTCTGAGACGATCGTCCTCAGTACACCATGGAGTCTCACTATCTGCCTAGTGTACTCCTCAGCTAATCTGTTCACCGGCCACGTCTCTTTAATAGGAATGAAACGTGTCGTCTTCGTCAATCTGTCCACTATGACCTAGATGGCATCAAAACTCCGGCTCAGCCTTAGTCCAGTCACAAAATCCATGGTGACGTCCTCCCACTTCCTCTATGGAACAGGAAGTGGATGGAGCACACCTCCAGGTCTTAAATGCTCGATCTTGATCTGCTGGCAGGTCGCACACTGTGCCAAAAATCTGGCCACATCGGGCTTCAGCCCTCCCCACCAACATAAACGCGACCGCGGCGTAAGGTGTACAGTCAGCCTCCTGTAAAATCCTCTATCTCAGCCCTGTATCAGCAGGTACACAGACGCGACCGCGGCCTTTCAAAACTCCATCTGCTCCCAGCAGAAACTGTGGTGCCTCATTCCGAGACATCCTATCTCGTATCCTCATCAGTGTCGGGCAGGTTTCCTGCTTCTGTTGGATCTCACCCAACAAATCAGGAAGAACCTCTAAAGTACGCAGTTGAGCATCCTCATCAGGAAACTGGATGTCCAACTCTAACAAGATCAGGTCTCTCTACAACTGATGTTGAACTGTCAGCCTCACAATCGCCTGCTCTCGAGGCGCCTTCCTGCTCAGGGCATCGGCGACAACGTTCGCCTTCCTTGGATGATACAGAATCTCTAAATCAAAGTCCTTGATCAGCTCGAGCCACCTACGCTGGCAGTTATTCAATTCACGCTGCGTGAAAATGTACTTCAGACTCTTATGGTCTGTGAAGATCTGACACATAGCACCATACAAGTAATGTCTCCAGATCTTCAGTGCATGAACTACCGCTGCCAACTCCAGATCATGAGTCGGGTAGTTCTCCTCATACGTCTTCAGCTGTCGAGACGCATATGCAATCACCCTGCCTCTCTGCATCAAAACACATCCCAAGCCTATCTTGGATGCATCACTGTAAACCACAAAATCCTCAGTACCCTCTGGTTGTGCCAAAATAGGAGCAGAAGTCAAACGCCTCTTCAACTCCTCAAAACTCTACATTCACAGATCAAACCACACAAATCTGGTAGTCTTCCTCACCAAACTCGTCAGTGGACGGGCAATCACAAAGAATCCCTCCATGAAGCGTTTGTAATATCCGGCTAGGCCAAGGAAGCTACGTACTTCCTTAACGTTCGTCGGTGTAGTCCATGCTGCTACTGCCTCAATCTTCGCCGGATCAACCTTGATCCCCTCAGCTGATACTACATGACCCAGGAATGCTACCTCTGGCATCCAGAACTCACACTTAGAGAACTTAGCATAAAGTTCTCTATCCCGCAAAACCTGCAATACAGTCCTCAGATGTCCTGCATGCTCCTCTCCACTGCGAGAGTATACCAGAATATCATCAATAAAAACCACCACAAACTGATCCAGGAAGTCGATGAAGATACTTTTCATCAACTCCATAAAGACGGCTGGGGCATTCGTAAGCCCGAATGGCATCACTACAAACTCGTAGTGGCCATATCTGGTCCGGAATATTGTCCTGTGCGCATCCTGCTCTCTCACCCTCAACTGGTGATATCCTGAACGCAGATCAATCCTGGAGAACACAGTCGCTTCCTGTAGCTGATCTAACAAATCATCAATACGAGGCAGTGGTTACTTGTTCTTGATGGTCACCACGTTCCTCTCTCTGTAATCTATACATGACCTCAGTGATCCGTCCTTCTTCCGTACGAAGAGGACAGGTGCTCCCCATGGGGACACGCTAGGGAGAATAAAGCCCTTCTCAGCCAACTCCTCGAGTTGCTTCTTCAGCTTCAGCATCTCGACAGGCGCTATCCGGTATGGGGCCTTCGAGATCGGTCTCGCACCAGGCTCTAACTCAATACCAAAATCCACACTCCTCTGAGGTGGCAAACTGGACGGCTCAGCAAAAACAACTGGGATGTCCTCTACAGCTGGACTCTCCCCCTCCTTCATGGCATAACACAAGAAGGCCTCGCAACCCTTTGCAATCAGTCTCGCTGCCCGTATATCATTAATAACCATGTCTGTCTTCCCAAGGTCCCAACCCCAGAAAACCTCTATCTGGCCTAACTCGGTAAAGAGGGTAACAATCCTCCTACCTACATCTAAAACAGCAGAGTGTCTATCCATCCAGTCCATACCTAGAATGACTTCTTCATGCTCTAATGGCATGACAAAGAAGTCAACTAGTAACACACGGGTCCCTACAGAAATGGGACAACCGTGAATCTCACGGGTACCTCTGACCCTACCACCATTGGGTAACCCTATAATAAAGGGCATCCCCTCAATTGTATCTAAACCAAGACGATGTACACAAGCATCAGAAATAAAAGAGTGCGTAGCACCAGTATCAAATAAAACTCTAACAAGTAAACCATGAATCAGAATGGTACCTGTAGCAGTAGGTGCAGCTGGCTCCTCGGCACTCCTCAACTCAAAAACACGACCCTGTGGGCCTCTAGTATCAGTGGTACTCCCACCAGGACCTCTGCCTCTACTCGGCCCAAGAGCAGATCCCTAAGTTGTAGGGCGATTTGGGACCCTCTGTTGTCCCTGAATCTGCTGCGGCTGCTGAGTTGGCATATGCCCACCTCCCGCTGCACTGGTAGGGGAAGAACCCTGCTGAGATGAAGCTCCGCCCTGGTGGTAGTAAACAACTCTGTGACATTGCCTACCACAAGTGTAGCAAGTCACTAATGGCCTCGTGCACTCGGGCCTCATATGCCCTAGATCACCAGAGTTAAAACACTGACGTCCCTTATCTGCAACCGGTGCAAATGAGGGCTGACTCTGGCGTCTTTGACCACGCCAACCACTAGCAGCTCCACCAACACCACTGGTCTGCCCTGTACGCTGTCTCTTCTAAGACCCTCCGGTCTGAGAAGCTCTCCTCTGACTCGCCCGCTCTCGCTCATAGTCGGCGGCTCTATCCTGTTAGTCCATCAAGGACTCACAATGAAATCCCGCCATATAGGCCCGGGTAGTATCCCTAAGTCGTCGAGAAAAGAGATAAACGTGCTGATCTACAGAAGGTGGAGCTGGACCCAACAATGTCAGCTCCTCCTGGAACCTCCTGATGGCCTCAGAGACTGGTACATCCTCAAACCCAACCTCAACAAAATCTCGCAGTTTCTCCTTCCTCGGTGAGGCAGGGCAGAAGCGCTCTCTAATCATCGTCCTCATATGCTCAAACTGGTAACCTGACCCCGTACTGATCTCCACCAATGATGTGCCAAGTCCCGGAATAAAGTCTGAACCAGCTCGATCTGTCTGTCAGCTGGACATTGAATAGACTCCAGAGCTGAGTCTACATGCCCTATCTAGAGCTCAACCTCTAACCCCACCTTCCTAGAGAAAGGGGGTACACCCATCTGATGAAAAGCCTTCAACCAAGTGTCTGGTCTAGGCCCTCTATGCTCCTCTGGTGCTCTAGCAATCTCAGCAGCAGGTACCGGTACAGCTGGCACCTGAGTAACAATGTGGGACCTCTCAGATGGTCCCTCTTGTGCCTGTAAATCTGGGGCACGTCTACCGGCTCTAGCAGCCTCCTCTACTCGTCTGATATAAGCTCGGAACTCTGATTCTCCCATGGAGACACGATCAGGCTCACCAAACTGGGCTCTCTGTGTCCCCTGTCTCTCAACTGCCCCGTTCCCAATCTCAGGAACGACGCTCTCTGCAACCTCCTCATGTAACTCTCCCGCTGCCTATGAACCACCAGCAAGAGTCCTACCTCGTCCTTTACCTAGAGGGGGTCTACCTCTACCTCGTCTAGCTGCAGGTAAGGCTCTAGTCTGAACCATCTGCAGAAGACGTAAACCTATCTTAGAAGGCTATATATGCCATATGTATAGATATATATCAAATCAATCACAACAGAATATCTATATATATCTATACTGTCGAGATCTTCAGAAGGGGCGATGACTCACGTAAACGATATCCCAAAACATTTGTACTCATTTCAAAACCAAAACCTTTTGAAAAGTCAGACCCCTTTCGGGTTCTGTTTATTTATCTATTCGAACTTTATTGCAGATTACTAGTGCCATTGTTGTCAACCTCGGCTCTGATACCAACTTTGTAACACCCCAAATCCGGAGGACTCGAGGTGCTACTGGGTTAGGATCTCACAATGGATCCTGACCCTAGCCTGACAACAAGTTCACTAAATCTTACAACAAGGCACCAATAGATTAAAACAAAACATAAAACTGATATATATATATATATATATATATATATATATATATATATATATATATATATATATATATATATATATATATATATATATATATATATATATATCAAAAGAATGATACAAAGTACTGCTGAGTACAAAGTCGAATAGAAATCCGTACAACATAAATAACCCAAAATCCCACGATAAAGCCCACTGTACGGAACCCTCAGCAGATCACCCCTCTGGATCACTCTGCAGCTCTCCTAACCTGCAAAGGATCTACAACACGGTATAAAACCGTTAGTTAACCATACACATATATAAGAAGATGCTAGAGCACAAACACATATCAAGAATATTAACACTTCATCATGATATCACATATTTACCCGGTTTATTATCTTTATAACGTTAAGCACTCAAGAGTATATAAATCGGTATATATAAATATACGTGACACGAGGAATATATATAACCCTCGCCTCTGCGTACAATATCTAGCTGGAGAGGTATCAACGCACTTTCCCGTATACCATATGGAGTGGTAGGTGCCCTTTCCGTATACCAAAACTAACTAGCTTACAGAGAACTTCCCAGACTCCACTACGGGATGAAAGGTAAGTTGTCACAGCCACTACAATGGGCGGTCAATATAACATAGGTCGGTAATGAACCATATCACATGCTGTACAGCATATAACAAACACCACTCAAGCATACATCCAATATAAGGATAGTAGCTAAGTAAGTCCTATGGACTTACCTAAACCTCAGAAGTCGTATCACTTCGATCAGGTCTCACTCACGTGTACTCCAAACTGGAGGACAACACGGCCTATACAAGGCATACATATATATATCAAACTCCTATCACACAAAGGGGTCACACCTAAACCAAAGGGATCCATAAGGATCATATCCAACACGTAAACCTCAAAGCCATAACCGGAAAATCCATAACATACTCATCAACATCCGATACCTAGCATGGTACTAAGTCCCTCATACTAGGAAGGAAAGGAACTACCCAACTATAGGTAGTCCCGGGACAAGACGCACTTGCGTGATCAAGGGACACAAGAGCGGAACAGGTAACCCGCAGGCGCATCAGGGAGCAGCCGCAGGCGCGGTGACAAGGGACGCAGGCAACGCAGGCAAGGCGCGGGCGCTGTGGCACAGCTTCCGCAGGGGCGGCGACTTCTAGGCGCGGGGGCGGTGTTTGTGCAGAACGTGAACACGCGATTCCTCTTCGGCTCTTCTCGTGATCAAATCACGTCTTCTCTCATCCAAATTCACACACATACATATACATACACATTCCAACATTAATCTACATTCAAATCATCTAATCCTAAGCTAAATAGATGGAATCAAAGAAGAAAAGAAGGAGAAGAAGCAAGGACTCACCACTACTGAAGGTCTAGGCAAAACAAGAGCACAAGCACTATCTCAGCTAGCATCACAAGCTCAGCATCTAAGCACATCATCAACCAACATCAACAACACACACCAAACTCTTCCAACTCTAAGGAATCCAAGCTCAAGCTCAAGAAGGATTAAGGAGAAGCAAGAAGGACGTAGGTCTGGAATGGCGAAGTGAAGAAGATAACCCTTGCTCAGCAAGGAAACGGAAGAAGTAAAGCAAAGGTAAAGCACGGGTCAAAGGAGTCAACAAAACCGGCTGCAGCCGCCGGAAACCGCAGGGGCGGTTCCCTGAGCCGCAGGGGCGGCAGTCATGCCCGCCGGTGCGGAAAGACCAATCTCGGCCAAAGCCAAACTCGGCTAAGGACCAAAAACTCGGTCCGAAAGAATAGGGCTCTCACATGTGTAAAAGTTTATGAAACATTATTACAATATAATATTAACTAACAAACAAAACATTTGAATGAAGTGTAAAAAAATTGAACGAAAAAGGGAAAACTATGAACATTAGGACAAACAATTTGAACTAATCGAATAAAATAAACTCCACATAAGACACTAAGGGTCTGTTTGGTGTCAAACAAGGTTTCTTTATTAAATTATGGGGATGGAGATTGTGGTGGATGGAATTTGTTAAATATTTTTATATATTGTAAAATTTACGTGTTTGGTATTGGTTTATGGGGTGATGTTATTTATTTACAATTTACCAAAATAACCGTACACAATTAGGGCATGATTGTTAAATAAGAAAAGGCAAATCTTCTATTTTTGCATATTGATGGGCATGGACGCTTGCACAGATTGTGTACCTTACATTGGTTTGTACTCTATGATTCTTTAAGGGCTACTAACAAAACCTATGAATTTCCATTTGTTAGATCTTCAAGAACAGTGATCTTGACATATTAAACTTTTTTCTTATTGTTTCCTTCATTTTGTTTAGCTTTGAATGAAGCTTTTAGTGTAGAAGTTCAAAGGTTAAGGATAGAAATTGGCCAAATTTCTTCGGCCAATGGAGGTCGAACTAAACTCGTTTATCGGTCAACAACTACAATCTTGTGCACATGTGAGCAACCAAAACTCAAACAACTAGGTTTGTCCGAGCTTCTTGGACTAGTTAGTGCTCGGTAATCATCAGAACTTGTATGTATCGGCCATAGAAGGAGGGGCATCCATTCTCCAAACCTAGAAAACACGAGAGAAAGAGAGGAGATGAGAGGATAAGCAAGATGAGAAGCGGGAGAAAAGGTCTGAAAAAGCAAAGCGAGAGGTCTGAGGGGAGGAGATGCAAAGTGGAAGTGAGAAATCGTAACTAGGGAGAGGACACAACACAGGGTATCAAGGGCAACAAAAAAAACTCATAGAATATAGTTATCCAGAGATTATTTTAGGGGTTTCTTTCTCAAATCTAATCCCCAAATATAATACAATAGCTAAACCCATCTATTACCAAACACCTCCCAAAACATAGTCCCTAACAATCTCCACCTAAACAGTCTAAATGAATCTAAAAATTTTTGATACCAAAGAAGGCCCTAAGACATAAATTACCGGAGACTACACAAAATGTAAAATATTTTAAGCATACTATATTAGTTTTTTTTTTTTTTGGGGGGGGGGGGGAATTCCGGAAGGTGTCTGCCCCTATAGTTTGAGGTTTTTCGGATTTTTCCCATATGTTTTTTAGTTTTGGTGTCCCTTGTGTTTTACTATTCTCCGAAAAATGTCTAACTTTGTTTAAATTGTAAAGGGGTGTCTACTTAAAATAAAATTTGAAAATCAGATATACATTTTTGTTTCAAAAAGAGTAGAGGCTAAACATTTTGCGCAAAGTTTTTTTTTTAAATAATTTGAAGTTAACATCTCATTACAATTTAGTAGGAGTTGGGCATTTTTCAAAAAATATTAAAACGCAAAGGCACCATCCTTACTATAAAAAAAACCTCTGGACAAAATTCGGAAAATTCCAAACCACGGGACACCATCCGAAGTTTCCTTTTTTTTAATTAACCAAATGCTAATTTTTTATTTTGTAAAACAAAATTATACATACGTACACCTCCTGTAGTATATACACCCCAAAATTGTCCCATTAGTCCCATCAATAATATTTTTTACTTTTTTCTTTTTACCCGCAACTTTCTAGAATTTATATTAAAGGTACCTAGTTTATAACAAGTTGCATTTATATCCTTGTTGTAACTTTAAGTCAAATTTTAAAATAAAATTGTTTGAATCTGTCATTTGCTATTAGAGTCAAGTAGTTAAGAAAGCTTAATAATTACATATATATATTTCAAAAAAATTAGGTAAAGTTGGAGGTTTCAGAAATTTGTCCACATAAACTAGCACCACATGCAAAACATTTAAACGCTGGACAAGGTCATCACGAAGCTATTCTAAATATTGTAATCGACGATATTGTAGATTTAAAAGCGGGTTTAATTAAGTTTCGAACAAGTGTTGCGAAATATAGAGAAGAAATATCTCCTACTTTATTATCTATCAAAGAAGTAAATCAAAAATTAGTTCTTGTAATCACCAACGAATTTCGACATCTTGGGGGCAACAACTAGTCTAAATTCTCAAACCAAAAAGCCTGTCGTTTTCCTTATAAGTATCCATTTCAAAACGAAAATCCACAAAAGACATTTTCAGTACCAAGTTTAACTAAAAAGCCAAAAACGAAAGAAGAACTAGAAGAAGAGTTATAAAATCAAGGAGATGCTTGAAATGTGTGACAAAGAAATGAGTTCTTTAAGTAATTACGAATCTGGTTACTACACTGATGAAGAAGAAACGTATCAACAAATGGGATTAGGGTTGTTAACGGTTCCTGAACCGTTTTATTTTATGAAACTAGAACCGCTTAAGGTAAACGGTTCGGTTCCCTTATATTTTTGTCGGAACCGTTTAGAACCGGACCGTTTAAATAACCGGTTTTTTTGAACCGGAACCGGAACCGTTTAAGAAATTTCAGAACCATATGGAACCGGATCGGGTTGAACAGGAACTGTACAGAACCGTTTGGAATCGGAACCGTACATAACCGGAACCATCTTGAACTGTTTGGAACCGGAACAGTTTGGAACCGTTTGAATACTTGATGAAAGTAAAAGTGAAAATTAGAAGGAAATATAAAAAAACACACCTCATTATCCAACATAAGGTCACACCAATTTTCACAATTCTATACATTATTGACCCTGTCATAGTCTCCAAGGAAAAAAAAAGCCTTGACAATCAAATAAGTACAGGAACCGGACCGGACCGAAACCGAAATCACATTTAAACGGTTCCCTTATTTTTATTTACTTGGAACCGGAACCGGAACCGTATTAAACGGTCCGGTTCCAAAATTTTCTAACAAATAAGCACAAGAACCGAACCGAACTGCCAAATTCCGATTTGGTTCCTGATGGAACCGGACCAAATTAACAGCCCTAAACGGGATTGATCAAACTAAAAGACTTATAGACCACACCCTTATAAGAAATCAAAAGAAAATTGGATAAAAAGATGGAAAAAAGAGTTATAGACGTTATGAAGTGGAAGAAGAAATAATCCCAGAACAAGAAGTTAACAAGGCTACTAAATCTTGTTATAGAATATATGAATAAGGGTCTACGAGTCAACAATGAGTTAGCCTAAAACCCAAGAAATTATTATTAAAAAAAAAAACTAAATTTGGAATTAGGATTATGCTAAACCATAAAACTAACAAAAGAGAACTTCTACTTGAACCCATCAGTGAAACTGGAGATAAACTTAAGATAGATGGAGTAAGAAACCGAGAGGATGTGCTAGATTTTTGGAAGAAAATTGTGATGAGTGTTTTTTGAAGGGAGATCTGCAAATTTCCTAAATTATATCAAGCATAATTTATATGGAATAATGACAGATTGGTATGAAGCAATCAATGAAGAAACAAAAGAAACTATAAGGGCAATAGAACCACTAGATGTTATGTTTAGGCAATTCTACAAAGCCTTAGAATTTGACTTTTTTGGAGACAAAGATGATAAAAAAAATTAAAAGAAAATCGAATGACAAAGAAAACTAAATATTCTTGAAAATTTTGTAATATGAGATATTTGGAAAATTATCATTCAGAATTTGAGTACTACTACTATAAGGTAGGAGAAAACGCGATAAATCTTCAAATGTTATTTGATAAACTCCCTAAACCCATAAATGAATAAATTAGTGAAGGATTGTAACGCCCCGGGATTTGGAACCCGAGATGTCACTAGGATGTGAACCACACCGTGGGTTCACCAGATTTAGCATGACAACAATTCCACTATCGGACCTTCCAACAAGAGCACAACAAAACAAAACAACATATCCGACCTTTAATTTATAAATAATTGTATTAACATGCATTTTAAATCATGTGAAGAAAGAGACATAAACCAAAAACAGTCTTGACGACCAACTCAAAGTAAACAAAAGTAAAGACCAACAAGTACGACCTTCCCAACAAACTAAAGCACACGTGGGTCCGGCTGATCACCAACTCTGAGAAGTTCCTCCGAAACATACCTAGAACCTGGAGTTGTCCTAAGATCAACAACATATAAAATCATTAGCTAGCGTCCCAAAGTTAGAGTTGGAGCTCCAGAATCAGATCAAGATTGTATGCTTCATATGAGGAACGTCGAAAATAAAAATAAAATAAAACAAATATAAAATATACGTTCAAGCTCACCTCAATAAATACTACTGATAAATCGTAGTCAAACCAATAATGCATACTGAACTACTTAACTTCCTATCATTAATATATTCTGGCATAACCACTATAACCACCACCATCTAGTCTAAACTCAAAAAAAATAGAATAGAGTATGTACTATAAACCAATGAGCTTGTAAACGCCTTAGCTATAACGAGGGAACAACATCAATAGTATAATTACTTAAAATGAATAAGTAAAAATATAGCAGTAATCATGCATTAAAATATATATACCATAATCCTCGAAAACAATGATAGTGTAGATGATAATGATTATGATAATATGTAGATGATGCTATGCAATGCAATGAGTGTATCTTTCCACTCTCGGCAACGAACGGTAACGCAACGCTTTCTAAGTTCACATATGCCCCTCCGGCGTACTAATGGTTACGAAGATCTATCATCACGTCTCCCATTTTATATAACCACCTTCTTTCCCCGGCTCGTTTCCTACTAGGGCACCATCCAAAACATGTATGCACGTTTTTATATATAGAAGGGGCTCCCACCACGTCGCACAATCATGCTTGGGACATCACTCCCTCATCGAGGTCACCATGTCCATGACCGTACCGGTGGTTGCCAATTGTAAAATACTTTTAAATCATAAGTAATTTAGTTTATAAAACAATCTCCAAAAAAAAAAACAAGAAAGTCCAACTACACTCGCATGCAACACGCCCTACCTATAACACGGTCTTTCAACATCATTCATCAGTATTTATAATATTACCACATCCTCGGTACCAACTATCACACCATCGCCACACAACTCGCTCACCAAAGCCTATTCATCTCAAAACTCATAACATCGTATCATTCTCGCCCCCAAAACATCTAAAACGTCTATTTATGCATGTCTCACGAGGATACTTATCAATCACTGATTCCAAAACAAAACAACCCTTATTGGTCAACACTCCTTAAAGGTCAGTGCTGTAAGAGCCTTAGTCTTTCGGACCGAGACTTGACCTTAGCCGAGATTGGTTTTGGCCGAGTTTAGCCTTTCCGCACCCGCGGGCATGACTGCCGCCCCTGCGGCTCAGGGAACCTCCCCTGCGGTTTTTTTGACTCTCTTGACCCGTGTTTTACCTTTGCCTTACTTCTTTCTTTCCCTTGGCCGATTAAGGGTTTCATCTTCATTTCTCTTCCTCAGTTCCTATGTCCTTCTTGCTTCTTCATCCCTTCCTTTGATCTTGTTCTTGTTCTCCTTGGAGTTTTGCTTGAAGTTGTGCTTTGTGGTTGTTGATGATGCTAGTGATGTGTATGCTGAGCTTGGAAGCCAGATATTGATGTGTATGACCTCTCCCTGCAGCCTAAGATCTTCAGTAGTGGTGAGTTCTTGCTTCTTCTCCTTCTCTTCTTCTTTGTTTACATCTCCTTAGCTTAGGATTAGATGTTTGATCATAGGGTGATGATGGCATGTGTATGTTGTTGCATGTGTGTGGTTTTGGTTGGGAGAAGACGTGATTTGATCACGTGAAGAGCCGAAGAGAAGCCGCGGGATCACATTCTGCACTGTCGCCGCCCCCGCGCCTGGAAGCCGCCGCCCCTACGGAAGACGTGCCGCAGCGCCAGCGCCAGCGCCTTGCCTGCGTTCCATGTCACCGCGCCTGCGGCTGATCCCTGCCGCGCCTGCGGGTTGTCTACTCCGCTCCTGCGTCTCTTGATCACGCAGGTGCGTCTTGTCCCGGGACTACCCATAGTTGTGTAGTTCCTTTCCTTCCTAGTATGAGGGACTTAGTACCATGCTAGGTATTGGTTTATGATGAGTATGTTATAGATATGCCGGTTACGGCTTTGAGGTTTACGAGTTCAATATGATCCTTATGGATCCCTTGGGTCTAGGTGTGACCCCTTCGTGTGATAGTAGATTGATATGTATATATGTATGCCTTGTATAGGCCGTGTTGTCCTCCAAATTGGAGTGGACGTATCTGAGAGTTGATCAAAGTTGGGATTACTTCCGAGACTGAGGTAAGTCCATAGGACTTACTTAGCTGCCATCTCTATATTGGATGTTGCATGAGTGGTGCATGTTTATGCTTGCTAGCATGTGATACTGTTATTACCGACCTATGGTTTAGTGACTGCCCATTGTAGGGCGTGACAACTATCCTTTCATCCCGCTGGGAGACTGGAGGTTCTCTACGGGCAGGTCAGTTCTGGATTGTGGGGCGGGCTTTCCCTACTCCCATCGGGTATACGGGGTTGGTGACCGCATCACCACTCCAGCTGGCATTAGCACCGGGAGGCGAGGGTTATATTCCTCGTGTCACATATATTCATATTGATATCCTTATATATACGATTTGAGTGTTGGACTATATTTATAAAGATTATAAAATGGGTAAATGCGTGATATCATGATGAGGTGTTAATATTCTTGATATGTGATTGTGCTTATGTTCATCTTATATATGTGTATGGTTAGCTAACGGTTTTATACCGTGTTGTAGATCCCTCGCAGGTTAGGTGAACTGCAGAGTGATCCAGAGAGGGTGATCTGTTGAGGGCTCCGTACACTAGGTCGTCCTCGTGGGATTGGGACTTTTTGATCCTGTATACTTTCGTTATGTTTTGATTGTACTTAGCAGTACTCTGTATACCCTTTTGAGGTTTATATATATCAGTTTCATGTTTTTTTTAATCTATCTGTGCCTTGTTGTAAGATCGGTGAAATTGTTGTTAGGCTAGGGTCAGGATCCATTGTGAGATCCTAGCCTAGTAGCACCTCGAGTCCTACGGATTTGGGGTGTTACCAGTACACTACTTCCTATCTAAGATACCACAACCATCAATCATCTATCACTTAAGGACATATCATACCCATGCTAAGTTCCTTCAATTCTCATCCTTATCAAGACAACTACTCAATCATCTAACTTATCACAATCTTCATCATATCATATATTCTTTCATCACATGCAACCATCAACTTATATCGTTATCCTTAAACGTTAGCATCTCCTATCGTCCATACATACATTCATGTGTTTCACCATCCCTACTATCACAACCACCGTCCTATCTAAAATACTTATAATAATCACATCTTCACAATCTCATCGCTATCGGTAATACTTCCCATAATCACTTAATATCAATCCCTAACATTATTACTAGACACTATACCATCATAGTATCAACATCCTCTAAACCCTTAAGAATAAACAATTTAAACAATTTAATAAAAATTATTTTTAAAAAATAAAAAATAATATAAGTATAATTTCTAAAATATGTTCTACCCACAATCAACAACAAATGTAATCTGAAGCAGGACGGCAGCTAAGTAAGTCGGTATGACTTACCTCGAAAAGACGAATCTCCCAGTCACCGTAATATCTATCAAACACAAGTCACCAACATTCAAGTACCTAATATTAATAGACCATAGAATCCACCATCATTCAACTCAAATATTGTATTCCACCTAAAAACAATCATAAGGGGCGAGTTCCGAGTTAGGTTTAGGAAACCTTACATATCGAAGGTCAAAACATAGAAGAAGATCAAATGCCGCGTATCGATGTCGCATCGTGTAATTTTTATATATCCAAAAGTGCTTCCATAGTACACAAAACCTAAACAAGGTAAACTACACAAGTTTAGCTCCATTTACTAAAACTTGGACCTTTTATTATAATTATACAAAAATATAGGTCATTTCCGTATTTATAAATCGGGTAAAAATTTATAATTAAACAAATAAGGGCAAACAAAAAACTTCCAAAACTATGGGCCTTTTCCGCAAATAGAAACCTGGTTCATTTCCTGGAATTATCCAGTTTGGGGAAATTTTGCAATATTCAAAAGTTCGGACCATTTACGTAATTACAAAGTTTGGGATGATTCCTGTAATTACCTAAAGTACTGAGTCGGCTCGCCTAACTCGCCCAACTCGGCAGGTTGACCCACTGAGTTCCAGATCTGAACTCAGTGGTCGTCTCTCCTTCATCTCCGGCGACTGGCTTCCCTGTAACACCCCGAATCCGTAGGACTCGAGGCGCTACTGGGCTAGGATCTCACAATGGATCCTGACCCTAGCCTGACAACAAGTTCACTGGATCTTACAACAAGGCACAGATAGATTAAAAACAAAACATCAAACTTTATATATATAAATCAAAAGGTTTATACAAGGTACCGCTGAGTACAATCAAAACATAAAACTGTACATAACAAAAGATCCCATCCCACGATAGTAACCTAGTGTACGGAGCCCTCAGCGGATCATCCACTCTGGATCACTCTACAGTTCTCCTAACCTGCAAAGTATCTACAACACGGTATAAAACAATTAGCTAACCATACATATATAAGATAATACATCAGCACAAACACACATCAGGGAATAATAACACATCATCATGCTTTCACACATTTATCCGATTTATTATCTTTATAACGTCCAACACTCAAATCGTATATATATCGGAATATGAATATATGTGACACGAGGAATATAACCCTCGCCTCTCGGTGCTAATGTCAGTTGGAGTGGTGATCCGGTCACCGTCCCCGTATACCCTATAGGAGTGGAGAAAGCCCGGCCCACTGAACCAATCTGGCATGCTCGAGAGAACCTCCAGACTTCCAGCGGGATGAAAGGACAAGTTGTCACGGCCCTACAATGAGCAGTCACTAAACCATAGGTCGGTAATAATCAATCAACGCATGCTATCAAGCATATATCAAACACCACTCATGCATACATCCAATATAAGGATGGTAGCTAAGTAAGTCCTATGGACTTACCTCAACCTCAAAGTACTCTCAATCCGATCAACTCCAAATCTGGAGGACAACACTACCTAACAACAAGGTACAAAGAGATATCAAATCACCTATTAATCAAAGGGGTCACACCTAGACCCAAGGGATCCATAAGGATCATATCCAACTCATAAACCTCGGTAATCTACTAAACCTCAAAGCCATAACCGGTATATAGATATATCATACTCATCAACAATCTATCCTCATACACATACCTAGCATGCTACTAACCCACTCATACTAGGAAAGGAAAGGATCCATACTACTCTAGTAGATCCTGCATGAGACGCACCTACGTGATAAGAAAGATGTAGGGGCGGAAAGGCAGCAGGCGCGAAGGCACGCTGGCACGGGCGCTGTGACCGTGGCCGCAGGGGTGGCGGCTTCCGGGCGCGGGTGCGGTGACAAGGTCCCCGACTTCTCTTCGACTCTTCGCGTGAGGAACTCACGTCTTCATCATTCCATAGCCAAACATATACATATATATACACATTCCACTATCAATATACATCCAATCACATCAAATCCTAAGCTAGGGAAGATGAATCAAGGAAGAAAGAAAGAAAGAAGAAGAAGACTTACCACAGTTGTGGTCCTAGGCAACAAGGAAAGGTCAAAACAACCCTCTCAGTTGGCTCTCAAGCTCAGCAACAACACACCACATCAACTTCAGCAAGGCCACACCACAACTCTCTTGGAAACTTAAGGAAAACCCAAGGACAAGCTCAAGGAGAAGGAGAAGGGAAGAAGAAGGACGTGAGGGTAGCTGGAATGGGAATGAAACCCTTGATCAGAAACCAAGGACGAGCTTAAGGGAAAAGAAAGAGTAAAGCACGGGTCAAAGGGTCAACAAAGCCGGCTGAAACTGCAGGGGCGGTTCCCTGAGCCGCAGGGGCGGATCACGGGCTCAGCCCCAGGGGCGGCTCTATAAACCCGCAGGGGCGGATAAGTCCAGTTCAGCTCCAAAAGACTAAGGCTCTTACATTCCCTGCGGCAAAGAAGGCTTCTGGTGGCAATCGACGGCGGAGTTCCTTCTGGCGGAGGCGAAGGTGACGGCATGTGAAGGCTAACTTGGCGGCCCTGCGAATCGTTGCAGGCAGCAGCGTGGCTCGCGAAGAAGGCGATCCGGTGATATGGCGTCCCGGGATGCACAGATCTGGATCGACAGTGGCGCCTTTGATGTGTGCGGCTCTCGCGAGAGAAGAACGGATCAAGAGGTTCAGATCCGGTGGGGCGCGAGTTCGGGGAGGCTTCGACTGGTCCGGACTAGGGCGACGGCGAAGACCAGGCGATGACGACAGCAGACTAGAGTAGCAGATCAAGCAACGTCGAGCAGTGTCGGTCCTTGACGGTTTCTTCTCCGGGCTCGCGAAGGCCGACTGGTTCGGGAAAGAAGATGATCCATTTGTGACTCGGGATGGCATTGCATATTGCTTGAATCTTCATATCTAGTTCGAGCTAGGTGTTGGCGGTGGACCAAGAAAGCCGACGGTGAACAGTAAGACGGGGAGGGGAAAGCCATGAGAGCGGACTTAGGGTTGGTGGTGAAGACAAGGAATAGTAACTCCAGTTAGGGTTTCGTTCGGTGTACGGGATTTCTTCCGTTCTCAATTAGCGTCAATTAAATTTCCTATCCTTATTTTCTTCACAACTTCCAATTAGATTATCTTTAACTTATCATCAACTTAATCCACTAGGTTAAATCAACAAGTAAAATCGATGAAGCAAAATTCCAAAAACTCGGATATTACAAGGATATCAAGAATGGGTAGAAAATCATAACTCAAAAGACACCCATGGAAATAGATTAAGATTCATTAGAAAATGGGTTGAGAAAAAATGTCGAGAAGTTAAGGGAACTCAACATATGAAAAGACAATTTCTAAATTGTTGGGATTTTCCCGGAGAATGGGATGTAACCGAAGAGATAACCAGAAAATGGTTATGGAAGGAAGTATTATAGGGAAAAAAAAGTTTTAATAAACGAAGAGGGAAAAATATCAGAATTTGTTTTTATAGAAAACCCTTTGATAAGAAAAAAAAAAAAAAAAAAAAAAGGTTATTTAGAAAAGCCTCTTATTGTCATGAGAAGAAGAAGAACTACAAATGTTGGTCATGTGGAGAAATAGGTCATTATGCTAATAAATGCAAAAATACAACTAACAATAAATTAGCTGAAGCTTTAGAAAGCTTAGACTATATTGAATAACACAAGAAGAAGCTCTTTACCTAGCCTTAAATAATAATAATAATAATAATAATAATAATAATAATAATAATAATAATAATAATAAGGAAATTGTAGAAGTAGTGGAGGAAGAAGAAGAAACTAAAAGTTCAGATTATGAGAAAGTATGTGAAATGATGCAAGGAGAAGATAGGAAAGCTCTATGAAAAATTGAAGAAATGTTTTCTCCAGAAAAAAAACTACTCTAGTTCAATTCCTTAGAAAAAACCCCTGATATAAAAGTTTAGATCAGGGGTTGAATTTCCGATCATTGCTAAGAAACAAATTTTCAAAAGAACATTAATTCCATTTTTCTCAAAATTTGTATTTGAAGGAATGGCCGGAGATATCGTAGTAAAAGTAATAAAAATCAAGCTACTAAAATAAACTTAATTAATTGGAAGAATATCCAAAAACATAACAAATACAAAAAAAATAGAAGTACATTTATATTTGTGCGATTCGGGTAATCATTACTCCATCACAAGATTTTGGTGAGAATGTGCATTACATTAATTTTGTTTGTGACAATAGGCATAAAAATTTAGTGACCAAACTATTAGTGAAGTAATATGCAATCTAAGTCAATGTCCAATATATTGGGTGTGTAGACTAGATTATTATGTAAGTCTTGAACATCAGTTTGCGCATAAATTCTTAGCACTAAAATTGCTAACTGAAGGAAATAGTATGCACAAAGGAACTTGTCCTTTACAATTAAAATGAAAGGTGATTTATAAACTGGAAAATACTATCAATCCACATGTTAGAACTCAAATGGTAGAAGCAGATAAATATGAAGTAGTTGGCCCATGACAAAAGCAATACTAGTCAAAGTAGGGGCATACCAAATAAGATTAAAGACAATATGGATCAATTCTTTCAAAAATCTTCTACTCCTAACCAAGGAATAATTTTAAATATTGATGAAGAAGGAAGAATTCATACGAATTCTCATCCACCTCCAATAAATAGAAGTATTTACAAGAGTCAGAGTTATAGGCATAATCCTCATTTCAATTTGCTTCCACAAAATCAAGTAAGCCTTCCAACTAGAGATTCTTGAGAGGAGTCTTCCCTTAAATTAGACGATGAAATTGTCGGCCTATTAGCAACCTTAAACAGAAAACAAGAAGCTAATAATTTTAGGAAAAACTATTAAGGACCTATCTAGACATAATATACATTTGGAAAGCACTTAATCTAACTATAGACAAAATCTAGAAGGTTCAGAAACTAGTAGTCAACATAATATATCACAACCACAAGAAGAAACTTTGGGCACTACAAAAATTAATAGGCTATAAAACAAAAACAGTTAGTTAACCCGTCTTTAAAGATGATGAAGAATTTAATTTACAAATAGAAGCATGCTTAAGGATTACTAATCCAAATAACATCTACATTCCTATCACCATATGCATTGAAGGTTTCAATAATTGTGATTTGTGTGCATTTGTTGATAGTGGTTATTCTGTTTGTTTTGGAAAGAAAATTTCATTTCCTGCATTTATGTGAAAAATTGCATCTAAACTAATTCTACTTAGGATAGTTGATAATAGTATCGTGACACATTATGATGTTATTCAAGATTTACCCATCATGTTAGGAGGTTATCCATGTTTAATTCCTATATTTTGGGATACAAAGAAAACATCACATGACATGATAATAGGAAATCATTTTCAAAGTTTATATTCTACATGTACTCGAAGTCTAGATGAAATGATATTCACTATTAATGGGAAAAAGCTTATGTAGAAAAGATGAGAGAAGCCTCCACTCATCAAAGTATTGAATTCACGCATAGTAAGCGTGGTGATGAATATATTGTTCCTACTAAAAAAAATTTGCACTTGCTATAAATGAAGTAACTCTTAAGGTACAGATCTTAGATCCACAAAAAGGATTGTGCAAAGAGTTATATTTTGAAAACCCTTTAAAATTTTAGGACAATGATAAATCATTTGCTACAATAGAGTTAAAGGAATTGAAGATGGTTATTAGAGAATTTAGAGTTAAGTAGATGGTTTACACTTATAAAGACCAACAAAAAAATTTAAGGAACAAATAGATAAGTTTTTAAGAAGAAATTGATTAGAGAAAGTAAGAGTTCTCATTTTAGTCTTGCATTTATGGTTAGAAATCATGCTAAAGAAAAAAGAGGTAAAGCTAGAATGGTGATTAACTATAAAAAGCTAAACGATAAAACTATCTTTGATGGATTTTATATCCCTAATAAAACAATCTTATTTAAGGAGTCACTTGGTTCTCTAAAATGGACTACAAAAGTGGATATTGGCAAGTTAATGTAACACCCCAAATCCGTAGGACTCGATGTGCTACTGGGCTAGGATCTCACGATGGATCCTGACCCTAGCCTAACAACAAGTTCACTGAATCTTACAACAAGGCACCGATAGATTAAATACAAAACGTAAAACTGATATATAAATCTCAAAAGGTAATACATAAGTACCGCTGAGTACAAAAGAAACATATATCCGTACATCAAATATCCCATATACCACGATAATAATCCCAGTGTACGGAGCCCTCAGCGGATCACCCCTCTGGATCACTTTGCAGCTCTCCTAACCTGCAAAGGATCTACAACACGGTATAAAACCGTTAGCTAACCATACACGTATATATATAGAGAGATGCAAGAGCACAAACACACATCATCATGCTTTCATACATTTACCCGGTTCATTATCTTTAATAAGTCCAATCACTCAATCGTATAAATATATCTGAATATGAATATATGTGACACGAGGAATATAACCCTCGCCTCTCGGTGCTACCGCCAGCTGGAGTGGTCAACCGGGACTACTCCTCTGTGTACCCTGAGGGAGTAGAGACAGCGCCCGTTCCGTGTACTAGATTTGGACACTCCGCAGAAAACCTCCCAGTCTCCCAGTGGGATGACGGGGCTAGATTGTCACGGCCCTACAATGGGCGCGTAGTAAACCATAGGTAGGTAATCAACATAACTCGGGTTATCAATCATATAGCACACACACCACTCATGCACACATCCAATATATGGATAGCAACTAAGTAAGTCCTATGGACTTACCTCAACCTATGAAGTCTCAACACAACTTAACTCAAACGGCTCCAACTCTAGAGATCAACACTGCCTAAACAAGGCATACCAACATACATCAACTCATATCCATCACAGGGGTCACACCTAGACCCAAGGGATCCATAAGGATCGAATTCTAACTCATAAACCTCAAAGCCATAACCGGCATACACGAAACGTACTCAACATCACTCCAACCTCAAACACATACCTAGCATGCCACTAAACCGCTAATACTAGGAAAGGAAAGGATCTACCTAACTCTAGATAGATCCGGGACAAGACGCACCTGCGTGACAAAGAGACGCAGGGGCGGAGAAAGCAATCCGCAGGCGCGGCAAGACTCAGCCGTAGGCACGGTTACAGCGGCCGCAGGCAACGCAGGCGCTAGGACAAAGGCCGCGAGGGTGGTGGCTTCTGGCCGCGGGTGCGGCGACAAGGTACCCGCAGGGGCGCTTTGCTGGACCGCGGGGGCGGCGACAGTGCAGAAGATGATCCCGCGGTTCTTCTTTCACTCTTCACGTGATCACTTCACGTCTTCTCTCATTCAAAGTTACACATATACATATACATACATAAACCAACACCAATCTATATCCAATCATCTAATCCTAAGCTAAGGAAGGTGGAAACAAGGAAGAAAGAAGAGAAGAGAAGCAAGATCACTTACCACACTTGTGGTCCTAGGCTGCCAGGAAGATCAACACACACAACAGCTAGCTTCCAAGCTCAGCAACAACAACATCCATCATCAACATCATCAAACTCACATCAAAACTCTTCCAAACTCCAAGAGAAAACAACACAAGACCAAGGAGGGAGAAGGGAGAAGCAAGAAGGATGTAGGAAGGCTAAAGAAGAGGAATAGGAACCCTTGATCACGAGCTAAGGAAAGAATAAGAAGGGAAAAGGGTAAAGCACAAGTCAAGGGTCAACAAAGCCGGCTGCAGCCGCCGGAAACCGCAGGGGCGGGTTTCCTGGCCGCAGGGGCGGCTCTACAAATCCGCGGGGGCGGCTAAGGCCAAAGTGGCTTCAAAAGATCAAGGCTCTTACACCTCACCCCCCTAAAAACAAGTTTCGTCCCGAAACTTGTAAAATCCACAAACCACTTAGACTCACAAGCCGAGGTACAACTCTCTTTATAACCTCAAACATAAGCATGGAGAAAACTGTTAACTCCAGCAACAAAACACTATCCAGGGCATAGAGGAAAACCATTTTTATCCAAACCATAAACACATCACAAGGCCTAGAGGAATCACATCTCTAGCCGTATCATACTCATAACAGAAAGGCATGGAGGAAAAAACATCTCCAACAACACTATGTCCATCAAAATGGCATGGAGAAATAACCATCTCCAGCTGAATCCTACACGTATCACAATAGCATGGAGGAAAGAGCCATCTCCAGCTATAAATATCAGCCGTACTAGCACAACAAGATCTACTAAGATCACATATCACATCATAGCTAGTACGAAAATAAACACATCATGGCATATAAGCACATAAGCATAACATCAACAAGATAGTACTAAGATCTACTCGTCGATCCTACTGGTACATCTATCTCGGCATAAAACTCTGGATAGTTCCTCTGGATACTATCCTCAGTCTCCATGTAGCCTCATCAGGTCCACGTCTCGACCACTATATCCTCAGCATAGGAATGTCCTTCGAACATAGGCGTCTCACTCCTCGTTCTAGGACTGCAATCGGATGCTCAACAAAGGTGTGGTATGGCCCAAACACCAATTTATCATAACTCACAATATGTCTCGGATCTGGTATATACTTCCTCAGCTGAGACACGTGAAATACAGGGTGAACACCCTCTAACCTCGGAGGCAAAGCTAACTTGTAAGCTGCACTCCCAACCCGATCCAAAATCTTGAACGGTCCGACATATCGGGGCTCAACTTCCCCTTAATGCCAAAACGCCTAACATCTCGTGTCGGGGACACTCTCAGCCACACATGGGCTCCAACTCTGAACTCTAGAGGTCTACACCTCCTATCAGCATAAGACTTCTGACGGCTCTGCGCAGTCAACATCCGCTCTCGAATCAATACTACTCAAGCCACATCATCTTGAATCTGATCAGGTGTCAAACCACTGGTCGTACTAGGCTCATCCCAGCATAACGGTGTACGACATCTCTACCCATACAGTGCCTCATATGGGGCCATCCCAATCGATGCATGCCACCTGTTTTTGTATGAGAACTCAACAAGTGGGAGATGATCCGTCCATACTTGTCTCCAATCCAACACACAAGCTCGCAGCATATCCTCCAGTGTCTGAATGGTCCTCTCTGACAGACCATCCGTCTGAGGATTAAACGCAGTAGTAAAATGTAAACTCGTCCCCAGGGCAGTCTGAAACTGCTGCCAGAACCTCGAGGTAAATCGTCCATCTCGGTCTAAGACGATCGTCCTCGGTACACCATGGAGTCTCACTACCTGCCTAGTGTACTCCTCAGCTAATCTGCTCACCGGCCACGTCTCCCTAATAGGAATGAAACGTGTCGTCTTCATCAATCTGTCCACATCGGGCTTCAGCCCTCCCCACCAATATAAACGTCTCAAGTCCTGATACACCTTACTCGTACCTGGATGTACAAAGTAAGGTGTACAGTTAGCCTCCTGTAAAATCCTTTGTCTCAGCTCTGTATCAACAAGTACATAGACGCGACTGCGGCGTCTCAAAACTCCATCTGCTCCTAGCAGGAACTGTGGTGCCTCATCCCGAGACATCCTATCTCGTATCCTCATCAAGTTCAGGCAGGTCTCCTGCTTCTGTTGGATCTCACCAAACAGATCAGGTAGAACCTCTAAAGTACTCAGCCGGGCATCCTTATCCGGAAACTGAATGTCCAACTCTAACCAGATCAAATCCCTCTGGTTGTGCCCAAACAGGAGCAGAAGTCAGACGTCTCTTCAGTTCCTCAAAACTCTGTATACACTGATCATACCATACAAATCTGGCAGTCTTCCTCAGCAAACTGGTCAATGCACGGCAATCACAAAAAATCCCTCCACGAAGCGTCTGTAATAACCGGCTAGGACAAGGAAGCTACGTACTTCCTTGACGTTCGTCGGTGTAGTCCATGCTGCTACTGCCTCAATCTTGGCTGGATCCACCTTAATTCCTTCAGCTGATACCACATGACCCCGGAATGCTACCTCTGGCATCCAAAACTCGCACTTAGAGAACTTAGCAAAAAGTTCTCTATCCCGTAAAACCTGCAATACAGTCCTCAACTGTCCTGCATGCTCCTCTCTACTGCGAGAGTACACCAGAATATCATTTATGAATACCACAACAAACTGATCCAGGAAGTCGATGAAAATACTGTTCATCAACTCCATAAAGACGGCAGGGGCATTCGTAAACCCAAATGGCATCACTACAAACTCGTAGTGGCCATATCTGATCCGGAATGTTGTCCTGTGCACATCCTTCTCTCTCACCCTCAGCTGGTGATATCTTGAGCGCATGTCAATCCTGGAAAATACTATCACTCCCTGAAGCTGATCCAACAAGTCATCAATACGCGGCAATAGATACTTGTTCTTAATGGTCACCTTTTTCAGCTCTTTTTAATCTATACACAATCTCAACGATTCGTCCTTCTTCCGTACGAAGAGAACAAGTGCTCCCCATGGAGATACACTAGGGAGAAGAAAACCCTTCTCGACCAACTCCTCGAGTTGCTTCTTCAGCTCCAACATCTCAACAGGCGCCATCCCATATGGGGCCTTCGAGATCAGTCTCGTACCAGGCTCTAACTCGATACCAAAGTCCACACTCCTCTGAGGCGGCAAACTGGACGACTCAGCGAACACATCTGCAAACTCACAGACCACTGGGATATCCTCTAATGCTGGACTCTCCCCCTCCTTCATGGAATAACATCCGAAGACCTCACAACCTTGTGCAAACAGTCTAGATGCTTGTATTGCACTGATAACCATGCCAGATTTTCCAAGGTCCCAACCTCGGAAAACCTCTATCTGTCCTAACTCGGTATAGAGAGCAACAGTCCTCCTACCTACATCTAAGACTGCAGAATGTCTATCCATCCAATCCATACCTAGTATGACTTCTTCATGCTCTAATGGCATGACAAAGAAGTCAACTAGTAAAACACGGGTCCCTACAGAAATGGGACGGTCACGAATCTCATGGGTACCTCTGACCCTACTACCATCGGGTAATCCTATACTAAAGGGTATCCCCTAAGTCGTATCTAGACTCAAACACTCAATGCAATCATCAGATATAAAAGAAGACATAGCTCCAGTATCAAACAAACTCTAACAAGTAAACCATGGATCAGAATGGTACCTGTAACAGTCAGTGCAGTTGGCTCCTCTGCACTCCTCAGCTCAAAAACTCGGCCCTGAGGGCCCCGGGTGTCAGTGGTGCTCCCACCATGACATTTGCCTCTACCCAACCCAGGAGTAGATCCTTGAGTGGTAGGACGATCTGGGATTCTCTGATGTCCCTGTGTCTGATGTTGCTGAGGTGAGCTCTGCCCACCTCCCGCTACACTGGCAGGAGAAGAACCCTGCTAAAATGAAGTTCTGCCCTGTCGGCAGAAAACAGCCCTATGACCTAGCCGGCCACAAGTGTAGCACATCACTGTCTGTCTCGTGCACTCTGGCCGCATATGTCCATACCTACCACAGTTATAACACTGTACTCCCTTATCCGCAACTGATGCAGAAGAGGGACGACTTTGGCGACTCTGACCTCGCCCTGCACTAGCAGCCCCACCAGCACCACTGGTCTGCCTAGTACGCTGTCTCTTCTCAAACCCTCCGGTCTGAGAAGCTCTCCTCTGACTAGCCCGCTCCCTCTCATAGTCGGAAGCTCTGTCCTGGTAGTCCATCAGAGACTCACAGTGGAAACCCGCCATATAGTTCCGGGTAGTATCCCTCAGTCGTCGGGAAAACAGATACACATGCTGAGCCACAGAAGGCGCAGCTGGTCCCAACAATGCCAGCTCCTCCTGGAATCTCCTGATAGCCTCTGAGACTGGTACATCCTCGAATCCAGCCTCAACAAAATCTCGCAGTTTCTCCCTCCTCGGTGAGGCAAGGCAGAAACGCTCTCTGATCATGGTCCGCATCTGATCATAACTGTCAACCTGTGCTCGTACAGACCTCCACCAGTGTTGTGCTAAGTCTCTGAACAGAGTCTGCACCAACTCTATCTGCCTGTCTGCTGGACATCTAATGGACTCCAGAGCTGAGTCCACATGTCCAATCCACAACTCAACCTCGAGCCCCACCTTCCCAGAGAAAGGGGGTACACCCATTTGGTGAAATGCCTTCAACCAAGTGTCTGGTCTAGGCCCTCTATGCTCCTCTGTAACTCGAGCAGTCTCAGCTACAGGTGCCGGTGCAGCTGGCACTTGTGTAACCCCATGGGATCTCTCAGATGTTCCCTCATGTACTGGCAGATCCGGGATAGGTCTACTTGCTTTGGCAGCCTCCTCCACTCGCCGGATATAGTCACGAAACTCTGGTCCTCCCATGGAGACATAATCCGAGTCATCTGCCTGGACTCGCTGTGAACCCTGTCTCCCAGCTACGCCGTTCCCAACCTCAGGAACGACACTCTCAGCAACGTCCTCGTGAACCTCTTCCGTTGCACATGGATCAACAGCGGAAGTTCTACCCCGTCCTCTACCTAGAGAGGGTCTACCTCAACCTCGTCCAACAGCAGGTAAGGCTCTAGTCTGAACCATCTGCAGAGGACGTAAACCTAACTCAGAAGGCTATATATATGCCGTATGTATATATCAAATCAATCACAACAGAATATCTATATATATACTGTCGAGATCTTCAGAGGGGCGATGGCTCACGTACACGATATCCCAAAACATTTTGTACTCATTTCAAAACCAAAACCTTTTGAAAAGTCAGACCCCTTTTCGGGTTCTGTTTATTTATTAATTCGAACTTTATTGCAGATTACTAGTGCCATTGTTGTCAACCTGGGCTCTGATACCAACTTTGTAACACCCCAAATCCGTAGGACTCGAGGTGCTACTGGACTAGGATCTCACGATGGATCCTGACCCTAGCCTGACAATAAGTTCACTGAATCTTACAACAAGGCACCGATAGATTAAATACAAAACGTAAAACTGATATATAAATCTCAAAAGGTAGTACATAAGTACCGCTGAGTACAAAAGAAACATTTATCTGTACATCAAATATCCCATATCCCACGATAATAATCCCACTGTACGGAGCCCTCAGCGGATCACCCCTCTGGATCACTCTACAGCTCTCCTAACCTGCAAAGGATCTATAACATGGTATAAAACCGTTAGCTAACCATACACATATATATAGAGATGCGAGAGCACAAACACACATCAGGAATCATAACACATCATCATGCTTTCATACATTTACCCGGTTCATTATCTTTAATAAGTCCAATCACTCAATCGTATAAATATATCTGAATATGAATATATGTGACACGAGGAATATAACCCTCGCCTCTCGGTGCTACCGCCAGCTAGAGTGGTCTACCGGGACTACTCCTCCGTGTACCCTGAGGGAGTGGAGACAGCGCCCGTTCCGTGTACCAGATCTGAACACTCCGCAGAGAACCTCCCAGTCTCCCAGTGGGATGACGGGGCTAGGTTGTCACGGCCCTATAGTGGGCGCGTACTAAACCATAGGTAGGTAATCAACATAACTCGGGCTATCAATCATATAGCACACACATCACTCATGCACACATCCAATATATGGATAGCAACTAAGTAAGTCCTATGGACTTACCTCAACCTCTGAAGTCTCAACACAACTAAACTCAAACGGCTCCAACTCTGGAGATCAACACTGCCTAAACAAGGCATAACAACATACATCAACTCATATCCATCACAGGGGTCACACCTAGACCCAAGGGATCCATAAGGATCGAATTCTAACTCATAAACCTCAAAGCCATAACCGGCATAACCGAAACGTACTCAACATCACTCCAACCTCAAACAAATACCTAGCATGCCACTAAACCGCTAATACTAGGAAAGAAAAGGATCTACCTAACTCTTGATAGATCTGGGACAAGACGCACCTGCGTGACAAAGAGACGCAGGGGCGGAGCAAGCAAACCGCAAGCGTGGCAAGACTCAGCCGCAGGCGCGATGACAGCGGCCGCAGGCAACGCAGGCACGGCGCAAGCGCTGGCGCAGGCGCTGGGACAAAGGCCGCGGGTGCGGCGACAAGGTACCCGCAGGGGCGCTTTGCTGGACCGCGGGGGCGGCGACAGTGCAGAAGATGATCCCACGGTTCTTCTTTCACTCTTCACGTGATCACTTCACGTCTTCTCTCATCCAAAGTTACACATATACATATACATACATAAACCAACATCAATCTATATCCAATCATCTAATCCTAAGCTAAGGAAGGTGGAAACAAGGAAGAAAGAAGAGAAGAGAAGCAAGATCACTTACCACACTTGTGGTCCTAGGCTGCCAGGAAGATCAACACACACAACAGTTGGCTTCCAAGCACAGCAACAACAACATCCATCATCAACATCATCAAACTCACATCAAAACTCTTCCAAACTCCAAGAGAAAACAACACAAGACCAAGGAGGGAGAAGGGAGAAGCAAGAAGGACGTAGGAAGGCTGAAGAAGAGAAATAGGAACCCTTGATCACGAGCCAAGGAAAGAATAAGAAGGAAAAAGAGTAAAGCACAAGTCAAGGGTCAACAAAGCCGGCTGCAGCCGCCGAAAACCGTAGGGGCGGATTTCCTAGCCGCAGGGGCGTCTCTACAAACCCGCGGGGGCGGCTAAGGCCAAAGTGGCTCCAAAAGATCAAGGCTCTTACAGTTAAGTTGCATAAAGATAGTATTCCTTTAACAACATTTAGTGCACCTCAAGGACATTATGAATGGTTAGTTATGTCATTTCGACTAAAAAAATGCACCTCAATATTTCAAAGAAGAATGGATAAGATATTTGAAAACTTGAATCATTGTTGTTTGGTCTACATAAATGATATCTTAATTTTCTCTAAAACACCAGAACAACATATCCATGAGCTTAAGGTTATAACACAAGAATACATAAATCATGGAATCATCTTAGGACAAAAGAAGTATTGTAAGAACAAGAAATAGAGTTTCTATGCAGAACAAGAAATAGAGTTTCTTGGATTAAAAATAAATCTGGAGAAATAGTATTGTAAGAACATGTCCTAGAAAAGATAGAAAACTTTCCAAATAAAATAGAAGATAGAAAGAAACTAGAAAGGTTTCTAGGATGTCTCACATATGCGTCAAACTTTATCAAGGATTTAGCTAAGCTTACAAAGCCTCTACAAGTTAAGATAAAAAAATGAACAAACTTGGACTTGGACCAATCTGGATACTCATATAGTTCAAGATCTTAAAAAACGTTGTAAGAAGTTACCAATCTTAACTTTACCAAATGCGGATGATGATTTAGTACTTGAGATTGATGCAAGCAACTAACATTGGGGAGCTATCTTAAAATCCAAAAAATATATAAATTATGCAGGTATAGTAGTGGAAGTTTCGATTCATAAGGCCGAATGCAATTACACCACTATGGAGAAAGAAATACTTGTTGGCCTAAAAGGGATAGATAAATTTATAACTTTTCTTGCACCAAAACATTTCACAATGAGAACTGATTGCAAATAAATATTAGGTTTTGTTCGAAATAATAAAAGCAACATATGAGAGAAAGGGAGGCTCTTGTGTTGGCAACTCACACTTAATCAATATTCTTTTGACATTGAACATGTGCAGGGATCAAAGAACTCTTTGGCAGATAACCTAACTCGAGAGCTTGCGTATGAGTCTTCCCAAGCAATCGATGGCATCTTCCAGCAGGACAAAACAAAAAACAGTATTATAAGGTTGGTTTTATTACAGTGGTAATCCTTGAAGTCTTATGACCATATTTTCATGATCACATGTCCTTCATCCTCATAAAAGAGAGATTCGAGTGAAAGACTACGGTTTGAGGTAGCAAACGAAACAAATTTGTGTTGTACTTGGGCCAATGTAGTCCTAATTGAGGATTAAAAATCCCTAGCCGGAAGCTACAAGAACACTAGATGTCCATTGATATTACGTCTAGGTAACGGTCAAAACTCTCTCGTTTAAATTTCTTAAATACGGAGCATGATGGACTTGTGATCATAGATTATTTATTATTCATAATATAGTTAGTAGATTATTGTAGTAAGTATCGCGTAAAGTCTATAAAATAAATGAAGTTGATCAATTTAGATAAATATGTGTAATACATAAAACTGTAGCTAAAATCTATAATTTTACTAAAAGTAGGGACAAAACTAAAAATTAAAAAAACAGCAACGATTGTTTATTCTAAGGTGTAAATATAATACCCGTAAATGAACATTAATACATACTTCCGTACACGGTACACCTAAATCTTTTTGCCTAATTTCTTTTTTTAAAAGAAAAAAATTTGCGAAGAGGTCAATTCCGAAGCTCCGATGTGGACACCTGTTTCAGGTATTCCATTCCTAGTTTCTGCCTTCTTCTTCAACGTTCACCTAGGGAAGGCGCTTTCTCCCCCCTATCTCCCTTCAACCTCCATAAATCCATTCTCCGATTCACTTCCCAACACCCTCAAAAAATTCAGCAACCCATGGCACCTTCTCTGTCCTTCCAAGGTAATACTTCCCCTGCATTTACTCCTCGTTTTAAGAGAATTCGATCAATCAGTTGCTTGACTAATAGACTGTTTGTTTGTTTGCGTTTGTAGAGGAATCGAGAGAGCATCTTCTGTCCGTGGACGAGGAGGCCGGCGATGGCGACCACCGGGGAGTGAAATTCGAGGTGAGAGACCTGGTCAAGGAATCCCTCACCGGCTCTACTATACTTGATAAGGTGAACGTTGACATACCTAGGGCTAGCATCGTAGGGATCATCGGTCCTAGTGGGAGCGGAAAATCCACTTTCCTCAGATCTCTCAACCGCCTGTGGGAGCCTCCCGTCGGCTCCGTCTTCCTCGACGGTCAGGATATCTGCCAGATGGACGTCCTCACTCTCCGCCGTCGAGTTGGCATGCTCTTCCAGCTCCCTGCTCTCTTCGAAGGTCAGACTAGGGTTTCAACATTTTACATCAGTGTTGATCAGAATTTGAATCTTCTAAGTTGCTTTTAGAAGAAGATTTGGCTTGCTTTATAAAATCTCATCCACCCTGCCATGCCATTTGAATCGATAATTTGATTGCTAATGAATCTGGTTAATTTTTAGAATTCAAGACTCCAATTATTTCTAAAACCCCCAATTATTTCTCTACAGGCACTGTGGCTGATAATGTACGATACGGACCAAAACTGAGAGGGAAGAAACTCAGTGATCAAGAAGTGTACAAATTTCTGAGCCTTGCTGATCTTGATGCATCCTTTTATAATAAGAATCACAACGAGCTCTCAATCGGGCAAGCTCAGCGAGTTGCGCTTGCTAGAACTTTGGCTAATGAACCAGAGGTATAACCAAAACAATACATGAATGTATTCAGTGATATGCACAAATCAAATGATCATGGTATCATTAACTGATGTGTATCGGTTTTTCTTCTTCCTTCAGGTTTTGCTATTGGACGAGCCAACAAGTGCGTTGGATCCAATATCGACACAGAACATAGAATCCGTCCTGCTGAAATTGAAGAACAGTGTTGGGATGACGATTGTTATGGTATCACATAGCATCAAGCAGATACAGAGGATTGCTGATGTAGTTTGCCTCCTGGTAAATGGTTCAGTTGTTGAGGTACTGAAGCCTGAACAGCTTTCTGAGGCGAAGCATCCCATGGCCTTGACATTTCTTCAACTCTCCTCCTAACTTCTATGTATGTTTGTTACAATTTCAATACATGTCAAGCAAATAATTTTGGCTGTGGATTTGTAATTTTATCAAACTCATCCATGTGGAACTTGTGTTGTATTATATTGGTTTGGCTTGGAATTTTTGTATTGATGAGTTTCACCCTCTGCATCGCATTTCATTGTAAAATTGCAATTACTTCGTAAGATGGGCTTTTTCTGAACATTCTATAAAAGTCGCCATTGGCAAGCTCACATCTGGGTTGTATTACAAGTTTAGAACTTTACACAACTGGGCTGGTCTGTCTAGCCCGTATGTCCAAAGAAAATCGAGGTTGGACAACAAGTTTGACCCGGAGCTGATTTGAGCCCACGGGACAGCCCGACTCATACATATAATAAAACCATAAAATTGTCATTCCCGCAAACCTTTTCTAATCAATCGCGGGTAAATTGTAATTCATAAAAGTAAAAGAAGGTCTAGTCAAACCTGCGTAGCAAAGTATCCGAACATAATCAAATGATAACAACCGCAACTGTCCAAAACACCATGCTCTCGTACTCTAAGGAGGGGCATGCAATCCTCCTAGGCGTGTGACCGGATCATCCGGACCAGAACATCAATCCATAACATCGATCCGGGCTCCGTTCGTCCAATTCCAAGGCATCCGGGGAATGCCAAAGGTAATAAATCGAAGGAGAGAAAACATAGATCCGGGCTCCGTTCGTCCAACTCTTGTCAGGTGCACAACTAAGTAGTCAATCCATAACATCTGCTCTTCTAAATCAATCGTGCTTGTATCTAATGCAGTTATAATTTTATTTATTTATTTAATTTTTCACGTGTTGAACTCGTTTGTAATACATGTATAATTGAATTGTAATTTTTCAATTTTTATACGATAAATTCAATAAATCGCGAAATAAGATACATATAGGTAAGTCCATCCAATGTAGAAGGCCGAGCAAAAAAATTTTTGTTTAACCTGACCGGAACCGTATTTGTAGAGGTCTAACCACTCTGAAAGTAACGAGTTAGGAACATAAAGTGCTAGTGTACAAAAGAAGCCATTTAATTGCCAACTTCCTCACATGCAATGGTCTCCCATACATTACTACCAATGTCGATTCACATCACATATTATCCTAAAACCTCTCACATGTTCATTCCTTGCTTCGTTACCCATATTTGCTACATCAATTCTTACATGTCCTCTTTTCTATCTTCCACTATGTCTCTTTCTCATGCTCTACCTTCTATAGTAAATTACACTTACACATGAATTGGCCGATCAAAACTCCACAAATTCAGTACATCAAACTAGCTAGAGTATTTCATAATTAAATATACTAGCTAAAGGTTAACAAAAAGGAGAAGAAGAAATAAAAAAAAAATACGCATTTTATGTGCGTTACACCAAATTCACCATAATAGAGCAGTTGCTTCACTAAAAAATATAATTTTTCTATTCTGTATTCAGTTTGGTGTATTCGGTAATGACCGTACGTCTCTACGCTGAGAAATCCAGGCCGTCCACCTGGCCACGGCTCCGGCCTCTTTACTTTTCCCCTCTCCGCCGCTCGCCGTCGCCACCGCCACCCTACTCATCCCTGTCATATCGGATACGCTTCTCCCGTTAATTACGCTGTTTTTCTGCCCCTCGTTCATCACCATCTCCGTTCGTAGAAACAGTAGATCGGAGGGTAGAACGTCGCTCCACCTCTCGTATGTCGAACCGGGCCCCACCTCGTCGGAGATTATTATTCTGTGCTCTACCTTTCTCTCTCTATTCGGATTTGGAGGAGGCCGACCGGATGACGTCATCAGTAACAGTCCGTCTTTACGACACTGTCGGTCGAAGCATCCTACCGACACTCTAAGACGGTCGTCGTATGATCGCCGATGTGACGCTGTTTCCTCCGGCAATAATCCTCTCTCCCCTGCGTACGAGTGTCTCCCAGAGATCCGCCGTATCGATTCGAAGAACGATTTCCGATTCGAATCAGGGCCGGGCGGGTCCGAGCTGAACCTTTGCGCATCGAGTGGTCGGACCGGGTCGATTACAAGGAGCAGATCTTCCGGGTCGACCCGGTACCGACAGAGTGGGCATGTCGAGTGTGCATCTAGCCACGTGTCCACACACTCGACGTGAAACGCGTGCTTGCACTTGGGGAGAAGTCTCAGAACTTCAACCGACTCGAACCGGTTTAAGCAAACGGCGCATTCAAGCCCGTCTTTCTGGCCTCTAAGCGAAGCGAACCGGAAAACAGGGAGTGATTCAACAAGAGCCCGGTTTACGCCGGAATTCTTACGAGTACAGACCGGAAAATTGGGTCCTCCTCTGGAAATCGAAGTCACCCCACCGCCGAAATAGTAGGAAACGACGCCGGCTGAACCATCACCCCGGTTGTTACAGTGCTTAGCGTAGAGAAGGATGAGGAACGTAACGCAGAAGAACATGGTGAGGATTGCGATGATGACCGCAATCCCAGGCTTGAACGGGGAGAAGGCGGTTGAATTGGCCGGTTGCTCCGCCGGAGATGCAACCTCCTGTACAAATCTCCGATCGAAGACGAAAAACGCGGCAGCCATGGGAGGAAAGGTGATTGAGCTCATTCTAATTGAAATGAGTTAGTGTTAGAAAAGCCAGATGGAGAAATCCATGTGTGAAATTGAATTGGGGATTTTGTCTTTTGAGAGAAACAAGCCGGAAGACGACAAAGGGGAGAAGCAATAATTAAATTATAGTAATTGGTGACATCGTAAAGTGTTTTTGGGGAGTGGTGGCAAGTAAATGAAGTTGGTTGGGGTTGAGAGTTAAGAACTTAAAGCAGAAGAAGAGGAGAGAGTGCAGAAGTGCATGCAAAGATGGTGACGAGAGAGAAAAGAAGCCATTGTAGAATGTGAAGAGTTAGGTTTGTGTTGGTTACAGTGGACATTATCCCCGTGAATACGATCGAGATTCGTATTCTTTATGCATTAGCCGCCAATCTCTATGCCAAATTGTACTGTATTCTACTGTACTCGATTTCGACACCACTTTTCCTTTCCAAAATGGTAGATTGCGAAAATATTACTCAATCAGATTTGCATCAATTGTTGAGCTTGATCCGACGTAATTGAATTGTGCAACGGAGGACGTAGGTTTGTGTTATTGATTCCACAGTTTGACTGCTGCTGCTGATGAGTTCCGTTCTGCAGATTCCTTTTGGTAGAGGTTGCAGGAGGCCCTTGGGCAGTGTGATTCTGAAGAGAAGACCGAGATTTCATACATCAACTTCAAAAAAAAACAAAATTAATATCAATGTTGATTTGGAATTTGAGAATAGATTACAGAGCTATTAGAATGTTGATTTGCGCAGTAAATTTGCTGATGTTTGCATGCACAGCTATCATGACTGAAAGATAGAAGGAATGTGGAGTTTATTGAATTTTTTTTAAACAAAAGTTATATTATGGTAACTTATTTTACTTTATATTTTTTTATTTCATAAGTAATGTGACTCACGTGGAGAGAGGTTATGGAGTTTAGAGAGCTTATGATAGCTTATTAAGTTATATATAAAAAATATAACCCTATAAATATTAATGAAAAAATAAATATTTAAAGTAATTTTATATTTATCTTAGCTAGAATAAGTTTTTGTTTCAAATATCCATCAAACTTATTAAAAAAAATACCGTTCAATCAGCTATTAATAAACTTTAATTTTTTCATAAATAAAAAAACCAGCGGTTCCAATAAACTTCCATTGCATTACCCATGATGTTGAGTACCTCGTAGGTTGTCTGAGTAAATATAGTTCTCTCGAGGTTTGTTTTTGGAGCTACGATCTTATGAGTTCTAACTACCCGTGTATCCGTACACACCATTCTTATGGCCGTCTCTCCCTTCGATTCCAAAAAGGTATGATGTACTTCTGTAATTTTAAAATTTGGATCTCTGATGATCTTCTTGCATCAAGCATTAGTATTGTTGACTCATCTTCCTTTATTAAGATCTCTTCTGAACAAGTCATAAGCTTTTGCTTATGGTTTATGAACAAAACCCGGCTCTGTCCGGATTTCCAAACTAACTCTCCTTTGAGAGTCTGTACCATCATTATGCCAAAGAAAACTAGAATTTTACGACAATTTGATTGTGTACTAGAAGGTTGAACAAAAATATTTGGTGTTGGTTGTTTTGTTAAGTCTAACGCCCATCAATTGCACTTATAACCAATCCCATGCTAATGAGCCATCTGAGTTCTGTAAAGTCTTTGTTTGGTTTAACAATAAGAAAAACAACCTAAGATATAAACTATTATTTATGGATTACAATCATCTGAATCTTCTGGTGTGGCATTGTTTCTTTCTCAATTTCCCCTTTAAGTGCATTGACAGGAACTATTTGGTGACTCTTCGATTTATCCTTGATCACTCGTATCATTTATCATTGCAGGTTTTGTGGAATAGTATATACTCTAAACTGTGTAAATGGTGTTGTTCCATTTTTCATGACTGTAAGCTCTATTGTACTCCAGGAGATCTCTTGAAGTACAAACACTTTATGACCTTTTGGCTTCAATCGGATTTTATGACATCCTTATTAGATTTTTGCACTTGGTACAATGGGAAGCTCTATATAATTCTGAAATGTTGTAACTCTAACCCTATAATTGTGGCAATTCCTGTTATGCTTTGGTTGTGTATGCCCTGTAACGGATTCGTATGAACATTTTAAGAACTGAATGTGGTATGTGTAATATATATTGTTCTATTGCTCTTTCAAGTTTGATTAGTTGTGGTTACCTGAACAATCTTTTTGATAATGAACCCTCTCTTCCCCGATTTAGATTGGAAAGGATTGAATTTGCATATTTATTTTGCTCCTTCTGTTTGACATGTATTAGGACTGTCTTTGGTGCTTTGATTGGTAAACTGGCCCTTTATAGCAGCAAACCTAATTCTAATATAAGCACATATGATCCGATTACGAGTAAACTGGTTGATTGGATAATGATGGATGATTGGTCCTCGATCATAGATTTGGATCAATTTAGGTTGAAATGTTATAATGATTGAGCGATCTCGTTCCTACCTTCCTTGGAGGTAGTTGAGTATCTGTGGCTAGTCATTTGTGTGCGCAGAATGTTAGCTTGTAAGCATGCCTCCTTTAAATACAAACTAGCAGAGCTAAGAATTGGTAACCATTTTGCTCATGGTTCTCATTCCTCATGCTCTTGTAGTTTGTGGTGCTTGCTAAATAGACTAAGGTTGGATAGAAATCTTAAAGTTACTTGAAATAATTTGATTCTTGAAATTAAACAAAAGGAAAATCGAAATAAATCTCGTAGAAAGTCTAATCTAAATAATATCAACCTGACTAATAACGGTCTAGGTAATCCGTGTGATTTACTAGATAATGAACAACCCAACTTAAAGATCATTATAAATGAAAGTCGCATATTGGAACTGTAGAGGAATGCGAAAAAAGAACTTCTGGATGGACCTCAAAATAACAACACAAAACGAGCATATTGATATGATTATGCTAGTAGAAATTAAAACATATACTGAACCTAGTGAAAAACAATGGAAAATTTCTGGATTTGACTCTTGTCTTTTTATCCCTTCGACTGGTCGTGCTGGGGGTATGTGCCTCTTGTGGAAGAACTACAAGTTAACCAATGAAAAAATTAAAATTTCCATAACAGACGATCGTTTTGTAATGATCGAAATCCATAATTATGAAAACAAGTTTACCTTTAATATTGTTTTTATCTATGGCTCCACCAATGAAAAGTTTTAAAAACATTTTTTGGGAAAAAGTGACGAAGTGCATTAAGGAATCAAGTCTCCCATCGATTTTAATGGGAGACTTCAATGATATTATTTGCCCTTCTGATAAGACTGAAGGGATTTATCCAAATATGAACAGATTCCAACGACTAAATAACATCATACAGGATTGTAACTTAATGGAAGTCATTTCGAGGGAAAATGAGTTTACATGGAGGAAAAGAAGAGAAGGCGAGAATAATACCTATGAAAAACTGGACAGGGCTCTAGCTCATTTCGAGATTCTTAACAAATATAATAATATTCATGTATGGAACCATGTGTTTACCTCCTCTGATCATTGTTTGATATATGTTAACCTTAACTATACAAAACAAAACTTTAAAAATAAACCATTTATATATGAATCTATGTGGAATGACAGGGAAGATTGCAATAATGTTATTAAACAAGCTTGGCGTGTTCATGTTCCGGGAAATAACATGTTTAAACTAGTTAAGAAGCTTAATTTGGTCAAGAGCAAACTCAAAATCTGGAGTAAAGAAAAATTTGAAAATATCAATAAACAAGTTAAGAACTTGGATTTGACTATTGAAAAATTACAATATGAGAACTGTAAAAATTATAACCAAACAAATAATGAAAAGCTTATAAGACTAAATAAGAAGAGAGAATGTCTACTCGATTATCAACAAAAATACTAGTTTCAGAGAGCCAAATCTAAATTCATTGAAGAAGGGGATAAGAATACAAAATATTTCCACCGCAAAGCTACTGGAAGAAGAAACATGAAATTAATTAACAATATTCAAAAAAGTAACGGTCAATGGATTAATAATGAGGAGGATATCTCATTAGAATTTATAAATGAGTATAAAAAAACGATTTAAAGCATCAAATATAAATCAAAACCTTTGCAACTTCTTTCTTCAGGTTATTTCTAAGGAAATTTCGGAAAATGATAATGAAGAACTGACTAGACCTTTCTCAAACAATGATATTAAAAATGCAGCCTTTAGTATCGGGGCGGATAAGTCCCCTGGACCTGATGGGATGTCCGTTGGATTTTCCATCACCATTGGGACATTGTAGGTCCAGCTATGTGTAAGGCTGTTAAAAGCTTCTACCACTCCGGAAAAATACTCAGACAGATGAACCACACCTTTCTTACTCTCATCCCTAAGAAGGACAATCCTATCTCGACTAATGATTTCAGACCTATTAGTCTGTGCTCAAAGGCGTACAAAGTCATTGCTAAGATTTTGATTTCAAGACTTAAAAATATCCTCCCTAAACTTATACACCCATTGCAAAGTGCATTTATCCAGAAACGAGCAATACGTGATAATATTTTAATTGCCCACGAAGTTTTTCATGGTTTTAGAACAAAGAAAGGTAAAGAGGGTTATATGGCAATTAAATTGGACATGGAAAAAACGTATGATAGAGTCGAGTGGGATTATATAAGAGATGTTCTTGAAAATTTTGGTTTCAATGATAAATTCACAAATTGGATTATGGAATGTATTTCGTCTGTCTCGTATTCAATATTAATAAATGATAGACCGTCTGACCTCTTTATCCCAGGAAGGGGTCTTCGTCAAGGAGACCCTATTTTCCCGTTAATTTTCAACCTGGGTGTTGAGGTTCTGGCAAGAAATATCCAATTTGAAAGTAATCGAAATAGGAAGAATGTGGGATTCCCTATTACTAAAAACGGAACTTCTATTCCTTTTTTTAGCTTTTGTGGATGACATTATTATTTTTACCAAGGCCTCGGTAGGTGCAAGCTCTAAGATTTTTGATATCTTAAATGGGTATTGCCTTGTCTCGAGACAGATCCAACTATGCTTGGGTATTACTTCGTCTAATTGCCTAGATAAATATCTAGGCTGTCCAATTATCAATGGCAAAGTAAACAAAAGTGTTTTTAAAGATGTAATTAATAATTCAAAACAACAACTAACAAAATGAAAAGCCTCCTCCCTTTCGCAAGAAGGAAGAGTTACACTCATCTAAGCGAATCTAAATGCAAAACCAAACTTCATCATGCAAAGCTTTATGTTGCCTACAAGCATTCACAATGAACTGGATAAAATAAATAGGGACTTCTTCTGGAATAAAGGTTCGAAATTTCATCTGTTGGTTAGTTGGGATAAAATTTGTAGACCTAAGAAATTTGGTGGTTTGGGGATAGAAAGACCGGGGAAATGAACAAAGCCCTCCAAATGAAATTACTTTGGAAAATTCTCAATGAACCTGAAAATATATGGGTTAGAATCATTAATGAGAAGTATCTCAAATGAATTGAACTTTGGAATTATAAACTCAAAGGAAATATTTTCTTGGCAATGGAAAAAATTAATGAAACTGAGGAGTGAATTTGAATCAAAATTTAGATGAAATGTAGGTGACGGTAGTACAGTTAAATTCTGGTCTGATTGTAGGATTAAGGAGGAACCTTTAATTAAGGATTGCAAAAATATGAATGAAATCGATGTTGGTATTGTGGTCAAACACTTTATCAACGAAAATAAGTGGGATACATGTAAAATTGATTTGGAGCTTGGGCATCTTCTTCCTCTTGAAATAATTAACTCTATCAAATCTTATCAACTACTTAAATCCTTCATCCGGGACCGGTTATACTGGGCTCCGGCTAAAGATGGGGGTACTGTAACATCCCAAATCCGTAAGACTCGGAGTGTTACTGGGCTAGGATTTCACAATGGATTCTGACCCTAGCCTGACAACAAGTTCACTGAATCTTACAACAAGACACCAATAGATTAAAACAAAATAAAAAACTGATATATATATATATATATATATATATATATATATATATATATATATATATATATATATATACATATCAAAAGGATGATACAGAGTACTGCTGAGTACAAAGTCAAACAGAAATCCGTACAATAATAATAACCCAAAATTCCACGATAACGCCCAGTGTACAGAACCTTCAGCAGATCACCCCTCTAGTTCACTCTGCAGCTCTCCTAACCTGCAAAGGATCTACAACACGGTATAAAACCGTTAGCTAACCATACACATATATAAGAAGATGCTAGAGCACAATCACATATCAATAATATTAACACTTCATCATGATATCACACATTTACCCGGATTATTATCTTTAATAAGTCCAAACACTCAAGAGTATATAAATCGGTATATATAAATATACGTGACACGAGGAATATATATAACCCTCGCCTATGTGTGCAATAGCTAGCTGGAGTGGTATCAGCGCACTTTCCCGTATACCATATGGAGTGGTAGGTGCCCTTCCCGTATACCAAAACTAACTAGCTTACAGAGAACTTCCCAGACTCCACTACGGGATGAAAGGTAAGTTGTCACAGCCACTACAATGGGCGGTCAATATAACATAGGTCGGTGACCATTATAATGCATGTTATAAAGCATATAACAAACACCACTCATGCACACATCCAATATAAGAATGATAGCTAAGTAAGTCCTATGGACTTACCTCAATCTCAGAAGTCGTATCACTACGATCAGCTCTCACTCAGGTCCACTCCAAACTGGAGGATAACACGGCCTATACAAGGCATACATATATATATATCAAACTCCTATCACACAAAGGGTCACACCTAGACCCAAGGAATCCATAAGGATCATATCCAACTTGTAAACCTCAAAGCCGTAACCGGAAAATCTATATCATACTCATCAACATCCGATACCTAGCATGGTACTAATTCCCTCATACTAGGAAAGGAAAGGAGCTACCCAACTATAGGTAGTCCCGGGACAAGACGCACCTGCGAGACCAAAGGACGCATGAGCGGAACAGGTAACCCGCAAGCGCGGCAGGAAGCAGCCGCAGGTGCGGTGACAAGGGGCACAGGCAAGGCGCGGGCGCTGCGGCACGGCTTCCACAGGGGCGGCGGCTTCTAGGCGCGGGGGGTGGCGACAGTGCAGAACGTGATCCCGCGGCTTCTCTTCGGCTCTTCACGTGATCAAATCACTTCTATTCCAATCCAAAGTCACACACATGCAACAACATACACATTCCAACATCACCCTATGATCAATACAACTAATCCTAAGCTAAAGAGATGGAATCAAAGAAGAAGAGAAGGAGAAGAAGCAAGGACTCACCACTACTGAAGGTCTAGGCAAAACCAGAGCACAAGCACTATCTCAGCTGGCATCACAAGCTCAACAGCTAAGCACATCATCAACCAACATCAACAACACACACCAAACTCTAAGGAATCCAAGCTTAAGCTCAAGAAGGATGAAGGAGAAGCAAGAAGGACGTAGGTCTGGAAATGGGAAGTGAAGAAGATAACCCTTGCTCAGCAAGGAAACGGAAGAAGTAAAGCAAAGGGTAAAGCACGGGTCAAAGGAGTCAACAAAACCGGCTGCAACCGCCGGAAACCGCAGGGGCGGTTCCCTGAGCCGCAGGGGCGGAAACCCGCAGGGGCGGTAGTCATGCCCGCGGGTGCGGAAAGGCCAATCTCGGCCAAAGCCAATCTCGGCTAAGGTCCAATCTCGGTCCGAAAGAATAGGCTCTCACAGGTACTCTACCAAATCAACGTTTAACGCGCTATATATGAATAGGGGACTACGGGTTGGAATGAATGTTTGGATTTGGAATCTGAATGTAATCCCCAAGGTGAAAAGCTTTCTTTGGAAAGTGTCAATTAATGGATTACCAACAAAAGAGAATCTAAAAAAATAGAAAATCCCAATTCCGATGAACTGCTGCCTCTGCAATCATCCTTTTGAATCAGCAGATCACCTATTCTTCAAATGCCACTTTACTTCTAACTCCGTCGCGAGTGATTCAATCAAACAGTCCCTTAAAATGGTTAACCATATGAATTCTAAAGTGACAGACAAAATCGATTGGCTTAAGGAAAACCTAATAGAATCTGATCTTATCTATTTAATCCTTATATGGTGGAATATTTGGTTTGCTAGAAACCAGAAAATTTTCTCCAATAAAAATCCTCAAAATATTGATACGATAGTTCGAAATCAATTATATGATTGGAATCAGAGCAAAAAGGATAAAGAAAATAATAAAGGTAGTACGAGGAAGAATAAAAGGAAAACGAAAAATATTCTCTGAGAAAAACCTGAGAAAGATGTTATTAAATTGAACTTCGATGGTTCGAAAAAAGAATCCGGGAGTTCTGCTTTTGGATTTATTCTTCGTAATCATGAGGCTGCAACAATTTCTCTTGGCTATGCGAGATGTGGAAACATATCGTCCCAACTTGCTGAAGCATTCGCGCTAAGAGAAGGTCTTGTTAAGGCTTATGATCTCGGAATAAAAGCTATTGAGATCGAAGGAGATTGTCTGTCCGTGATTAATGTGGTCAAGCAGATCTGGAAACCTCCTTGGGAATTAGATTTGTTACTGTCGGATATTTCTAATATTCTTTTAGGTTTTCTTCAGGTTAAGATCCGACATGTTTTTAGAGAGGTGAATGGTGTGGCGGACCTGCTTGCTGAGTTGGGCCACGATTCCCTCCATCTGTCAAGTTCGTCCACTATCCAAGTCGATGAGCTCATCCGCAAGGATGCTCTAGGGTGGAAAGTCTCGAGGAGATAGACCACCCTAGCTTCTTACCTTATAGTATAAAAAAAATAAAATTGCATTACCCATGAGTTTATAGTTTTCAAACGGAGATTAAATATACAAATAATTTGATAAATATGAATGCAACAATTAGTCTGTTGAATTGATAATGCATTAAATTATCAATTATTCATATATTTTGTAGGTTGAAGTTTGAGGCAGCAGATTATAGTTGCAGTAGTAAGTACGGGCCCTCCGGATTCGGGTATGATTTTCCTTTACATCACTAATTTACTGTCAGGAAATGTTGATTGTTGCCCATCAAGTTGTAGCATCTTTGGAAATGTCCCGCTATTGAACGATACATGAGTTCATTTGTTATATATGTCGATCAATACATTCTACACATTTTCAACATAAATCCGATCCTAATTAAGGTTTTTATCTAACAAACAACTCAATGTCGTGTGTTTCAAGTATGTGTTATTCTGGTGTTGTGATATTTGGTATAGAGAAAATTGATAACATTTAAATTGTGAACGTCTTTGGAACCACAATGACAATTGGCATCATGTAACATTTGAGGAAATGTTCTCTTTTTCATATTCTAAATATCTTGTGTATCTTAAATTAGAATATAATCTTATTCAACTTTTTTTTTTTCTTTTACTTTTGTGTAATATATTATATACCCATGTATACGGTTTAGCATCGAGGCAAGACACTTCTCTTATGTACAACTAACTAAAACACTATGTTGAAGAAATAACTTGTCATAGTATGAAAATATGTCTCATATCGACAATGTAAAACCCGTGAATTTAACATATATATATTAGGATACTCCTCCTATTAACAATTGGTTTTAGATGGAACCTGGATGTTTGTGCGTAGGTTCTGCATGTCAAAGATGTTAATGTGAGGTATTGTTGTGTAAGTGTGAGATATCTTTGTAATTTGATTACTCAATAATGTATACACTTGATTTAAAGTCCTTTCTAGTTGGTGTTACAAAGACGGTAATGTTAATCTCATTCAACGTACAATTTGTTTAAACATGGTTTTTTAATATAAATTGTTTGTCTCTTAGTTTCAAATAACTATTTAATTTTATTTTGTTATAGTATATGTCCAAAGGGGAAACTGATGTCAACTCCCTACCTAACAGATAGCAATTTAATAGAGTAACCAATCACCATTGATGCTTAAATATGGGTTTAACATTGCATTGCTTGTTCAAAATCCATCCGCCTAATCCGAATCTTGATTCAGACGGGTACGGACATGGCCACATACCCAAGTTTCGAGCTAGCTCAGTCCGAGTCTGACCTAAAAGTCAAGTAAAAAATTTTCATAAGTCGGGTCTAGGATGCCCAGGTCTTAAACCTTTATGTTTGTGATAATTCAAACCTAAAATTTTAAAATAGAAAACTAATCCTAAATTTAACAATATTTGAATTGGGCTTAAACCGGTTCGACGTTTGATATTGTTAATTTATCTTTTTATGTCCGAGACGTGAATGTTATGCATGTTATAGTGAACTCACACACACAAGCTTTCGAAATTTTATTTTAAACTCATTGACAATAGAAAGAGTAATCATACATTTTTCATATTGTTGATGCAGGTGAGACATATTTTCACGCTCAACAACAACAACAACGGATCTATCTAGATAATTTGAAAGTTTGAAAGTTGGGTATGAATGTGTTTGATGGATTTGAAAGTGAAGAAAATGAGAATTGAAAAATAGGAAAGAAGGAAGAAGAATGGGGTGGGTAAAGGTGGTAATGGGTTGTGGTGTGGGCTGTATAAGAATCAGGTCTGGTAGATTCATAATGGTATGTTTATTAATGATTCACAACCACCAGAATGATGGAAGTATATGTTAGCGGGCAGTACGACGTCGTCCTTGAAGAATGCCATTCATTCAATTCATTATTATGTGTTACTCATCATTCAATTTCATCGTCGTTGCTAGTGGCTACGTACTACTCCAACTCTGCACACCATTCATTTCTTCTCTGTCTCTACTCTCTATTATTATCATTATCATCACTGTCACTCAATAATAATATTTATTTATATATCTATATATCCACCTAACGTACGTTTATATCTTTGTAACTCAGACACACGTGTATTACGTTACGACTTCAACTAGATCTCCCTCTACGGATATATGTACTTACATTTCCAATATACTCTATTATACCTCAATCCAAGATTCCTGAATTCATTCATTCATTCATGTCATATATATATATATATATGTCATGTCTTTTAGATGACCTTCTAAGAGAAACTGCTGCCTCTCTTTCCCCAATTCAAACGGGGTTGAATCCAAGGTTGTAGGCAAAATCTTAAGTTTTGACATCCTAAATTATGACTAATTAATATACTTTTTAGGAAAAATAACTCAAAATAATTTCAGATATCAACATTAACCGAAAATAACATCAACTTTAAAAATTATTAGGAACGATACAAACTATCAACGTATTTACCAAAAATAATATGTCTTACTTTTTCGGAAAAATCTTAGCTCCGGCGATGACATGCCAACCGAAATCTTACATGTCATCACAAAATGGATTAATTGTGTGACGTGGATTTTATTTTACTTTCTTAAATCAAGTCAATAATATTTAATACGGTATTTTTAAAAATAATTTTTTAATAATTTTTTTAATAAAAAATATTTTTTGTAAGAAATACTTTTAAAAAAATTTCTACAAACATTTTTTAAAATAAAATTTGATAAATTTTTATTTTTTAAAAAAAATTTGTAAAATATTTTTAAATAAAAAAATAATTTTGTACAAAATATTTTGGTTTTTTGTATAAAAATATATTTTTTAAATAAATGTAAGAAAACTTTTAAAAACTTTTTATGCACGAAGCCGCTTACGCCGAGTCGTCTCCTGTTAATTAACTTAAAATATGAAATTTTAAAAATAATAATTTTCCAAAAAAATAAAAAAAAATATTTTAAAATAAAAAAAAAATTCTGTAGAAATTAAAGGGGGTGTATTCAATTAAGATTTTACAGGAATTTTTTGGAGTTTAAAAGTCTATGGGTATTCAATATAGATTTTTAAAAGTCCATATAAATCTTTTGGTATTCAATTAGGATTTTAAATTTTCCATAAAATTCCTAGGGTATTTAAAAGTTTCTTGATTTAAAAAGAATTTATTGTTTCATTGATTTTGTAGGATTTTTTTGTTACTTATAAACTCTATAGAAGTCTTCTCCCAATACATAAGATTTTCACGCCAAACTACATCACTGAAGAACCCTAACAACCAAATCAACGTTTTTGAGCGTTTTCGAGTGCTTGGACTTAGGGGTGTGCAAAATTGACCCGGATCGGAAAACCAGACCGGTCCGGACCGATTTTTCCCGGTCCGGTCCCTGATCCAGGATTTTAGGAAATTTCGGTCCCGGTCCAATTCCGGGTCGGACCGGAATTTATTTTTTATATATATATTTTAATTAATTTTAATTATATATTTTAAAAAATCATACATATATATATTTAATAAAAATATATACTTTTTGAATTTTTTTTGTTATTTGCAAAAATATATATATTTTTTAATTAATTTTATTTTATTCCGGTTCGGACTGGAATGGACTGGACTGTTACGGTCCGGTCCGGTCCGGTCCCCAGTCCAAGTTTTTAAAAATTTCGGTCCACCGGTCTGGACCGGGACTGGCAATTCCAGTCCGGTTTGGACCAGATGCACAACCCTACTTGGAATCGGTGCATCATCGGAGGTTAGTTCTTTCTCGTGTTTTCCGTCATGTTGATTGTATGGACTTCGAGTGCTTGGGTTCGTCTTACTGATCTGTCATAAGAAACGTTTGAGCGTTACTCTCAGTTTTCTCTTTTCATTTTGCAACTTTTGCGGTTTCGGAAAAAACACTATACCGCTATACCGTATGTACTCTTTTTTTTTGTTTATGTAGTCTCGGTATATATATATATATAATTAGATGATTAAAGTATTTTCTGTGTTCTAGTGTAATTGCACTTTTTCATATGCTTTAATATATTTTATATATATATATTTTGCTAAACAATTAATCATAAAATCAGTAGGCAATTAATAGAAATTATTTGATAAGTAGGTACGTAAGCTTACTTACAATAGAAATTAAAATGCTGACGTTGGTTGTGATTTTTAATAGATTGATAATTGTATGTTATTTTTCTAGATGATTTCTTTTGATCATGGATAAGTTGTTAGTATATCAACTAATTAAAAATTTGCTATATAAACTAGTCATACTACATGGATAATTTCTTTTGGTCATGTATTAATCCGATAGAATCTGACAAAATCTGTATTAACTTTATATAGAATTAAAATATCCCGCATAATCAGCAAATTCTATGGATTATTAAAATTCAGTCAAAATCTTTAAAAGTCTGGATTGAATACACCCCCTAAGTTAAACGATGAAGTTTTTTTAAAAAAAAAATCGAGTATTTACAAATTATTTTAAAAAAAATTATAATTTCATTTTATACATGAATATAAATATGATAAAAAAGAAATCGAAAAAAAGGTTTCCAAAACTTTTTGAAAAAATTAATTAATTAATTTAATTTATTTATTTTATTTTTAGCATATTAAATAACACAAATTTTTATTCTTTAAAATAAAATCCATATCATAAAGCTCATCCAAATAATTTGATGACATGTAGAAATGTAGAATTTCGGTTGCCTTGTCATCGTCAGAGTTAGAATTTTTGCCGGAAAAGTAACACGTATTATTTTTGGTAAATACGTTGATATTTATTAGTTTGTATCACTCCTAGTAATTTTCAAAGTTGGTGTTATTTTCGATTTAATGTTGATAGTTGATATTATTTTGGGTTGTTTTTCCTACTTTTTATGCCTAGTATTCATGAATAAACACTCATTCAAGCCAGGAACTATGAATTGGGATTTTAACCCCAAACCTAAAAATTGGGTTTAATAACCCACAATAAAATAAAAATATAATCCAAAATACACAAACCCATTTGTAGGTTTATAAGTGATAATCAAGAAATGTTGTTAAGATTAGGTATTGAAATTAAATTCAAAATAATGTTATTTTTCAAAAAAATTATTTAATAATATCGACTCTCTCATATAACATAATAAAATATCGATGTGATTTTGTAATTTCGGGTCTTATGAGTAAAGTCTTAAAACTATTCATGCTTTTAAATGAAAAAAACTATAGACATACCTTAATTTTAGGGACTAATAACTTTGCATTTCGACGACGACCATTTTTTCCCATTATTTTTTTAATATTAGGATTTTAGACGCCGGCTCCACCTTTTTAAAAAGGATCTTCAAGCAACGGTATCATGTACAATTTTTTTTTAAAAAAATAAAAGTTAGGCGATGACCGGTGGTGCCAACATCCGATTAAAAAAAAAATGGACGCCAACATCATCCAACTTCATCTAAACTGAAAGTCAATGTCATATAAATTTTTCGATAACAAGTAAATTGAAAATCGCGTAAATAACACGTCCCTTTATAAACTTTAATATCAAAACTTCCGGTTATTACTAAACAAGTGAGTGGACACTCCATTTATTTATTCAGAGGAGCTCACGGGTGGGCTTTAACAACTTAATCGGGCTGCTGAAAGATCAAGTTGGGCTCAGTCATCAGATCACTTCAGGTGAGCTAACAAGCTACCATGTTGGCTTAGATTCCTTTTGTTTGGGTTTTCCATGGACTAGATGGTTAATTAGCATATTATATTATATTAATTCTTAATCAGATTTGCAAGCTTATATACAATCTAGATACATTTGTTTAGTGTATATTACAATCGAATGTGGACTATGATTCTTATACATACAATGGTAGACATGGTCCAAGGGATCTAGTAAAATACTAGCGTTGGACACGAGGCCGATAAAACGGGATGAAGGTCATTTCACATTTTATCCCGACTATTATATCCGGAAACGGTCAAGATGAGATAATCTCGCTATTTACCCTCTTGCGGTTTAAAAGTTGAGCATAAGTCACAACTCTTTTTTTTTTAATATTCAATATTTATTTTAAATTACTCAATTTTCTAAATATATAAGTTTGATTTACTAAATTTTTATTGTACATCTGTGATATATTATGTTTTCTGTCAAAATTAGTTTGACTTATTGATGCTGTGTTGACCATTTTTCATTGCATCTTTCCAACAACGTCTAGACACAAATTATGACCAAGAATTGGTGTATTGTGGATGGATGAGTCATGAGTGGCTTATGGGTACCATCGCTGAATCTCTCTCTATAATCCCCAAAATTCCATCTTCAATTCCCACCATCCATCCTTTTCTCTTTCAATCTTCTTCTTCTTCCCCGCACATTAATCACCTCACTGCAACTTACTGTAAACCACTTCTCTTTCTCTCTGCCTGCCATGGCGGGCACCATCTTCCCTAACAGACCAACCCTACCAGTGCAACAACCTACAAAGACAATCCCACCATCCCTCAAATTCAACTCCACCATATTACCCCTCCCACCTCAATCGCCCTCCCCTCCTTCTCTTGCTCTCGACACTCTCGTCCAACACCTCATCCACCTCTCCCCCAAATCCCCCACAGTAACCCGATCACCCTCCCGCATCACTTCCTCCTTCCCAGCCCCTAACGGCGTTACTAACGACGTCGCTCTTCAATTTCTTCAGGACTCTTCTGATTCTTTGTGCGATAAGGGTAAGTTGTTTTTCAAATGTATAGTAGAACGACCTTTGTCTGATTTGGGTCCATACTTGGAGTCTGCTAAGTCTGAATTATTTAGTCTCGATTTTGTCGGCCTTTTGAAGGCTTTGGATCACTCTGGTAATTGGGAAAAGGCTGTTCTTTTGTTTGAATGGGTTTTGTTGAATACTCATCAGAGGTTAGATTACCAGGCTGTTGAATTCGTAGTTAGGATTTTGGGTAGGGAGTCACACCACACGGCTGCACACAAGCTGTTCGACGTAATTCCTGTTAAGGATTACTCTCTAGATATCCGTGCTTATACTACCATTCTTCATGCCTATTCTCGCGCTGGAAAGTTTGACCGTGCTGTCCAATTGTATCAAAGTATAAAGGAGAAGGGTGTCCTTCCAACTCTGGTCACTTACAATGTAATGCTGGATGTTTATGGGAAGATGGGTGGATCTTGGGATAAGATACTAGAAATTTTGGATGATATGACAAGAAAAGGCTTTAAATTCGATGAGTTCACAGGTAGCACAGTGATTGCAGCTTGTGGAAGAGAAGGTTTGGTGGATAAAGCAATGGATTTCTTTGCTCGATTCAAATCACAGGGTAATGTACCAGGGACTGTGACTTACAATGCTTTGCTTCAGGTGTTTGGTAAAGCAGGGATGTATTCAGAGGCTTTGAGTATCTTGAAGGAAATGGAGGAGAATGGATGTCCTACAGATTCAGTGACTTACAATGAACTTATGGCTGCTTATGTACGGGCAGGCCTTCTCGAGGAAGGGGCCTCTGTTATAGACACGATGAGCAGCAAGGGCATTTTGCCGAATGAGATTACGTACACTACCATCATTGATGCTTATGGGAAGGCAGGAAAAGAAGACCAAGCCTTGATTTTGTTCAATCATATGAAGAATTTGGGATGTGTTCCTAATGTAAGCACTTATAATGCTGTCCTTGCGATGTTAGGAAAGAAGTTGAGGTCAACGGAGATGATAGATGTTCTAAACGAAATGAAAGAAAACGGCTGCTCTCCTAATCGTATCACGTGGAATACAATGATTGCCATGTGTGGTCATACAGGTATGCACAAGTATGTGAATTCGGTTTTGAAGGAGATGAAGCGTTGTGGATTTGAACCGGATAGGGACACTTTCAACACGTTGATTAGTGCATATGGTCGGTGTGGGTCTAAAATTGGTTCTACCAAAGTATTTGAGGAAATGATCGAGGTTGGTTTCAGTCCGTCTCTTTCCACGTACAACTCGCTCTTAAACGTCCTTGCTCGTAACGGGGATTGGGAAGTTGCGGAATCTGTCATCCGAGATATGAAGAGCAAAGGGTTCAGGCCTAATGAAACTTCCTACTCACTCATGATTCAGTGTTACGCCAAGGGACGGAATGTAAACGGGATTCAAGAAATCGAGAAGGAAGTATACGAAGGCCGTATCTTTCCGAGTTGGGTTATCTTGAGGACTCTCATTCTTCAAAATTTCAAATGCAGAGCATTGGCAGGCATGGAAAGGGCATATCGGGAATTACACTATAACGGATACAAGCCTGATTTGGTAATCTACAATTCCATGCTGTCAATTTTTGCAAAGAATAAAATGTATGATAGAGCAAACGAGATTATGCGCTTGATTCGTGAGAATGGGTTGCAACCCAGCCTTATAACGTATAACAGTGTCATGGACATGTACGCAAGGACAGGGGACTGTTGGAAGGCGGAAGAGATACTAAGAGGGATCCTCGAGAATGGCGGAAAGCCTGATCTTGTCTCATATAATACTGTCATTAAAGGGTTTTGTAGACAGGGGCTTATGCAAGAGGCTATCACAACCATGTCGGAAATGACAGGTAGAGGAATTTACCCCTGCATTGTCACGTACAATACGTTTGTAGGAGGGTACGCGGGAAGAGGAATGTTTGAAGATGTTGATCAGGTGTTACATTACATGAAACACAATAACTGTAAGCCTAATGAGATAACGTACAAGATCATTGTTGATGGGTATTGTAAGGCGAAGAAGTTCAAGGAAGCTGTAGAGTTTCTGTCCAGAATTCGCGAGACTGATTCCGTGGATGAACGATTTTTACATAGACTGACTTGTCGGATTAGGGAGAAAGAGCAGATGTGAGATTTCTCATAACTGGGCATTCTTGTAAAATTATAGATTGAATAATGTAATGTCTGATTTGAATTCGTTGTATTATTATATCTGTATAATGCTACTTTGCCTTTTTTTGTCATGAGTTCTAAAAAAACTCTGCAGGATGACTGGAATTTGAATCAATTTGAGCATTGAAAGGGGTTGCAATTTGAACACAGATTTAGGATCAACTTTACAGCAAGCTATGAGCATAACATTCTAATATTGCAAATTAGCATAATAGAAAATTGAAGCAATCTGACGGAATATACACTCAAGGAGTTGCTGCAGAGGTTGATGGTGCTGCTGCAGAAGAAGAGGGCTCTCGGCGCAGCTCCTTGACGACAGCAGCAAGTGCTTCGGGATTCAACCCTAGGTCGCAGAGGGAAGTCAAGACAGATAGAGTATGACGATCTAATCCAGTATCGAGTAAGTTTGACATGTGAAAGACCAGATCTAGGGATTCTTTTGCAGTTTTTGTAGCCTTTGAATCCATTTGGAATCAGATTCAACCTGCATTCAACCAAAAAGTGAAATCGATTTCAATTTTCGCACATTTTTTCTATCCTCAATCAAGAAAATTCCCAAATCAATTTATGGGATACACAAGTTAGGTTTAGGGTGTTATACCTCGAAATGAATAGAAGGGGACTGTGCCTGCGGGAATGATAGTCGATCCGGTGGTACTAGCTGGTGGTGGCTCGTTGATGCTGGTAGGGCTGCAGGGTGGCGTGACTGGTGGTGGGACGAGCGGATCCGGCGCGGGTCGGGTGACTCGTGGGTGTAGTGCAGCCGAGAGGATGAAGGGGAAACTTATGCTTACAAAATATATTTTACGATAGTTAATGTTTACCAACCCCTGAACGGCTGAACCAGCTTTACAACGGTTGTCATCTGATACAGAAAAGATTATGCGATGGACGTAAGCTCGTCATGCTCTTCAAAAACTTTTTGGTCAATTTATTTACCGTAGATTATGGAGCAAGGACAGGATTATCGAAAGCACTTGAATATCTATTGAATAGCTTCTTCTTCTTTTTTAATACAACATAAGCGATTAGGTGGGTCAGTTTCTAAAAATCGACATCGACCAGCCTAAGGCATCCTTACGGATGAGGGCATCAACATCGACCGGTAGTGTCTCGTTAGTCATCTCTTATGTTTGAGTTGTGTTCATGTCTTACAATTCTATTAACGACAGTGTTGATTTTCTTATAAATGTGATGGATGTAGCACCTTAAGCTTATGGCTTTTTGGAGGCCCTTCCGAAGAGCAAAAACTTTTTGCCTCTAATACTAAATCGGCATAACATCTCTCATTCCCCGCAACCAGAGGAATATCCATATTGTTGTGTATTATGAAACCATAAGCATATTGGTTACTTGAGTTCATGGTGACATTAAAGTTTAGTTTGACAAAGCCTTTTTTAGGTCTTTGCTATTTAATATTTTTTTGTTTTTCTTCTTTATTTAGGTTGCTTGTTTTTCTGGCTTATAAGGTTTGTATTAGCCATTTCGCAATCGTTTATTTGTTGTAGGGCGTTATGTTTGATGTTTGTCGGAACCTTTTTCTTGTTAAAGATGATTTAGTTCCTCGATAACCAAATGTTCCACCATATCATTAATTACTAGTAGTCTCGGTTCTAATGGGGATGTGTTCTCTTTTAACACTATTAGGGTCTCCATAATGCTCTGGTCAACAACGACCTGGTTGTTTAGCATTGATGAAAGTTTTGCATTATCTATGGTTTGGTGGGTGTATGGGCACGAAAAGAAGAGATGCTTAGCAGTTTATGTGTGGTGGTTACAGAATTCACAATGCGTCAGAACTGAGATTTTTTGTTTATTAAGGTTTTCTTTAGTAAGGATACCATCTAAAGCCATCTTCCATAAGAAATTTTGACTTTGGGTATGATGCTAATCTCCCATATCCATGATTTGTTTGCCTATACACAAACTTTTAGTTTTTGGATCAATTCCATCGCATATTTTGTGGAGTATCATCCTTCTTCATTCGTAGCCCAATATATTATGTCTATTATAACATTTTCCGGGAGGTTATAGTTTCTAATTTTGTGAATGATGTCATTAGGTATGAGGTTATGTAACTGATCTATCAGGTGTTGGTCCCGTTTGTTGCCGGAGATGTAGGAAGCACCATATTTTGTGCGGTTAATTAAGGCTTTATCTAGTACCAACTCATGTAGCGGTTTATCAATAACCCATATGTCTTTCCATAATTTTATTGTTTTTCCGTCTCCTACTCGCCACCTTAGTCCCTTTTCAAATTCCTCTCATAATTTGATTAATTTCTTTCATTGTTAGGAAGTATTTTTACCGCATTTGTAATTCCATAGTCATTTCCCTCTTATATATTTTTCTTCTATTATTTTGACTCATACGTTTTCTGATTTCGCCATTAATTTCCACAAGAGCTTCATTTACAGTGCTTTGTTCATATCTTCGGCTTTATTCTTGTACCTCCTAGAGATCTAGGTTTACAAACTTTATCCCGACTGATGAGTGGGTGGAAATTAGGTCCCTATTCTAGTAGAAGTTCCTATTAATCTTATCTAGTTCATTGTGAATGCTGGTAGGGAGCATGAAGGCCTGCATAAGGTAGCTAGGTTTAGCGTTCAGATTTGCTTTTATTAATGTGACTCTTCCCTCTTGTGAGATCGAGGGACGATGTTTTTCACCTTGTAAGTTGTTGTTTTGACTTTTGGATGACCGAGTTAAATATTTTCTTGTTTAATCTCCCATTAATAATGGGACAACCAAGGTACTATTCTAAATTGTTTGAGGTAGAGATGTCTATGTGCGCTTGGATCCTTTGTTTGTTGCTAGGATCCACGTTGTTCGTTGTTTGGAAGGTAGATTTATGGTAGTTGATCACTTGGCTAGAGACGACACAATATTCATCCAACACTGATAAAATTTTATTACTTGCTTTCCGTTGTTGCCTTTGTGAAGATTATAATACCATCCGCAAATGCTAGAAAACGGACAGTTGAACCATTTTTTAATATGAGGAAACTAATAGATTTAGGGTTTTTTGTGCTTAATTTATGTATATTTCTCGCTAGCACTTCTGCTCCTAGGTTAAAGAGAAGCGGTGACAGTTGATCACCTCGACAAAGACCTCTTTGGGGCAAAATAATAGTTGTCGGTGAATCATTTATTAGTTTGGAGTATGATACAACTGTTACGCACTCATTAATCCAGTTTCTAAATTTCACATCGAAAAAAAGGTTTTTCACTTTAGCTAGACATGTAAAGTAATTATTGGAGGATATGTAATATCATACTTCCATATATTGATTTAAAGAATAAAAATAATATCCATTTATTCTAGGATAATATATATTATTCTATCTTGCAATCTTTATTATTCAATTTCCATTTTATTGTAAGCAGCGAGATCTTTGGTGGAAATTAGACCGAGTCAGTCGAACGAAGTCCATAAAACGGGAGGTTTGTGAACAATTGTGGACACCTCACATTTTATTTAGTTTGAATGCCAAGACCATCGAAACAGAATGTTCCGATACTCAATTTTTTCACTGTCATTTTTACGTCCAAACCGTTTAATTTGTAATTAGTTGGACCATGTACTAAGAATTATGTATACGTTCACCAAGATTTTGTTCGGCACATTGTATAACAATACTTCGTAATTCTCCCATAATTCTCATAATCTTCTAGAGCTACATTTACAGAATTTTCGGAAATTTTCATATAGGATAAGTCCGACAAGCTGGACTATCTAACGCTCCCTAATTAATTTGTAAATTACATATTAAAAAGGCGAGAGCATCGCGTGCGACAGTCCCGCAAATCCCTACGCCCCTTTGTCTTTCACTTCACAAAAGCACACTCTCTTCTCCCTTCTCTCTCCCAAGCCTGGACTGAGATTCTACCTTCAGTCCTGCAATGGCGTCTACCAAGGACTGCTCCACTCCTCCTCCCGTAATAGGCAAGATCGGCCCTTACACCGTCTTTCTCACCCCTCCTCCTTCCTCCCCGAAAACCCCTTCTTCCCCCGCTGCAGCCGTCTCTCCCGGAACCCCTAAGAAGATCTCAGTTCAGCCCCAGCCTGAGCCTCCAGTGCTTCGTCCTGTTGTGGCGCCTCCTGTGCCTCGTCCTCTAAATCCTGTTGTGGCGCCTCCTGTGCAGCCGCCTCCTGCTCAGTTTACCAAACCCTCGCCCAATGACAACTTCGGCTTTTTCCGTAACGCCATCTCTAAAGTTCAAAATGGTTTCCCTCCTCCCTTCGTTTCTGAAATTTGAAGCATTTTGCTTCTTTCAATTCTTCAAATTATTGTTTGATCATGTTGAATCTTGTACTTGTTGATCTTAAATTGGAATTCAATTCTGTTATTTTCTGATGAATTGGCAGCGCATTCGAGTGTGGACGAGTATGTCGCCGGTTGGTTAGGGCTCAATCAATCCAAGTATCAGTGGGCGCTTGATGATTACTATGAATCGAAGGGACTGGTAACACCCTATTCTCCTTTTGTTTTCCAAGCTGCCAAGTTTGGGGGGCTATCTGCAATCTAGCTCACTCGTTTCGTCTTGTGACAATGTGCTATAGCTTCACTAAAGATAGGGTTTGTTTCATTCATCTTACATTGAAGGCTAGGTTGGTAGGTTAGTTAGGCGATTAATAATAGATATTTTTTTGCTTGAGTTCAAGATAATAAAATAAAATATTTCAGATTCACAAGCTGTATGTGACTCAAGCAAATAATGGATCTCAAGTAATCCATTATTTGCTTGAGTCACAACACCAAAGCAATTCCCAATTCCGACTTCACTGTACAAGCATAAACTTTACATCCACATATATTATTTTGGCTGGATTGACTATGCTGGATGTGAAAAAATATTGATGGTTAACTGAATGGCTCTTTATATATATATAGAATGTTAAGTTAATTGACAAGTTTGACTAGATGAATCCTAACTATAAAGTACCAAGTCCTAATTCTGGTGGTGCTGTAGTCCTTTAAATCCTTCCTAAGTTCCTATCATAGTTTGTAGTAGATACGTCATAACCTTTTGCCACCTCTTGTATAGACTGGATGTCTAATTGTCTAAGGCTGAAATGAGGAATATGGATGTGATCCTGCAGCAAGGGATTCCTTACTGTGCACCGGGATCCCTTCAGAAAAGCATATTATCCCGATCTTCAACACCAAAAGCTCGTCTTCAACTAGGGTGGTTCGAATATGGGAAGAAAATAAATGAGATGAAAGAAATGTTGGATACTTCAAGGAACAACTCCTTGTTAACTATGGAGAGCAACCTTAGATCACAATTGTCTAATACCTCTCTAAGAGTCCAAGAAACTCTTATGCTACAATCTTACATAACCTAGCACGGTTCTAGGAAGCACAAGAAGGAGGCTTGTGAGCGAAATCGATAGCACATTTCTTGTACGTCGGATTAACACACGTGAGGGAAACGTCCGACATATTTATAGAAATCTAAAGGCTGGAAAGACTAACTAGAAACCCTCTCTAATCGGGCCTAAAATAATCCAAAAACCTGATTAAAAAATGGGCTGAAAATTAACACAAAAATGCCTACTTAATAATCAAACTATAATAATAAAAAGTTAATTATGGGCTGGAAAATAATAATAATGTAGATCCAAAATCAGCCACATGGATCTCTACTTAGTGTGCATCAACACGCACAAGCACTCTCCTCAAGCTTCCTCCGTATACATGTACTCTCCTTCCAAGCATCCTTCCTGCTATGCTTAGTCTGATTCATGCTTCTATGTTTTTTCTTCCTTCTTGCTCTCCTTCCTCTTTGAACAAGCTTCCTCTTCCTCATCTTTGCTCTCCTTCCTCTTTGAGCAAGCTTCCATCTTTTGCTCCTTGAAGTAATTAAGTCCTGAAGTGCTCCCACATCATATACTCTGGTTATGCAATTATCCTGGGGTGGTTCTTAGTGTTGGCGGTAGCTAACAAAAATGTGACAGGGACATGTGTGTATTCAGTAGTGACTGATTCAGTCTAATCGGCCTCTCTACTACAATGATACTATAAAAAACGAGACACAATGAAGTCCATTGCAGTGGCCTTAAGTTATATGACATACATCTGCTGCTTTAACCTGGGTATATTTTTGTAGGTTCAACATAAGTTACTTTTCTCTTCGACTGGGCAGTGAAATAGCTATGTGTTTGTTTCATGAATCAATCTGGCAACAGATTATTGTGCTGACGTTAAGTAATGATTGTTTATGACTTATGAGTGAACAACCATATAGATAGCATATAGCAGAGAAAAAACATCAGAATATTAATTTGCAAAAATAATAGTAAATTTGATGCTCTAAATGGTTAGCCCTTTTTTTGGTCTCAAGTGTTTTAACTCTGGTGAAAGTGGTAAAGAATGGTACTATCTGTATTCCCTTTAATATTGTCACATAACGAAAAGAGGGGATAAAGAACACACTTGTGCCTTCAAGATAGGATCTCATGTAATAATTTTTGAAGTCTTGCTTTGTGATTCATGGCTAAGTTACACACCCTGGTGAGTGATACTGCACGCTCACAGTTGTAGGCTGACTGGTATCTTGGATATTGGCAAGCACGTGTACTTCACAAGCTCATTGACATCCACCTTATTTGCAAAATTTAAGGATTGGTATCTTTGATTGCCCTGCTGTTGGGATATTTGGCCTCTATGATGAAAAAATGATTCTTGTACTGTGAACTCAGAATTGGGAATTGCTTTGGTGTTGTGTTGGTCAATCATACTTGTAAAGAAGATCAAAAGTGTGTCTCCTCTCGAGTATAAGGGTCACTCTCTGAAACCATAAGTTCATAACATGAGGGATATGAGAATATAGAGGATGGCCAAATGATGGAACTTGATAACCACATCGAATGCTGACACACGCTAGGACATTTAACTCATGCTTCTTTTTAAAGCTCGAGGCTGTAGGGAGGTGCAATGGTTAGATTTCTGTGTAGTTTTGGGTTTTACAAAGCTAATCGTTCGGAAGTTGGAGCTTTTTGTGGAGATTAGCTTTTAGGACCAAATTTTGGTTGAAAAATGTTCTACTCAGAAAGTATGTATTCGTAGTTTTTTAACTTTCTTTCTTCTGCTCCTATTTAGTCTTGTTTTTGGATTTGACAGAAATTAGTGAGGAGAAAGTATATTTCTTCTATTGATCCTCTTTTACTTGAAGAAAACAGATGTTAAACCACCTAATCTATTGCAGGAAAAGGGAGATGCTAAAACAGAACAAGTTTCAAGCAAAAGCCAATGTGTGTAACGCTTCAATTTTGGTTTGGGTAAGAAAAGCTTTGCTACTGATCTATCAATTGTCGACTTCATCGTTTATTATCTAACAAGTTTGTGTGTGTGTGTGTGCAGGACTCACAATCATGTTTACTCAAGTTGTATTGTATCTGTAATTTATACAAGGGGAGTGGTGGGATCTTAACATATGGGAATGGGATAGGAGGGACTCATTGCCTGAATTGCATGAGATCTGGTTTTGTAATTTGAAATGTGTCAGATTTATGCTTATGTTTTTGTATGTGCATTGCGTTTATGTTTAATTTCATGACAAAATGTTTTATCGATATAATGTTTAGTTTAGGTGTTTCAACCAAATCATTAGATGACAATTTTGTTTAGTGATCGATTAACATACTAATAAGTTGAAAAATATATAAAAATACACTAAACTATGGATGAAGATGATCAAAACTGATTCTAGACCTGAAAACCCGAACCTCTCCATCGTTTCTGGTTTCCTTTGTCACGTCGTAACAGACCGAAAAACAACACTAAACTGTTAGGGTCTGCCCTTGCATTAGCTAGAGTAGTCAGTTTAGTTGTGCTATATAAATTCATCAAACCATACAGAAGTTTACGATAATAAAAACAAGGCAGCACCTGGTAACGTGTTAAATTGCCATAAAAATACGACTTGATCACAATTCTCAGCAATGGGTATCAAAGTAATAATTTATACAAATCTGAGTATAAATAAAAATACAAAGCAGATTGTGATCATCAAGTTGTTACAACCTCCTCTTGTAGTGAATACCTCTCCAGAATTTCAACTGTTTCTTCCTTGGCACTGCATACATGAGGACCCACAAATTCAACAGCAGTCCAAACAAAATAACTTCTTCTTTTTTTTCTTTCTTTTTTTCTTTTTTTTTTTAATGTTTTCTACAAAGACCTTAGAAACAGGTAATTCAGACTTTTTACCTGCCAGGTCTTAGAATCTTGTACTCTCCTGGGTTTGTAAGGGCAACAACAGTAGATCCAGCGCGACCTGAAGGAAGCAATCCGCCATCATAGACAAATGCACAATGCTCCCACAACTTCTGAAAATCTTGGATGCATACGCTACTTGGCTGCCCACTCAAGTTGGCACTTGTGAGCGCCAATGCACTCCCAGACCCTTGACAAATGAGCCTTATAAACTCGCTGTCAGGCACTCGTACACCAACACTATCAAGTCCAGGGTTCAAAGACTTGTCAAGAATACTGTGTTCACCTGCCACCATGTTCATATCAGTATTTGTGACAAGAATTAATTCGTTCTGTTTTTAAAACAATAGTAATACCCCTTTTAAGCACAACAGTCACGGGCCCAGGGAGCAGGGCATCAAGTAACCCTTCGGGCAAATGATCTGTAACTGCAAATCTTGCTATGTCTAGAACATCAGCAACACAAATGGCAAGTGGACTTGTATGTTTCCGTCCTTTGATCTCATAGATCCTGTTGACAGCTTCCATAGAACTACAAAATAAAATCCGTGTTTAGTAAGGCTAACAATTAGGTTTCATACAAAAAAATGCATTATAAGCTGGAAGCTTCGAGACAGATTCAAATATGTCCGTATGAAAAATAGAAACTATACTGCCACGCTCACACACTATGAATTACTCTACATGAGAGCTTCAATACTTAATAATCCATCAAGATTATACCCACAAAAGGGATACCAATGCCTAATTCTATCATGCTTGCACAATGCCAAAAATATGAAATTTTCAACAAAGTAAAATCCACAATTCTAGTAATGATATACGTGAGGAATATAAACAACAGTTTGTTTGACATAATCACCAAGAAAGCTTACCAAGCATCACAAGCGAATCCATACAAGGTATCAGTGGGTACTGCAATGACTTCCCCAGATTTCACAGCCTCAATTGCTTCAATGGTGTGTTCCACTGCCGCTGGTCTAACCACACTTATTTTATCTCCCAAAGTTGTGTAACATGCTTCTGTACTTACAGCCATTTTTTGTGAGTAATAAATCCCTCCAAAGCTTCTCTTTTGCCTCACAGAATGCAGAATTTGATATCTTGATGCTCCTGGAAACCAAAAGCAGAACTGAGAATGGATGCTATAAATATCCATAAGAGATGAAAATAACAACTGTGGTAGAGGATTAGACTGACTATGGAAGCGTGCGAAGAACACCTCTGAAAAAAGCTACAGGAGTATATGTAGCTTGGAGAAGAACAGGCAGTTGTTGTACAAATTTGGCTGAAATAATCATAATCTACGTTTTTCTCCTCTATTGTAATCTTTCCAATAACTGAAAAAATGCGTATAAACACCTTCAGATTGCAATTGTCAATGAAAGTAAAAAGAATAGAAAAACAAACATACACCCACAAGAAATGCCAAAAGAGCACATAGAGAATTGGTGAGTTTAAAACTTGTCATGAATCAGTACAAGTTACATATCAGCAAATATATGAATATAAGGGGTCGTTTGGTATCGATATCCTAATTATCAGTTATGGGTATCAGGTATACCTGATATCCTGTATGGTATGTTGCAGTATATCAATATCGGATATCAGCTACAGGCTGAGCACCGGCCTAAAACCGAACTGCCCATAACACAAACCGCAACTGAAATCAAAAGGCATGTGGTTCGGTTTACATAAACCGAAAATTTGATCACCCAACTCATTCCAGTCAACCCAAACAGATTAATTAGAACTGAAATTTCAGTTTATCGATGATCAATCACAGATTAAAAATTGACAAATTCAGAGTCAACTGTATCAAACTGAAGGATGAAACACGATCGGACTCGTAGGATCCTCTGTTGCTGCATTGCAGGTATATCCACAGAAAATAAAGTGTATATCCAATTACTGAAGGATGAAACAGTGAAACAAGATATCGCAGAATCTGATATTTTACAATTCATCCACAAAAAATTGAAAAACTAACACATGTAATTTGGTTCATCAATAAGCCAATCCAAGCACCAATATATGGAAGGAAGTGATGCAGGAATTGAAGGAAAATCGGAAAAGAGAAACAGGAAAACTGAAAAAATACGAACCTGTGTCGCCGGAACCGAGGTCACCGGTAGAGCAAGGGATTGTCTTGTGAACAGCCGAACTGGAAAATCCGACGAATCTGGCCCTGCTCGGTCTTCTGGTGCTCGCCCTGCCTCTGAAGTGTCGAGTGGCGGCTCCTTGGTCCGGTCGGTGGCAAGAGGCGGGAGAAGGGAAGGAAGAGCCCTCCAAAAAAATCGGTATATCGGTATATCGAAAGGCCAAAAGGGTGACCGATAGGGCAGTGCTATATGCTATATGCTATATCCACGCCATATATTTACAAGAGACACGCCTAATTCAATTGTTTTTTGAGTAGCACTTACGCGTCTCAAGAGGCGCAGATCTATTAATTTGTGTTCCAAGATCAACGGACGGTGTCATCTTAATCGCCAGAGACAGAGACGAGAACGCGTACCTAAATTAGCAGTCAATTTGCGAGAGGTATCTCGATTTTCGAGGACTTTGTCTCTTTTCTGGTGATTTCTGCTTATTGTCGTCAAACTTTTGGTACTGATGTATTGCTAGACTAGATCACAAATAGTCTCAGTTGAATCGGATGCACATAAAGATGGTAAGCATAAAGGTTTCTTATTCATGACTGAAGGGATTAAATTTTGCATTGTTGTAGTTCTTCTCAACCGAGTTGAGAAAGAAGTCTCCGCTCAACATTTTTACAATTAGAAATGACTAATTTAAGTTCATATTTTTATGATTTTGTGTGATTTTGACTTTGTTTATATTTGTTGGGTAAGATTTGATAATTATTAGTTCAAAATTTCAGTTGTATAGTTAGGATAATGTAGTAGGATTAAAGATCCAAGGTGTTCGATGAAATTATTATATTTTGTTGAGACTTATGTTTTACTACGATGCTAGAGGTTTATATTTTGTTTGATATATCCAGTTCCTCACAAGACTACTTTCTTCTTTTCAGGTGAAATGCAATACTCCGCGCTTTAACTGAAGCTTAAGAGAAGCTAAAATATAAATGTTTGTAAGGGATTTTATATTTTATCTTTGTCTCTAAGGAGGGTTAGATTCTAGTTTATGTTGTGTTACACCTTATAATATTTTGTTTTTGAGGTATTTTATTAATATGTATAGATATAATGTGTCACTGCACTTCCCTTTTTGATATTTAAATACTAGTTCCGGGTATTCATTTCCTTTGTACTAGAATTTGTACAACATTAGTTAGACTATTGTAGTCGTTGCTCCTAGACATTCATAGTCTTCTAACTGTCATTTTGAGACCCATTTTGGACCTCTACTTGTGATTGATATAGTTTCTTGCATTCATGTCATATTGGTTTAGGACTAGATCATTTTACCTAATAGCGACTTTTCATTCCAATTGTTGGTTAATTGTACAAACATGAGTCTATAATACTAGCAATTTGAAGTCAAATTCTCTCATGATTTTCAAGAGCTTTATTTTTGTTTTTCTATAATTGGTTCACTTTGTTCTCACATTAATAATCGCTATCATCTATATTTTTATGTAGAGGAAAACAGTCATGTGTTAAAAAATGATGAGTTCTTCATGGACATTCCACTTCTCATTTGCTTAGTTTTGATTTTGATTTTAGGTTTTCATGAATATTGAATATATTTTAGGTTTTCAGAATTGGACATCTAATGTGACATTTCTCGTACCTTCCCTTGTCATGTCTTCTTTCAGCAAAGACATGGTCTTGGTCGTCAAAGATCTCCCTATAAAAATATAGAGATGATAGAGAAGTTGGATATGCTCAAGTTCTCTAGTGTTCATGATTCTAGGCTTTTACTTTTAAGCACATTTTTATTCTGAATGATTTGATCATCTTTCGGGATGCAGGAATGAGATTTATTGGTTGCTTGATTTTGATATATATGAGTAAAAAAAGTTGCATTTTGGTTGCTAGTTGCACACTTGACCTGCTAAAGGGAGTTGTTCAAAGCAAAAAGAGCGATTTGGGCATCAAGTTTAAAAGTAAAAAAGGTATTATACATTTTGGTTTCATTAATCAACTAAGATCCAATGATTATTCCTATCAATTCAATAAATTAAGGGATAATATGATAACTCTAATTCAAAATGCATGTACATGATGACGGAAATAGTTTTACAAAAAGCTTTAGGTGGCTATCTCATTCCGTGACCACAAAAGTTACAATTCACCTGTGCAACAAAAATGACATCACAATGTTGTTAACTGCAGTCACGGAAAAAGAAATAGAAAAAATAAGGTGTTGGCTACTGTAATTGCTCAATATGGAGGATTGAAAATGGAAATAATATTCAATAAATCATCATTTGCATCACCAATATCTTTTGCATCTAGATAGAACTATGTCTTGTCATTATCGACGCCTGTAGTATACATAGCTTAAATTTAATATGACCAAATCGAGAAAAGCAGCAATCCTATAAGTCAATGGCTAATTTAAACTTTAAAACTTAAAAGAGATTAGAGTACTTCCTAAATTCCTAATGTTGAATCTTGTAGATACATGCATAATACAATGTCCTTTCCTGCAACTTATTCATATTACTATGACAGTTAGCCCATAGTTGAGAGCCCATCTTATATGGCCCAATCTGTCAATGCTTTCTGATATGTTTGACTATATATGTATGCACAATCCCTATGAAATGAATAAGACAAACAATATATCTTTTCACTAACACTTTATTCCATTATGGTATCAGAGCCATAACGACCAACGCCACAAACACATAAAACTTTTCCTTCAACAAACACAGACCATCAATGGCTGAAAACCGTTCACAAAACTTTTCTCTTTTTTTCCATCTCCTCCTTCATTACCTCTAAGCTCACCTCTGAGAACTTTCCTCTCTGGAAAGCTCGGGTATCCCCTATTTTGGGAGCTCAAAACTTATTTGAGTATGTTGACAGATCCAAACCCTGTCCTGAGAAATCCCCTAACCCTCCTCAGTCCAAAGAATACACGGATTGGGTCTCTAAGGACCAATTTGTTTTGGCCATCCTTACTTGTTCTATGACTGAACCCATTTTTGCACAGGTTTTAGACTACAAAACTTCTGCAGAGGTTTGGGAACATCTTCATTCTCTTTTTGCCTCGGTTTCTAATGCTAAAATTGTTCAAACCAGACTCCAACTTGCCTCTCTTCGCAAGGGAGATTCCTCCATCACTGAGTACTACGGCAAGGCCAAAAACCTTGTTTCCTCCCTCTCAACTGTTGGACAAGCTATCTCTGATACAGAGTTTATCAGTTTTTGCTTGTTGGGCTTGGTCCTGACTACGACTCCATTGTCACAAGCCTGTCTACTCAAGTTCTACTCCCTTCTCCCTCCCAAATCTTGTCTCACCTACTTACTCATGAGTGTCGCATAGCCGCCAAAACACAGCGTTACTCCCTACCCCACCCTCTGTTAACAACACAAATGCTTCCATGGAAGCCAACTACACCTAGGCACAAGATACACCCAGGCACAAGGCAGGGGATCCCAAAATCGCTCCAACAACAACAATGGTGGACGAAATGGCAATGGACACAACAATGGCAGAGGACGAGGACGAGGTCGAGGAAGAAGCCCTGCTACAAACCCTCAACATAATTTTGCTGGCACCCCCGACACCAGACCCATTTGTCAGGTGTGCCACAAACCTGGTCACACATGCTTGCTGGAACAGGTTTGACCATTCCTATGCTCTCCCTCCATCACAATCGTTTCAGGCAAACACCACAACAACTTTGCGGTACCCAGACACTGCAGCAACTCATCATTACACACCTGATCTGTCAAATTTGAGGCTCGACAGTTATCCCTATCAAGGAACAGATACAATTTTGCTTGGAGATGGGTCGACTATCCCCATTCAGCATCAGGGTTCCTCTCTAATTCATTCTCTCTCCCGCAATTTGGTTTTATCACACCTTCTTCATACTCCAATACTTACGAAAAATTTGCTTTATGTCCATCGTTTTTGTGTAGATAATTCAGTCTATTTCGAATTTCACTCACAACTCTTTCTTGTGAAGGATATCAAGACTCACAAGCTTCTTCTTCGAGGACCCGCTGAGAAAGGTTTGTTCGTGCTGCCAACCTCCATTGATTCACCATCTCCACAACTTCACCATACCGTCATTCAACAACGCAACCTTTGACATCATCGTTTAGAGCATGCTTCAAAGCCCATTGTCAGATCTGTTATCACCCAAGTCACAGGCCCAAACACAAGCCCAATTTTCCCAGCTGATGGATGCACTTCTTGCTCTTGGGCTAAGGCCCATGCGCTTCCACATCCGTCAAGCCCATCAAGAAGTGATAGGGTTCTTTCACTCTTATACTTAGATGTTTGGGAGCCTTCAATATCTTGCTTTTACCAGATATATCTTTCGCTGTTAACAAGTTGGCTCAGTTTATGCAAAAACCAAGTCAAGCTCATTGGCAATCTTTCAAACGAGTGCTTCGTTATTTGAATTGCACTGCTTCTCTCAAATTCCATATCTCCTCTACTTCAGGATCTACTCTATCAGCCTTCTCTGATGCTGACTGGGGCAGTGACATCACAAACCGTCGATCAACAAGTGCCTATTGTGTCTATCTAAAAAGTAATCTCATCTCATGGACTTCGAAGAAACAGGCAACCGTTGCTCGTTCATCAACTGAGGCCGAATACAGGGCAATTGCTCATGCCACATCCGAATTACTTTGGATACAGTCACTTCTAATGGAAATGGGTATCAAATTGTCACATCCTGCCATACTGTGGTGTGATAATCTTGGTGCTATATACTTGGCTGTCAATCCCGTTATGCATCACAGGATTAAACACTTGGACCTCGACTACCACTTTGTCCGCTAGAGGGTCCAGAACAAGTCATTACTTGTTGCTTTTGTTTCATCAAAAGATCAGGTAGCAAATCTCCTTATCAAGGTTGTGACCTCTCAACGCTTGGCATTACTGCGCTCATAACTCTGTCTTACGGATTTGGGATTGACGGGGAATACTAGGACAGTTAGCCCATAGTTGAGAGCCCATCTTATATGGCCCAATCTGTCAATGCTTTCTGATATGCTTGTCTATATATGTATGCACAATGCCTATGAAATGAATAAGACAAACAATATGTCTTTTCACAAACACCGTCTTCCATTACATATTCATTACTTTAGGTACCGAGACGTAGTTCTACGAATATGACCGACAACAACAAGAATCACCACTCGGAAAATCCTCTGGAGTGTTTGTATTGCATTACCTGTAGATGCACCATTGCTTCTATGGTAAAATACAAATTACAATGGCACCATATTCCCATAGATCAAGAACTTTAATATTATCAACCACTGCATTTTATACTTCAAATAACCTCTCTTTTCTTACCATAATCCATGACTATTATATTCGCTGTATACAAATAAAAGAAACTAAAATAATGAGTGCTTTATTAAGATCAAATATAAGGACACATTTTTTTTTTACACTCATCTCTTTATTTACTTTCACCGCATGCTTTGTGAGCTCATTTGTTTCACAAAATGATATAGCCTCTATCTAGCTAAGATACAAATGTACGTTATCTTAGCCGTTGGTGATTTGAACATCTAACTTAAAGTTCCTTCCAATAAGTAGGTTTACATTTGGTATCTCCACCACTGCAAACTTCCCATCCCCAGTAGAACATTTCCTTGCACCTCTCACACTTACATTCACAACTCGTCCAATACTTCGCATTGTGTAACCTTTCACTTGACTCCTTCTATTCAACCCCAAAATGGTCACCTTACTAATCCTCCATCCTTGTGAGAGAGCAAATCGACCATTTACGACACTCGACGTAATCGTCACCTTATTGTTTCCGATCAATCCCGCGGAAAACGTAACAAAACTCCATCTTTCTCGATTCTCGCCTCCCATCTCGATATCAACTCCATTGTCCAAGAAAACCGATCCAGTGCTATTATTACCCGAACCGCTAATCACTACAAGTAACTCAAACGGCGTCTTCCTCGCTTCTCTCGTCGTCATTGCTGCTCCTTGTAAAGCTAAAATATTCCCCTCTCGAACGTGAACGTTCGTCTCGTTAAGTGGTGCATCTAGCGTAACGAAAGACCCGTTTGTCGGAGAACTAACCGTTTTTGTGTAATCGAAGAGATTAAACCAGTTTCCGTATGGGAAGTACGCGTTGACGGTGGTAGCACCTTGTGTTAACACCGGAGAGACCATCACACCCTTTCCGACGAGAAATTGAGCGTCGATATCGTATGTGTTCGGGTCGTTTGGGAATGAAAAGAAGAGCGGACGTGCAATTGGAGTTCCTTTCTTATGTGCCTCGTACATTAGTGTGTAGTAGTACGGGAGTAGCCGATATCGAAGGCCGAGTACATTCCTTGCGGCTTCAGTCACTGATCCCCACATGTAGAGTTCTTGAGGCTCACTCAAATTGTCTGAATGATCTCTAGAGAAAGGGTAGAATGCTCCAAGCTATATATATATATATATATATATATATACATGAAACCAAATGTAAGTGTCAAAGTACACCCCAAACACATAAACACATGAACCCGATGAGTTCCGTCTTAAAAGCTAGTTTAGTCCGCACCTTGTGCGAGTTTTTATTTAAAATAATATGTATATGGAACGGTTAGTTGTTTAAGTACTAAATCAATTATATAAATTATTGCTATTGATTAAATGAAATCGTCTATTTAAAATTAAACATTTCAAAACATAAACTTTAATGAAAGATTTCGAGTACATACATGTAAATAAAATGAAAAATTGCTGATGTAGATGATTTTAGGAGTTTACACATGGACAAAATGTGAGCAATTTTAATAGTATATATAGATTGACAATAGGAGTAAAGAAGATGGTATTCACCTGTATCCAACGTCGACACAGCTCTTCGGTTGTGGTGTAAGCAAAGCCGCAGATATCAGCTCCAATCATAGGTATACCGAACAAGCCAAAGTCGAGCATAGTAGGAATTGAAGCAGCCATATTAGTCCATGTTGCAGCATTGTCTCCGGTCCAATGTGCAGTATACTTTCCGGATCCGACAAACGTAGACCTTGAGAGGATGAACGGTCTTTGTTTAGTCACCTTCTTGAGGGCAACATTGGTTGCTATGGACTCCAAGTAGCCATAGAGGTTATGTACATTGTAATCGGATACATTTCCGTAATGTACAGATGATGCCGGAATGGTTTTCTCGTTGATTGGTCTCCGACCACCCGAGTTGTTGATCACATAGGGTGGATTGTCAAACGGATTATCCGGAATGGGTGGAGAGCTGATGAAATTCGAAACCTCGTTCATGTCAATCCAAATACCGTCGACCGGAAGAGCATCGTAGAATCTTTGAATTTCGGATATCCAAAAGGTGGTTGTTTTCGGGTTAAGAAAATCCGGGAAATAGACTGGACCGGGCCAAACCTCGCCTTGATACGGCTCTCCTTGTCGCTTGATGAAGATATCCGCTTGCATTGCTCTTTTAAATGTACCATAAGTACTTGTGTTTATGTTAATCCCGGGATCCAATATGGCAACGTACTTTTGACCGTTTTTATGAAGCCTATTGACGAATCTTTGCATCTCGGGTAGTGGGAAATTGATAGGATCAACGGTAAAGTCTTTCTTTGCTTCCATGTAATCGATATCCGTCCATATTGCTTCGAGAGGGATTCTCATAGTCGAGTATCCTTTAACTACGTTCTCGACGACACTAATGTTTTGGTACCCGTATCGGCATTGATGGAAGCCGAATGACCAATAAGGCATAGGGGCCGGTCTTCCGATGAGCTCGGTATATTGTTGCACGACTTCATTGGGAGTCGGACCCTCGAACAAGTACAAATCAACAATTCCGCCGATCACCTTGTATGTGATCTTATCACCCGTATATTCTACATCCATCCCGTTGCTATTAAGCAACAATACGCCGTTGGAGGTTCCGTGTGGTGCACGGACGTCGAGGTAGAACGGATGGGACCCATAGAGGTTTAAGTCTACATTGTAGCTAGCAATGTCGGCGTTCCATAGAGTGAGGGTTTGATTACGAGCCAACTTAAACGTGGGTTTGGTGTGCTCACCGATTCCGTATAGGTTTGACCGGTCCGCCGGGAGCGAGGAGATGAGTTGGATGTATTGGTCCTTGAATGCAAGTCCGACTGGGTCTGTCTCGGGGTCAGCTGACCGGGTGTCGAAGAGGACGTCGTTTGTGGAGCGGCGTGTGACGGAGAACCCAAAGGGGTTGGTGTCATGGAGCCTGAAGATGAGGTCTGAGTTGGGGTGAGTGAGCACCGCCGCTGACGGAGGAGTGGTTGGCCGTGAATCTAGGGGTTGGTGTCCAGGTGAGGAGCCATTACGATATAAGACTTCCTTTGGGATCTCCCACCGAGGCTTTTTGGCATCGGTTATCCGAATCCTCAAACGGTAATCTTTTTCAAACCTGAGTAATATTCCACACAAATTAGTACAATATTAACAAAACCTCGTACTTTTTATTCGTGTACAACGATATTAAGCCCCTAGTACCTCATCTACCGAATGCATATTTTGGAATTATTTAAATAAAATTTTTAATGTAATTATATTTAAATTATCGATTATTTGAGATATTATTTAGAACTATAATCCTAAAATAATATAAGATTTCTACCAAACGTATCCTAGACCCTAGCCTGTTGTGCATGTGTAAGAGAAAACCACATTTATTTTATTTTTTTCTCCCAAATCTTTAATTTAATCCTCATTTATTCCTAATATAGCAAAAATTGAACTCCCTTATTAAATATTTTTTTTACATTATAAAGCTTTACAAATTAATTAAAAATAACAAAAAAAAAGAGATAAAGACCTTTAATCACCCAAAAAATATTGTTAGCATATTACCCATAGAATTACCAAATATATTAAAATAAAAATAAAGTAAAGAATAAGAGAAGGATGATAGGTCCTCACGTTGCAATGAAGGTGAGAGTGGGAATGTCTGGCCCATAAAGCGAAGAACTGTTAATGAGCGTAAGAACAGCCGTGAGTGTATTAGACGAGGAGTCCACCTTGGCCTGGTCCACCCGATACCCATGCCCGACGACCTCATCATCCGTCTCCGAAACAACGAAGCCGGAACAGAAGAGAAGTGTCACCACGGTCGCCGCCAAAACCAGCAACTTTGCCGGGTTGGCATGCTGAGTGTGTTTGAACATCAAGATTACAGATAGAGAGTGTTGGTTTATTGAATGCTTGGTTTGATGCTCTTACTTAGCCGAGTGGTCATGTAGTTATATAGGATTTATAGAAACAAACTAGTGTGAACTTGACAACTGAGGGGACCCATTTGCCACAAATTCTGTTGTGAAAACTAGGGAAATAGGAATATTAAATTAATGTAACGGAGAATGAGTTTAAGAGGCTAATAAAAGTGGTAAAAGCTGCGTGATATACTCATACTTGCTACCGTTACCCTTATTTTCACTTCACGTTTATGCTTCTTCTGCTCTCTCTCTTCTTGAGTGTACGGCTTTTCATAAGCTTCAACAATGAACCTAGATAGATAAAGATGAATTTATAAAATAAATTAAATAGGTATTTGGTATAAAATGGGTAATTCAATAATTGATGTATATAAAATTACTAAAGTAGATATGAATAATATTTATAGGGTGATAAGAGAGGGTAATTTTGTGAAAAAAAATATTTTACATAGCCTTTCGGAATATATCTTAAGGTTTCGGATGGTTTAATTATGGTTTGTCTAAATTTTAATCCTATATTATAATATTTGGCTTAATATCGACCAATCATCTATCAACATATATGTTGCTTGAAAATAGAAATGACACTCCGACAAAAATATGGAGAAAAAGGAATACATGATTCGAATCCTTTGGCTTGTGTGGACTTCTATGCAAACTTATCAATAGACTTTCCATCCAAATAAAGTATTTATATTTTTAAAACTCGGGAAATTTCAGATAGTGTTCCTGTGATTTGGTATTCTGGATTTTACCCAGAAATTTTTTTAGTTTAGATGATACTCTTGTGTTTTCAGATTTTCCGAAAAATATCCAACTGCATTTAAATTACAAAGGTATGTCAACTTAAATTAATTTTTTAAAAAAATCTTATGTGTAAAATATTTAGCCTCTTTTATCTTCTTTTTAAACTTTTTTTTTTCTCATTTAGAAAAAATAATTATAGTTGACATCCTTTATAATTTAAATAAAATTGAACATTTTTTCAAAAAAATTAAAATATAAGGACACCATTCAAATTAAAAAAACCTCTGGACAAAATTCAGAAAACCTCAAATTATAGAAATTCCATCCGAAATTTTTCTCAAAACTCTAAATACTTGTATATTACAAAACTTTTCATCTCAAACGACTTCATTACTCGTAGCACCTTAGTACCTTATTTATACATGGAACGAGTTAACAACAATTCAAACTGAAATTCTTCTAAAAATATATTGGGAAAGTTTAATTAGAGTACATTAGGGATGTATCTTACGGAAAAACCAGTCATCTCCCCCACTTGTCCCAATTTGTGGTTTGGTCATAAGTGTGGTAGGAATTAGGATTACACAACTTTGAAAAGAAAAAGAGAAGGCAAATTAAGCAAAAAAGCTAGCAAAGTGCGTATCAGCGTAGCATGAAGAAGGCATCACGCTTCCATTGTGTGTTTTTAGTTCAAATAAAGCAAAAAATCATTCAAACCGGATTAGGCCGGGATGTTATATAAGTTGTGCAAGTTTACTATTGACATGTATAAATTAGTTTGTTTAGAAATAGAACAAGTTTGAGTTAGAGGATTTTTTGAGCCGAGCAGGAGTAGCTCGTTTAGTTGTCTTATACTCTTATAGTGTAATTTTAGTTATTCGAGTCGAACATTGACATGCTCATATTCGACTCGTATTAAAAATAATTTGAGTTTGAGTTAAAGCCTAGATTTTTAAAAGTGTTTAAAATGTGTTCCGTGTTCTGCTCATTTATAAAGTGAATAAGCCCGAACCGAACTTTTTCCGAACCGAGCTCACAGACAAGTCTGAGCCGCTCGTCTCATATTACAACCCTATTTATGTCTTATAGTGTAATTCTAGCAAATTGAGTCGAACATTGACATGCTCAAATTCGACTCATTTAAAAAATAAGTTGAGACCGAGTCAAGTCTAGATTTTTAAAAGTGTTAAAAATGTGTTCGTGTTCGGCTCATTTATAAAGGCTCATTTATAAAGTGAACAAGCCAGGACCAAAATTTTTCCGAACCAAGCTCAAACGAGTCCGAGTAGCTCGTCTCATATTACAACCCTAATTTTGTCTGTTATGTTAGTAAACAATAGATCATGTACTTAGAGTTACTACAACTTCTTTACTTGTACCATTCATACCCTTATACACATATATATGAATGCTTATATATTAGTTGGTAACTTAGGACTTGTTGGATAACATACAAGGGCACTTAAGATGTTAAGTGATATCCTAATGTGATTCCAACATAAAGATCCTCTAATATGTGCGGTGATCATGTATATTGTGCCATTATGGGAAACTTAATAAGTATCGGCTATTATGTGTAATATTTGTATGTCTTATGCTTGCTGATGTAAATCTGTGCTTGTTGGGCCTTTTCTCCTCTGGGCTTGACTTGGTTCGTCTCCACTTGGATTAATGAAGGCACGTGACTCCTTCACGTGTTGTTGCCGTCTCCTCTTTCACCCTAGGTATATAAGCTTCTTAAGGGAGCTTGTGTGGCACTGTAGAAGTCTCGGCCGATTCCTTGAGTTCCTCTCCTCTAAGAAAGCGAGAGAAAGAAAGAGAGAGAAGAAGAGAGAAAGTGAGAGATCTTGTGTGATTCGTTGGGAAAGAACATATTACGAACACAAGCTTCACTGGAAGCTTGGTTCTGGTTGCGTTGGCATCATCTGTCTTCTCTTATCTTGCTGTTCTTGTTTAGTTTCTCTTTGTTAGGGTTTGTTTTCGGTCTTGTATTGAGTTGTTGTAACTTGTACGTCAAACGTTCTATCTACCTAGTGGATTGAGACGGATTTTCCCTCCTGAAATCCCGCAGAATAGGGTTTTACCCGAATTGCGTCACCAAGTTCTTTGTGTTTTTTGGCTTAAAATCGTTTATCTAGCAAAATCACTCTAGATATGTTGTATTTGTTGAGAATCGTTACATATCTAGTTTTATCAATTTTTTATCAGAGCTATCTGGATCTTTTAAATGACGTTGAAGCCCTAGTTTTGTGTTCTTCAAGTTTAAAAGCTTTGTTTCTGTCTTTGCTTCCGCTTAATTATGATCTTGCTTTCGATTTAAAAGGTGTTTTACAAAGGTTTGTGTACTTTTAAAACTCCTTCTGCCAAAAACAAAGTTGAGAAGCTTTAGTGTTCTCAATCTTCCTTTTGTTTTTGTTTTCAAAACAAAGAAAAACTAGTACCTGACATCAGGGATCTTGTTCTTGTGAACAAGGGACTATGTCAGAGAACACAATCCGGATAAAGCCATTTGATAGCACTTCAGACTTTGCCATATGACAATTGAAGTTGAGGGCTATTCTCATAAGAGAAAAATGCTGGAATACTGTGTTGAGTAAAAATGTACACAAATTTATAAAAATATTTATTTTTATTTTATTGAGCACAAATTCACAAAACACATTTTATTTATTTATTTATTTAAGTTCGACCCACTCTTTTTGTCCTTTTGATTCTAAGTTATACAAATACCGATATTTGGTTGGTTTTGGTGATTTGGGCTGCACCCGGATTTTGACGGGTTGCCTACGTACCTCTTTAAAGAGGATCAAGCCTTACGTAGTTCAGTGTAGTGTTTTCATGCATCAGAGAAGCAAAGTCCAAACCCACCTTCTGAGAAGGGTTGCCCAGACGATGATCCAGCTATCATTTGCATGACGCTTATATCTCGACCATGCATCAAAGGATTAAATTAAACCCACCTTCTAGGAAGGGATGCTTAATTTATCCCGCTATCACGCGCATGATCAAGAATAGTGTTAGGTTGTTTTATTTTATTTTATTTTTGTGGTTTAACTCGACGAGCGGATGCTTCATATCGAGTTCAGAAATATTGACTTTATGTCCAAGTTTGAGTTAAAAGAATTTTTCTTGGACGGGACGACTGAATCCGGTTTAATATCGGATTTCCTATGTAGCTCGGAAAAAACATCAAGTCATAATTTAGTTCTGAAAAGAACAATTTTATTTGTGATTGAATTTAATATATTTTTATATTAAATTTTCTATGTATCCGTATAAACGGAATCAAATCATACGTAGTTCTACAAACCATGATAAATTCGGTTTGATTATTTGTATGACTTTATATTTTAAAAGTCAATTTAATTTGTGTGATTGGACTCGATAATTTATCAGTCGAGTTTCCTACGTAGTCTTTTTAAGACATCAAATCACTCGTAGTTCAAAAAGAACTATTTAATTTGATTTAATATTGACTTTGTTTAGTTTATAAGCCAATTTTAAATGTGTGATTGAACTCGACAATTTAGAAATCGAGTTTCCTACGTAGTCTTATTTGAAGACATCAAATCACCCGTAGTTCATATACAAAAAGTTTGAACCGCTGATGTAGTGACCAAAAGTATTTACTTTCGGTTCAACCATGGACTCGATGTAGTGATCCAAAAGTATTTACTTTCGAACCACATACGAACTTAGTGTATTGGTGAAAATAATTCCATCAAGATTTATTTTTGATGAAATTTAATTACGATTTTTAACCGTAAATTTAGGATAAGGATCGTATTAATAAAATGTTCCCTTGATGGATATAACCTTTACAAATAACCCACTTTTACCGATCAAGTAATTTGCGTAATTTGCGAATGAAATGGGATGGTTTATTGTAATGCGTCCACGTTGTAAATCACGTAGCATGCACGTGTATAGTGTTCCAGATACATTTTAACAAACCATCCATTTTTCTTTCTAATTTATTTTCATTGTGATTAAAACTTTTATGACTATTTTAATTTAAAATAGTATTCTCTTAATCATAATCACATTTGATTTGAATTTAAAATATGAGAACATGGTGACGATGGCCTTTTCAGACTTTGTTTACACCCATGTCATTTTAAGAATTCATATATATGCATGAATCGATTACTTCTCTTGAACCATAAACTTATCAAGAAAAGTATATTTTATTTTCCCTTCTAACTGAAACCTTTGTATTTAAAATTTTGGGTATTTGCATGGTACGACACGAAACTTCAGTAGGTGGATCGTGATACACAAGGTGATTTTAAACCATAAATCAGTCCGAATATATATATGAGTCATTGTAGCAGCCGAAAGTATTTACTTCTGATCCAACTACGACTCAATGTATCGGCTAAAAGTATTTTTTTTTGAACCGAGTAAGACTTGATGTAGCGGTCAAAAGTATTTTCTTTCGAACCGACTACGACTCGATATAGCGACCAAAAGTATTTACTTTTGAACCGACTACAAGGACTAACACTAATCTCATTCGTGCCAAGACAAAAAGTATTTACTTTTGAACGTACAGATCTTTTGTCACCCCTAATTTTCAATTGAAGGAAATGACAGTGTGTTTGGGCAAACAATTATGAGAAAAGCGGATCAGATTTGAAGAGAAAATTTTAACTGATGCGAATACATCTATCTGGAGAAGAAGAAGATGGGTATGTCACATCTAAAAAGAAAATATCAAATTGAGTTGTGTGCATTCTCTGCACTTTGAAAAGCAAATGGTGAAAGAATCAACCTTCTGCTAAAATTTGATGGAGGTGTAAAATTGAAGTTGAATACACCCGACTTTTGCAATTAAAAGAACACTCATCACTTTTAAAAGAAGATTTTAAAATATAGATGAATGTCTAAGGCAAAAGAAACAGAAAGAAGCAAGCATGGAAATTCAAAACTTTTTAGGAAATCAATGCCTACTCGGATCTGCTTATCTTCTATTCTGCACTTGTGGATGTGAGTTATTGCTCCTCTTCTCGTCTTTCACTGGTTCTTTTTATTAAAGCTCTCAATTTTGTAGTTCCTCTCTTCTTCTTTTTGCAATCGTTGGGAAGTAGCAGAAGAAGGATTTCTAATCTCCTTTTAATAATAGATTAAACTCTCTTAATAAAGAAATTTTGAGAGTAGGTTACGTGAAACCACCCACTAAGCCACATTTGAAATTAGTAACCAATTCTAATTAATTAACTACCCACTAATCCATACATGGAGTTAATTAACCAATTTTTTTGGATTTGAGAATTGAATTCACTTTCTACGGCCAAATCCTCCCTCATACATAATTCCTATTTTTCTTTATTTTTGTTTATTTAAATTTAGTCCTTTTAGCTAATTTATATAGATAATTAGCATTTAGACTATATAGGTTGTGGGTAGAAGCCCAAACAATGTTAGGTTTATCTAATATTTATTAGATAAATGAGAATCATATTAACAAACATGATTGTCACTTTTTTGAAACCTAATGTCAATTTAGCTTGGTGCTAAATTTTAAGAAATTAATCACATGTACAACATGTAATTAAATTTCAATTGTTTTACATAAAATAATGAATTATGAAAATTCATAAAATTTGACCCGGAACATACTGTCCAAGGAAAGTTTCCAGTTGACACTCACCTGATAGAACGGTGGAATTGGAGGAGCACGCTCACTTTGAAATATTCATAAGGCTATGTGATGATGTAGCCCGATAAGTTGTAAGTATCACTGATCCTTCACTTTTATGGTTAAAATTAGAAGATTTGTACCTTAAAAAGTCTTTGCCTAGTAGAGTATCTTTGCTATGTAGATTGTTTAATTTTAGGATGGATGTTCATATTTCTTTGCAAGATAATCTAGATATGTTTCTAAAACTAACTCAAGATTTAGAGAGATGTAATGATAAAATTTCTGATGATCATGCTGCTATCCTTTTATTGAATTCTTTGCCTAATCAATTTGATAATTTCAAAGATGTGATTCCATATAGTCAAGATGAAATATCTAAAGACAAAATTCTTGAGTCCATTGTACAGAAAAATAAAAGCATGAAAGTGTTTAAGTCTAAAACTGAGAATAAAAATGATAGTCAGTCAGAGGCTCTCATATTCAAAGGTAAAAAGAACTATAAAAAGGAAAATGATAGGAAGAAGCACTTTAATAAGGAGAAATCTGATAACAAGGATCATAGAGATAAATCTAATAAGAAATGCTTTTATTGTAGTAAACTAGGACATTTTATAGATGTTGTAGAAAGAAAAAGAAGGATGAGTATGAAAATAAAGATAAAAATGCACATTCTGCTTCTATTTTTGAGTATGACTATCCTTGTGAACTTTTACTTTGCTCCAGTTTGCCTGTTGATGATGATAATAGCATGTTTTCAAATTTATCTTGTGATTATCATTGTTGTAATGACCTGCTTATGTGTGATTTATAAACCATGCTCATGATAATGATTCTTGGATTTTAGATTCAGGATGTACAATGCATTCTACCCCATATAAACATTTGTTTAAAAATCTGCATTTATATGATGGTGGTGATGTCATGTTATGAGATAACTCTTCTTTAGTTGTGAAAGGCATAGGAAATATTCCTATGATTATGCATGATGGTAGATTTAGAATCTTACAGAATGTAAGATGGGTGCCTAAGCTTAGGATAAATTTACTTTCTGAGTCTGTCTTTGATGACCTAGGCTGCACCATACACACTAGCAATTGGGTTAGACAAGTCAGTAGAAATGGAGTTGTCTTGGTTAAAGTATTAAAAGGGGAGGGTTATACCATGTAGTTACCTCACCTGAAATAAATGTAACCAAAGATAAAAACACTATGACTTTAGAACAAATTGTCCTATTACATAATAGATTAAGACATATTGGAAATAGGGGTTTTACAAAGCCTTTACAAACAAGGCTTGCTAGACCAAGAACCTGCAACTATTAAGTTTTGTGAAAGTTGCATAATGGGTAAAAAAATCTAAACACACTTTCACTATCTCTAGTTATAAAGCTGATCACCCCCTAGAGTATGTACACTCTGATCTCTGGGGACCTGCACATGTTGACACTGTAGGTGGAAAGAGATATTTTATCTCTTTCATAGATCATTATTCCAGAAAGTTTGGGTATATCTTTTAAAAACTAAAGATGAAGCCTTTGAAACTTTTAAAAACTGGAAAGTCCTAGTTGAAAATCAAACTACATATAAACTCAAATGTCTTAGAACAGACAATGGTCTTGAGTTTTGTAATAACGAGTTTAACCCATTTTGTAAAGTGGATGGCAGCAGGAGACATTTAACTGTCCCAGGTATCCCACAACAAAATGGGAATGTTGAAAGAATGAACAGAACCTTACTTGAAAAAGCTAGGTGTATGTTAGTTAGTGCTGGTTTAAAACCTACCCTATGGGGTGAAGTAGTCACAACAGCTGCTTACCTCATCAATAGATCTCCCTCATCTGTCATCAACTTTAAAACTCCACAGGAGATGTGGACTTCCAGGAAACCCAACTTAACATACCTTAGGCCTTTTGGATGCACGACTTATGCACATATAGTGCAAGGCAAGTTGCAACCAAGAACCATAAAGGGTGTTATGCTTGGTTATCCTGAAAATGTTAAAGGGTATAAAATACTCCTTATACAATCTGGTGGATATAAAGTGATCACTTCCAGAAATGTCACTTTAATGAAAATGAATTCTATTTCAAGGCTAAACTAACTACCAATGCTGAGATTACAGGTGATAAAGATGAAGTGCCTATACACTTCTACACTCCTAGTGCAACTCCACACAATCTTGAGGTGGAGTTTGACATTGGAGGCTACTCTACTGAAGGTTCTGAGGAACCTAATGATAGCTTGGAGCATACTACCAGCTCACAAGCAACTAGTGGAGATCATCATTCTAAAATGAATGACAATACTGCAACTGAGCATATGCAACCATTAAGGGAGGGTAACTATGATCCTTTCTCTGCCAATAATAGCAATTCTGAAATGCATGTTCCAACTTCGAATGATATGTCTAACATGCATGCTTCCTCTATCTCTGATGCATCTAAAACTGTTAAAAATTACCAGTTAACTAGAGATAGATTACCTAGATCTATTATACCTAATAGAAAGTATCAATCTGCTAATGTTGTTGAATATACTCTTCTTACTGCTGATGTTGTGTCACATCCTTACACTCTTGAGACTTATGAACAAGCCATTAATTGCCCTGATGCTAAGAAATGGATGATTGCTATGCATGATGAAATTGCTTCTATGAATGCTAACAATGCTTGGACTTTATGTGATAAGCCTAAGAAATCTAAGCTCATACAGTGTAGATGGATATATAAAATAAAAGAAGGAACAAATATAGATGAACCAACCAGATTTAAAACAAGATTAGTTGCTAAAGGTTTTACACAGAAAGAAGGACTTGATTATAATGATATCTTTGCTCCTGTGGTTAAGTATAAAACTCTTAGACTTTTGCTTGCTATGGTTGCTGTCTATGATTGTGAATTAGAACAGATGGATGTTAAAACTGCTTTTTTGCATGGTGACTTAGTTGAAACTATATACATGTCTCAACCAAAAGGTTTCATTGATAAAGATAGACCTAATGTTGCATGCGTGCTTAAAAAAATCTATTTATGGTCTAAAACAATCTCCACGACAGTGGAACTTGAAATTTGATGCATGTATGACCAAAATGGGATTTATAAGAAGTGAATATGATACATGTCTTTACTTTAAGAACATTAAAAAGCATGTTCCCTTGTATGTTTTGTTATATGTTGATGACATCTTGATTATTTCTTCTTCTAAAGCTCTTATCACTGGTGTTAAACATGATCTTAAGAAAAAATTTGATATGAAAGACCTAGGTAATGCTAAAAAAATATTAGGCATCACTATAATTAGAGGTAGGCCTAATAAATCCATGTTGTTATCCCAAACTGACTATGTTCAGAAAGTGTTAGCTAAATTTCATATGGAAAAAGCTAAGCCTGCCCCTGTCCCCTTTGGAGGGCACTTAGAACTATCTAAGAAAGACTATCCTACTTCTCTTGAAAGTAAAGAAAAAAATGACAAATGTGCCTTATGATATTGCTGTTGGTTCTTTGATGTATGTTATGCTATGCACTAGACCATATTTAGCTTTTGGTATTAGTGTCTTGAGTAGATACATGTTAAATCCTGGTCTGCCACATTGGGATGCTATGAAATATATGTTGAGATATTTGAATGAGACTAAGAATAAATGTCAAGTGTACAAAGAACATAGCTCTACTAATGATCTGTGTGGCTATGTTGACTCTGACTATGCTAGTAATAAGGATAATAGGAAATCTACTACTACTCTGTTTTTTACTTGGACAGGGAATTGTATTTCATGGAAATCACAACAACAGTCTGTGGTTGCCTTATCTTCAACTGAGGCTGAATATATGGCTGCCACTGAGGTTGCCCAAGAAGCCACTTGGCTAAAAGGTTTGCTTGAAGAAATAGAAAATAGATCCTATGTACCTGTTATTAATATTGATAGTCAAAGTGCTCTTTATCTCTGCAAAGATCCCATGTATCATGAAAGAACTAAACACATTGATGTTAGGTTTCACTATATTAGAAAGAAAGTGAAACATAAACAAATACTCGTACAAAAGATCAAAGGTGACTTGAATCCTTCTGATTTTGGTACTAAGATTGTAACTGCTGATAAATTTGCTTATTGCAGGAATTTTCTACATATCTATGATGTACACTGAGATATGTAGGACCATGGGTTGATGAAGGACATGAGAGCCACCAATCCACTACTGGAAGATAGAACTGTGGTGTCTATTGTTTAGGAGGGCATATTGTTATGTTAGTAAACAATAGATCATGTACTTAGAGTTACTACAACTTCTTTACTTGTACCATTCATACCCTTATACACATATATATGAATGCTTATATATTAGTTGGTGACTTAGGACTTGTTGGATAACATACAAGGGCACTTAAGATGTTAAGTGATATCCTAATGTGATTCCAACATAACCTAAGATGCTCTAATATGTGTGGTGATCATGTATATTGTGCCATTATGGGAAACTTAATAAGTTTCGGCTATTATGTGTAATATTTGTATATCTTGTGCTTGCAGATGTAAATCCGTGCTTGTTGGGCCTTTTCTCCTCTGGGCTTGACTTGGTCCATCTCCACTTGGATTAATGAAGGCACGTGACTCCTTCACGTGTTGTTGCCGTCTCCTCTTTAACCCTAGGTATATAAGCTTCTTAAGGGGGCTTGTGTGGCACTGTAGAAGTCTCGGCTGATTCCTTGAGTTCCTCTCCTCCAAGAAAGCGAGAGAAAGAAAAAGAGAGAAGAAGAGAGAAAGTGAGAGATCTTGTGTGATTTGTTGGGAAAGAATAGATTACGAACACAAGCTTCACTAGAAGCTTGGTTCTGGTTGCGTTGACATCATCTGTCTTCTCTTATCTTGCTGTTCTTGTTTAGTTTCTCTTTGTTAGGGTTTGTTTTCGATCTTGTATTGAGTTGATGTAGCTTGTACGTCAAACGTTCTATCTACCTAGTGGATTGGGACGGATTTCCCCTCCTGAAATCCCGCAGAGTAGGGTTTATACCCGAACTGCGTCACCAAGTTCTTTGTGTTTTTTTGGCTTAAAATCGTTTATCTAGCAAGATCACTCTAGATTTGTTGTATTTGTTGAGAATCGTTACATATGTAGTTTTATCATTGTCTTATAGTGTAATTCTAGCTAATCGAGTCAAACATTGAAATGCTCAAATTCGGCTCATTTAAAAATAAGTTGAGTCTGAGTCAATACTACTTTTGACAATTACCTACAATTAATGCGATACTTATTCCTTAAATTTCATCTCATACATTCTACTTCTCAATTGAATTTGCTTTTTATTTTGTTACTTGCCAATTAATCTCAAAAGTGAAGCCCCCCCCCCCCCCCCCCCCCCCCCCCCGACTAAGTTGAATAATCTACTTATCAAATCTAATACATACATAGTCTTCGTGATTCTACACCCGATTACTACAACTGATCTCGACATCTCGTCACACTTGAGCTATTAAAAACACAAGTTTTGGCTCAAGTTTGATTTGAATTACCACTCATCAACCAAAATGAGTTTCAATTATGACAGATATGAATTCGGACCAAACACATTTAACCCTTTTTCTTCTCAATGTTGATGAATTAATAAAGTTTTGACTCTATTTTAACTTGAATGACCACTCATAAAAAAATAGATTTCAATTATGACGGATTTGAAATTGGATCCACTGCATGTAACTTTCACTTTTTCCAATGTTGGTATTTTATTGAATTGTTGGCTTAATTTTGATTTGAATGACCACTCATCATCCAAAATGATTTTCAATTATGACGGATTTAAATTTGGACCCTACACACTTGACCCTTGTTCTTCTCAATGTTGATGAATTATTAGAGTTTTGACTTCATGTTAATTTGAATGGCCACTCATCAAAAAGTGAGTTTCAATTATGACGGAGTTGAATTCAGACCCAACACATTTGACCCTTGTTCTTCTTAATGTTGATGAATTATTAAAGTTTTGACTTCAGGTTAATTTGAATGATCACTCATCAAAAAGTGAGTTTCAATTATGACGAATGTGAAATTGGATTCAATGTATGTAACTTTCACTCTTCTAAATGTTGGTATTTTATTGAAGATTTGGATTTGTTTTTATTTGAATGACCAATCATTCATCAAACAAGTGAGTTTTAATAAATATGGATTTGAATTTGGACCCAATTCATTTAACCCTCACTCTTTCTAACGTTGGTGACTTATTGAAGTTCTGACTCGTGTTGATTTGAAGTCCACTCATCAAACAAGTATGTTTCAATTATGACAAATTTGAATTTGAATCCAATGTATTCAACCCTCACATACTCTTTCCAACTATGATGAATGATTAGGTATGTGCAATGAAATCAATGTTCTCGATTGGTCTCTTATGTTTGATGATGTTTTGCAAGGTATATCGTCACTTGTATATATTATCTTCATTGGGCCTTCACATACGCAAACTGACAATATCTATCCATGGTGGACAACATTTATACCATTAATATGACTTGCACGAGGGTAAGATGAATGCATTGTTTGCTAAAGTACAAGAATCGTATTGAAAGAATGTGAAACATGCCTTTGGATTTTTAGATGCTCGAATACTCGATTTGCTAATGTGAAGAACTCAGCACTTGTGACCTTGGTTTCATCGAAAAATTCATGAGAGCTTGCATAATACTACACAATATGACCATGGAGGATGAACGAGGCACATACACGGTGTATTATGAACTGTCTAGTTTAATTTGAGCAACCATACAATATTGACAATACATACGTGTTTGAGATACCAAATTATATGGCATATTACATAACCAATCGTGTCCAATTTCAAAATATTAGTACACATGAACAATTGAAAGATAACTTGATTCAATGTGTATTAGAAAATGGAAATGTCCGAACATACTCATATTGAAAATTAATAGTTTTATGTATGTTTTCGTACATATATGTGTATTAGTGTGTTTGTATTTTAATGTTTTCATCTTTAACTTTATAATGTATTTTTTTCCGATGTATCCATATGTTTTTATTTTGTAATGGAACGTTTGAACAAAAATCTCTCTTATTATTAATTTATTTATTCATATGCTATATAATTTTTGAATAAATATAAGTATAAATTTTACAATATAAAATATTAAAAATATACACTAATATGTTTTACTACGTAGTTATAAAAAAATGAGAGTTAAAAACCACATGTGGAAAAACCTAATATCTTTTTCCAGGAAAAGGAAAAACACAAGACGATTAAAACGGGGATATTCAACATTTATGTTATTATGATATAGCAGTTCAGATAAGCCATTCCAAAGGAGCTGTGCAAAACCTTCCTTCTCCCCTTCTTGCAGCGACAAAGTCTTCCCCGCTGAGCCCAAATGAGTGCTCTCCCAATTCCTATGTGTGCTTGCAGAGTCTCCAAACCAGGCGCTCCAATTCTCTCCTTCCATTCTTCACCGCTACACTTCAAAACCCAAAATCACCAACGCTCGCCCTTTCCGTACACCCACCTAAACCATCGGCCTGACTCACTTCCCACACCCACATTCATACCCAAGAGGAGGTTACTCTGTACACCACCTTCTGGTAAACATGTCAGAGAAGACTATCTAGTGGTACTTCTTTCTCCCTTTCGTGTCACCCATTTCATGGTCTTTTGACCAATTTGATTTTTCGAGTTGGAAATTTTCTGGGTATGTTTGGGAATTAGGTTTATTCTATCTATGTTTAAAATTTGTTGTTTTCTTTTGCCAGAAAAAGTTGTCTGCTAGTGAAATTCAGGAGCTTATTAAGGGGGAGAGAAATGTGCCTCTTATCATTGATTTTTATGCTACATGGTGCGGACCCTGCATTCTCATGGCTCAAGAGCTTGAAATGGTATATGCATTTGTTTCAGATTTGTTTTTTTTTGTTTTTTTTGGTAAATTCGGATACCACCCGGTTCGATCGGCTTAGCCGCTCTACGTCCGGATCGGGTAGAAAGTCGTGACCCATTGCTGGGATACCCTCCCAATATCAATTTTTCCATACATGTCGCCAGGAGGATTCGAATGTTTCAGATTTGTTATTGGTCATACATTGTGCTTCTGTTTCAGTTCCTTCTGTTTTATTTTGGATGCGTTACCTTCGATGCTTTCCTCATTTATGTTAGAATTTCCTAATCTTATCTGATATACGAAGGAATACGTTTGTATCTTGTGAAAATGAAGGTCATAAGCTTTCTTCTATCCAGGAACTCATCGCTAGTTGTACTAAGTAGTACAGCTTATGGTGTGATTTGTGCCAACTACAACACTGTTTCAAGAATCATAGCGTATACTATAATTATATGATTGTAAAAGGCACATTGACAACAGTTCTTGGTTTATACCTTAGTGGCTTCATCAGAAACTTGGTATATTCCTATTACAGTTTCTTCTGTAAAGACTTCTCTTGCTAATGAACCTGCTTATGTGAATACATTTTGTATCAATAACTAGCAAAAACTTAACTCCAAATGGGATTGGTTGTGGTTTCCGAAGTAGCATTTGGCATTTTGGTTTCTTGGCATTGTTAATCATCCTATCCTTGAATTTATGCTTAATCAGTTTCATCATCTAACTTTATTTGACTGCAAAGGCCTTAATGTGTGTTTACAGTGGAAAAAAGATTAAGCACATCATCAAATTGTTCTCTCTGTTTTGACTTTGAAGCATAAGGTCTTTATTTTCTTTGCAAGTAGAAAGTGATGAGTTAGAGGCTTATATACGATTAAGCCTTGAAAAATCAATAAATAGTTTCGGGAGTAGAAACTATGATTTCGATGGAAGAGTAACCTAAAATATATGATAAAGTCTTAGCATAAGGGAAAAATCTTAAGTGTCTGCTTCAGTGGTGCTCTTATGGTTTGTCTTTGTCTGTCATGCCCTTAGCATAAGTTGGTCGTTTGATGCGTGTTTGGGTGACTTGGTGAGTTGGTCTTGCTATAATAATAAAATGCTGCATACATGTGGGTTTATCACCACAACTACAATGAGATACACTGCCTAAAGTCTTGTTGATTCTTATGTTTCTGAATCAGTCTGTGTATGTTTATATTTCATAGAAGAAACAAATATTGTACCCGCCCAACGTAGGGAATGAAGCACTTATTTTTAACCGACTGTTAGAGAGTTAGGGACTATAGGAATAAAGAACTTATTTTAAGTCTGCTACACCGATTCTAATATCACTAGGAGTCCTTATCTAGTTAGGGAACTAAAATTAAACTCGAATAATTTTAGGAAATCTAACAAAAGGGAAACAAAATAAAATAAATAAGTCTGAAAACTGTAGTGCTGCTTTACATCAGAAGATCTAATTGTAAAATGGTCTTTTGAGACCTGCTGGCGCGAGAGCTGGGTGAAAATACATTTAGACAATCACGGTGAATTTGAATATATAAGCTGTAAGCAAGAAATATAGCAGGTGTGCCCGTAAGGATGTAGTCGGCATTGATGCCAAAAGGGCCAAAACTATTAACCTTAACTTCTACAGGAAGCAAAGAAAAGAGCTACATTACTTTCTTTAGAAGTTATGTTGAGTCGTAAATTTCCTGTTGATATCATTTTGCTTTGCTCGTGCATGATTGCATATAAAACACAGGTGAAGTCTATTGTTTTTAATTAATGTACAGAAGAGTTGTCTCTTTGACATAGATCTGATGAACTTGGGCTGCTTTGATAGTTGGAATTCCTTATATTTGGTTGCAGTATGTACACAAACTGTTCACCACTATGTATTGATTTGTTTCAAATTACTTGCAGCTTGCTGTGGAATACGAGAATAATGCTCTAATTATAAAGGTTGATACGGATGAGGAGTTCGAATTTGCTCGTGATATGCAGGTACTTTCTGCTTCTCTTTGTTCACCTTCTCTTTTAGGACTACACTGACTTCGTTGTCCCAAGTTAATATACATATCTATTTACTTTCTGTAGTTTTGGCTTGGATAATAATGCTCCCTTCTCTCACAGGAAAAAAAAAACATAATGTAGAAATGTCTTAAAGAATAATATTAGGATTCAATGCTATTTTCACTTATTTTATCAATCATTTTTATAGGATCATCATATAATTTAAAATGGAGTAAGATATACAGTTTTAAATAAATTTTTTTGGAATAACTAAATTATATCATTTATCACTCCATGTTGTTTCTTGGAGTGTATTCCTCACTGTCTTCGTTAGATATGTGCTTATTCATCACGAAGAGACTGAACCAAGATGTATGTTTTCAAGGTACGAGGCTTACCAACATTGTACTTCGTCAGCCCAGATCCAAATAAAGATGCAATTAGGACAGAAGGGCTCATTCCTTTACAAATGATGAGGAATATTATCGACAACGAATTGTAAAATGGGCAAACACACGAATCTCCAAGGTCAACACCGCTCGGCTCCTCGGGGTTTTATCCATGTATGAGTAGTGCTATCTGGAAAACCTAGTTTAGTTACAGGGAGAATTTTGTGAGCAGAACAAAGTTATGATTTTAGTCCTAGAAAACGCAACATCGGCAAGTCATCCTTCATCCCTACTTGGACCCATTTAATTAGAAAACATATGATGAAATATATTTTGTTTTTGATTTGTTTCGATTTCTTTTGATTAACAGTTCCTTGCATCTTTTGAGTGTTTGAGCTTCTAGACTGTTATGATTTCGATCCACAAAACTCATGTCCTAATAACCATTGTTAGACTTTTCATTGTGTTTCAAAAATGCAAAATACCACCCTCATAATTGCATATATACCACCTACTCTATAAACCTTTTAAGCAATCAAGTTATTGCACTGCTCTTGGCATGCTTTATTAATCAGTAGTCATATAGTAGATGTTAGGAGTTAGGAGTTAGGAGGACGTGAAGCACAAAGGATGCTCAAACAAAGCAAGAAGACATGTCAAATGTGCAATCAAAGTAGGTCATATAACCAAATAAAGATGATGCCTATGAGCATTCTTGTTCAAATAAAGATACTCACAAGTGCGAGCGTAGACCATTCCCGCCTTTCTCGAATAAAGATGCAGTGGTCATTCTTAGCCGAGACACCTAGACATTCTTATCTAACACGATTAAAAACACAAGGCTCAAGGTTGGGATGGCGTCTTCTAGTATGATTTCTCGAGTCCCATCTCATTAATCTATTTTTCTCCTCGGGTAGTAGTGTCAACACTACTTTGAGCTCTTGATGTTATTTCTCCTGGTTTCGCTCTATTTATGCCTCTTTGCGATATTTTGAATAATCTTTATGATTTATTTACATATTAAGAATATAAGAACTTGATTTGCTGAGGAAACCCTCTTTGTGCACCATTCTGTTGAAGATGAATTTTTTGCTTGTCATAGTGTATCGACGGACCGATCGACACACCAAGGATCTTCCTACGGTTAAAGAAGTCAAGGTCAAGACGAAGATGAGTGAGATTCGAGAGTGAAGTGAATAATACATCCGGAAGCGTGCAAGAGTGATCGACATGCAGTAAAGCCGATTGACCTTGTGATCCTCCTTGCACATGACTTGCAAATGACTTGTAGTTGAAGAGTTGAGGTCAAGGACCAAATTTTGGACCGGGCCCAACAACTTGGCCGAGTAAGGCCAATCGGCCCTATAGAGTGACGAGCCCAATTCGACGATATTTATACTTCTCCTTTTATCCCTTTTGTTTTGGGCTGGATTTTCAACCCGTCCACTAGGATGGGTTTTTTTTCTTTTAGATTGATCTTATCGTGTTGGAAGATATGAATTGGTAGTTAGATAATATCTTATCTTATTAATTAGAAGATGGATCTAAGAAGTTAGGTTAGTTTCTCTCCCTATAAATAAGGCTTGCAACCATTAGGTTATATCATCTTCTTTTCAGCAATTTATGAGTTTCAGCCACCGGTGTTTGCCCTTAAGGCCGGTCGGACTTACTATCCTAGACCAATTGACTAGATCGTTATCGAGTCTTTAATAAAACATTTGAGTTTTGTCTGGCTAACTCTCATCTTTTTCTAGGGTTTGAAAAGACCAACTACATTAATCTATGATCTTGAATTGATTATATACGTTGGATGTATGTCCGTATAAGTTATGGTAGTTAGTGGATTATTCCTTACAAAATGCAAGAGCCGAGTTTGCGATCTTTCTTTGCTTAATCTTCAAGGTGTTGATGGAAAAATGCAAGATCCGAGTCAATCATACCTCCATGTTGAGTTCGATGTGAAGAATAGGCACCGTCTTGGGTACGTGACAATCAACTGATGTGACAACCATTGATGTATGCCAAGAAATGTTCTAACCATGTGATAATAAGACAAAGTTGTTTCCAAACACAACTAGACTTGCATTCACTTGAAATATTGACAATTGAAATCTATCTTATATGCATGTTGTGGTGATTTCAACTATGAAATTTCTTTATTGTTTGATTTCTTATTCTCAATTATTCTACCTTCAAATTGTTTGGTTTCGATTCCTATAAAGATCGATACAAACTTTCTTCTTTCTTTCTCCCTTATTTTTTTACGTTGTTTCCGAGAAGATCGATCAATATCACCCCTTAAGGCCAATCAGCCTAACTCAGGCCTTTTACCCTCTTTGCTTTGATTTTGTTTTTGGTTTGCAATTTATTTATTTCTGATCAAATTTTGTATCTTTGGCTGATCAACTCTACTGAGCCGATCGGCCATCCTTTGTTTTTTTGTTTGCTTTGTTTACTTTTGTATATATTCAATTTATCGTTTATTTTGGTTTTTTAATTAATTCTTCAAAGCAAGACATTGTTTACATATGTTCGATCCTAACTCCCTATAATATAGTGGGTCTTGCAATTTTTTGTAAGATTTGAGCCTCACACTTCATCCTTCGTCAAATTTTCGCACTAAATTTGCGATATTCTGTCAAATATGTATTTGAGCCATCTCAGAATATGATATTATGATTGCCGTATTGTCTTTTGGGCCAATCGAAGTGCAATGCGACTAAATTTGTTCCTTTTCAAGTACAATGGAACCTCACTATAGCGACCAGGTCTTTAATAAACCCAAACGTCACTAGGCTAGAGACCACACAGTGAGTTCCATTAGTTAGTCTGACAACAAATTCACATGTAGGACCTTGCAACAAGAAGCACGAAAAAATTATATGAAAAAAAAACATTCAACCTTAGTTAACAAACATTACCAAAACCATTTAATGTATGCAGCCACATAATAAAATAACATAACTTTACACTAGCAGCCTTTAACATGCATTTGCCACAAACTTACAATGCCATTTTCATGTGAGCGTACACATCCGCCTACATGCGGTTTAACAAATACAAATAAGATTTCGGTATAAACCATTAGCTAACGATCCTTAGGCTATCGTCAAGGAATATCAAACAACACATAATCATCAATCATATATATAATTTATTATGCGAAGACAACATATGAAACATATAAACAATTCACCATATAATTACAAGAATTTCTCATAATGATATATATGGGTTATATACTTATCAACCCAACTTTCCTTAGCATGGTCATATTTATATCGACCGGTCCTATCGCGAGTATCGTGAATATTCCCATAGGCAAGTGTTGCACATCTTAAGTCATGTTGGCAGTATGATATATATGATATATATATATATATATTCGTCCCATCGTGACTAATGACTACCCCTTCAAAGATATATAGCCGACCCATCGTGACTAACGGTTCGCTTTAATGATATATAGACATCCTATCGTGACTAATGACACCTGCTTTAATGATATATTGCCGCCCCATCGTGAATAGAGACATTCACTTTAAGAGTGTAAAATCGTGTAAGTGTAACCACATTTGTGCACACCACACCCGATAACTTAATTCAAGACAAACATCACTTGTCAATGAAAATGTGGTGTATTGTGTAAGACCTTTATACCATAACAATTATATATAACTTTATATAGTGAACTACCACATGTGTTGCTGATATTTATCATTTAACATATCATCTATCAACATATACCATATTCATGATATACACGACATATTTATAAAACATGCAAGCATATATTACTCAACATGCTAGCAAACAAGTGACCCATCAGCTGGGTTAATCAGCAGAAAAGTTAACTAAGTAAGTCACGAGGACTTGCCTTGAATTTGTTCCAACCATCGATATTATTAATCAATAGGTTCATGATTTCCAAAATCCTATAAATTCTTTCCATATAATTTTATTAGCTCTACGACACTTCTCGTAATCTAAATTTATTAAATTTCTACTTTAATTAATGAATTAAATATTATTAGTGTAACATTTTGCCCAAAGACATGAATAGACAATGATCAACATAATAAATATATGAGCCTAATGAAATTCCTAATTTTCCATTCAAACGACCCTAAGATCAATTTAAGTCATATCGCAATAGGAAAAACGAATAAATTCATAACTTATTCGTTACTAACCCGATTAACGATATGAAAGACTATACGGATTCCCGACGATGTGAGGAATAAGAGCATCACATCAAACATCGCTTCCGATGAATCGTAATGGTCCTCGGCATTCCATTATCGGTCAAAACAGAGGTTTAGCCAAAACATTATCAAACGAAAAATAAATTGATACCAGGATAAGGAGAACATGATAAGGATTTTGGTGGTACAAGAAGATTTGAAATCGGACCGAAGATGAATGACTTGTGGAAGGTTGAAGATGAGTTGATACGTACGTTTCTTTGTAAATTCTTTTACCGGGTTGAGTTTCATCCCCTTACTGATCGTATATACTTCTTGTAAATATTATTGGTTCATATTTAAACTTGTAATAGGATGTATAGGTTTTTTGAAGCATGCAAGACACATCTCATGTAATAGCTCTAAGTTAGGTTTTTGTGTGATATGCTCAAATATATGCTATAGGTGGCTCTTGAATCTTATGTTGTTAATTAGATGAGAAAGCATCTAATTGAGGTAGCTTAGATTCATAGAGATGATGTAACATATTTGAGGTGGATCATTCAACACTAGTTTACTTGGTTGTTTTACGGTTTGTTTACAAACTGTTGGGCCTTGTTATGTTTGTTGGGCCTTTGATCTGTTTAAGGCTTCATCCGTTTCAATCTGAACTGGGTTTAGCTTGGTCTGGTTCGACAACAAATAATGAATCTGTTGGTTCATTAATCAAAACGACAAGCTTCAAGTAATACCCTGAGGTATATATTTATACTACATAACGAAGCTGCCGAAACCCTAAGAGAGAACATAGTTGTAGCTCACAATCGGCTAGGCTTTTCTTCTTCGATCAAAGAGAGGTTTGAGAGAGAAGAGAAGAGGAGGTTGCTGTGGTGTGTTCCAAGTCGTCATTCACCTTGGATCTGGGCTACTCCGGCTAGAGTCTTCAACAAGAAGATAACAAAGCTTCGATCGGAGCTTTGTTTAGCCATATTGGGGCTATTTTGTTTCCTATCTTTGTCTATTCGTCATTCATGTTCTTTGTAACCTAGTTTAGAGCTTTCTCTCTGAGTAGCCTTGCATGCTTCTAAGATCTACTCCTATTGTAACCTGTCTTGAATGCTTAGTGAAATATGGGACTGGATCTCCCCTCTTGAGGTTCCGCAGACGTAGGGTTTTAATACCTGAACTGCGTAAACAACTCTTGTGTCGATCTTGCTTTATATTGTTAAGTCTATGTTTTATTATCAAGATAGAGAATTACAAAGTGGTATTAGAGCATATTTTGTGTTTTTTCTTTCTCTTGCTAAACATACTAGAAAGACTTCCGCTGTCATCTTATTAAGTCAGATCCTATGTGTTGTTGTTTCAATTTTCTTAGTGTGTTTAGGTTACGTAGACTGTCCCTTGTTATTCTATATTTTTCATAAAAGAAACTTACGTGTGTTTTTGTTTCTAAAATGACATAATCTTCCATGAGGATGAAACCCTTCGATGGGTCCAGTGATTTCACCATGTGACAGGTGAAAATGAGAGCAGTTTTGACAAAGAAAAAAATGTCAAAAAGCTATCACTGGAGAATATCTTGCTATGACGTCTGAGGAAAGAAAGCATGAAATGGATGAGCAAGCCCATGCTGAAATAATGATTAGGTTAACTGACAATGTGGCTCGTCAGGTTGTAAGTTTCACTACTGTCAAATCTTTGTGGGATGTTCTTGAAAAACATTATTTGAAAAAATCTCTGCCATCTAGAATATCTCTCTTACATAGATTGTTTACCTTTAAAATGGATACTGACCCGAAGTAAAAACTCGGATAGATTTCTTAAAATGAATCAGGACTTAGCTAGATGTGATGATGAGATTAAGGAAACTCACCTTGCTGTCTTGTTATTAAGTTCTTTACCTGCTCAGTTTGACACTCTTAGTGATGTTATTCAATTTAGTTCAGAAAATTTAACTCAAGAAAAAAAATTATAGAAGTTATAACTAAAAAGAATGAAATCCTAAAAGTGTTTAGAAATAAAACAGATAAGAAATCGGATGTTAAAGTTGAAGTTCTATGGCCAAAGGTAGTAGCGAAAAGAATAAGAAAAAGAAGAAGGACAAATATGAAAAAGAAAAATCTAGAAACTCTGATCTTGACAAAACATATAAAAAATGTTACTACTATGAGAAACTTAGACAGTATGCAAATGAATGTAGTAAGAATACAAAGGATGAAGCTAATAATAGTAAGAATCCTGATGGAAAAGTATCTCTCTTTGAAAAAATTCAAATAGATTATCCCTGTGAACCGCTTAAGTGTAACATCCGGAATTTCTATTCCGGCCCGAGAGCGTTTTATCGACCTTCCTGCGTTAGCGGCTCAGTATTTCCGCAGGCACGAGGTGCTGAGTGCCGGGATTTGTTCCCAAAATCCCGCGCCAACCCTTCGTTTTCTCCTTTTTGCTTTCTGACCCCTCGGTCTCTGGAGTGAGGAGATATATGGGACAACTGACCCTTGGGTCTCCCCACCCCTTTTTGCAGCTCATTTTCCCTCCCTCTCTCTCACTTGGCTTTTCATTCACGTTCATTATCTTCCCTCTTCCTCTCTTCTCTCTCTTTTCTCTTCTTCCACCTTTGGAGCTCTTGCATGTGTGGACTGCAATAGAGGAGAATCAGATCCAGTGTGGTAAGCTTCTTCCTCTTTCTTCCTTCTCCTCCTTGGTTGTTTACCCTTTCTTCTTCCCTTCTTTACCCATGGCCATGGATGAAGCTCTTGAGAAGCTTTTTTCCTCAAATCCTTGCATGTGCTTGTTCTTAGCTCGATTAGGCCGTGAAGAGGAGTCTAAGATCAGAGGTTGGTGTTTGGAGAAGACCCAGCAAGAAGAGGAGGACATTGGAGCCAAGGATCCACAGTCGAAGACAACGTTCTGCTGCTCAAACCGCGGGGGCGGATCAAGGTCACCGCAGGGGCAGCTCAAGACACCGCAGGGGCGGCACTAGGGCGCAGGGGCGGCGCCAGGAGACCGTAGGGGCGGTGACTGGGTTTTCGCAGGGGCGTCAGCTTGACTCCGCGGATGCGTTTCTTCGACAGTAGGTTCCTCTTCTCCCTTTCTCTTCGCTCCTTCCTGAGCTTTGAGGTTATATCATGTTAGTAGCATGCCTAGGATGGCCTAGAGTAGCTTGAGACAAGGCCGAGGTAGAGGCCGTGGTGGAGGTACCCATGAGACCAGAGGCACACAGGCCAGGGTATTTGAGTTGAGGAGTGTCGTTTATCCAGCGGCGCCGGCAGCCACAGGTGCTATTCAGATTCACGGCTTTTCGGTCAGAGTTTTATTTGATACGGGTGCTACGCACTCTTTTATATCGGATAATTGTGTAGCTAGGTTGTCCTTAGTTACGGTAGAGGGGAAACCCTTCATTATACGGTTACCCGATGGAGGTAGGGTTAGTGGTACCCGAGGGGTACGCGGTTGTCCCATTCGTTTGGGAAACCAAGATTGGTTAGCCGACTTCTATGTCATGCACTTAGTGCATGAAGAAGTCATCCTTGGGATGGATTGGATGGACCGCCATCGAGCCATTTTAGACATCAGCCGGAGGACCGTGACGGTTACCACGGAGGCAGGGCACGAGGTAATTTTCCGAGGTTGGGAGCTCGGGAAGGCCGGTGCAGTCATTAGCGCGGTCCGAGCTGCAAGACTTATTCGGCAGGGATGCGAGGCCTTCTGGTGTTATGCCATGAAGGAGGAGGCGGGACCAACGCTAGAGGAGATTCTCGTGGCATGCGAGTTCGAGGACATTTTTGGGGAGCCACCCGGGCTACCACCGCAGAGGAGCATTGATTTTGCTATTGAGTTGGAGCCCGGCACGAGGCCGATCTCCAAGGCTCCATACCGCATGGCGCCGATCGAGATGTTGGAGCTAAAGAAGCAACTCGAGGAGTTAGCCGAGAGGGGTTTCATACGCCCGAGCGTTTCCCCTTGGGGTGCACCGGTCCTCTTCGTCAGGAAGAAGGACGGATCTTTGAGGCTATGCATTGATTACCGGGAGTTGAACAAAGTCACCATCAAGAACAAGTACCCGTTGCCGCGCATTGATGATTTGCTGGACCAGTTACAGGGAGCCTCCGTGTTTTCACGTATTGATTTGAGGTCGGGATATCACCAGCTGAGGGTGAGAGAGGAGGACGTGCCGAAGACGGCATTCAAGACGAGATACGGCCATTATGAGTTTGTCGTGATGTCATTTGGGCTCACGAATGCACCCGGCGTCTTCATGGAGTTGATGAACGGCTGCTCGTTTAGTATCTTGAAGAAAGTAGGCCTGCCTGCACAAAGCCGATCTATGGATAGAAAGAAAGATGCAAGAAAGAAAATCCAAAAGAAAGAATATACTTTGAGAGTATGAGATAGGCGGACGGAGAGTACGAAGCCTAGCGCTTCGCAGGTGAAGGTGCAGGAGCTCAAGAGTTGTGTGGGGTTCGGTAAGTAAGCCGAGTTCCGCTAGGAAGGAAGAAGGCTCGGGCAGAGGTCAGGCTAGACCTTGGAAGCCAGGAGTGGAAAAAGATCAGAAGAACGAGAAGATAAGCTTTCACTAGTGAGGGGTGCAGATGAGCGAGGCTATGGGAGTAAGGGGGACCTTCGCTTCATTAGAAATTGGACCCAAACTTTCTTTCTTCTCCTGCTCCGCTCTGAGAAAGTCACCGGGCTTGGGTACGATCTAACTAAAATGATTCCACATTCCAGAAAGAACCGGACCGGACTCTTTTTTTAAGAGGGAAGGAGCCAGAATCGAGAGAAAAAAAGGTTTGGGCCCTCTGTTCTTGCAGGTGGAAGCGTGTGAAAAGATGCCCTGAAATCGCACGGTTAGGGCAGCGAACCGACGCTCAGACTTCTTTGATTACTCGGACTTCTCGATGCCTCTCGAGGCATCTGAGAATGATTCGAGCCGTATGAAGGGAAACTCTCACGTACAGTTTGTTTATTTTGTGGGGAGGAAGGAGCCCGACAGGGTCCCCCAACTGACTTGGCTCCGAAGACGGGGGGAATTTAGAAGAGATGAGGAGACCCAGCAGCTGCCGGTCGGGGCGGGGATAAGCTTCCTTCTTCACAAACCTTCCCCCCCTCCCCCCAAAAAAAAAAACGACCCTATAGCGTTACCGCTTCGCGTTCTTTCTATTCCATCCCATTCTATTCCGGGATAGGCAGCTGCTTGCTTTCTGATAGCTGCAGCTGCGACAACTCCATATCTATCTGGTATCTTCATCGACTTCTTGGACCAGTTCGTGGTGCTATTTATTGACGACATCTTAGTCTACTCCCGGAGTAGGGAGGAGCATGAGGCACACCTGAGGACGGTACTTCGAGTCCTCCGAGATAGAGAGCTTTACGCTAAGCTCTCTAAGTGTGAGTTTTGGATGTCCGAGGTGGCATTTTTGGGACATATCGTTTTCACCGAGGGTGTCATGGTCGACCCGGCGAAGATAGAGACTGTTTCCTCATGGCCGCCTCCTAGGATGGTCAAGGAGGTGCGTAGTTTCTTGGGCTTAGCGGGTTACTACCTCCGTTTTGTCGAGGGTTTCTCCGTGATAGCACGACCGCTCACTTCCTTGCTGAGGAAGTCCACCAGGTTCGTCTGGTCCGAGCCTTGCTAGCGCAGCTTTGAGGAGCTGAAGAGGAGGTTGACCTCCGCTCTTGTGTTAGCCCAACCTGAGGGCATAGAGGACTTTGTGGTATATAGCGACGCCTCCAAGCTAGGCTTGGGGTGCGTTTTGATGCAGAGAGGTAGGGTTATTGCGTACGCTTCTCGGCAGCTGAAGCCGTACGAGGAGAATTACCCTACCCAGGATCTTGAGCTAGCGGCAGTGATTCATGCCCTGAAGATCTGGCGACATTACTTGTACGGGGCTACGTGCCAAATCTTCACAGACCATAAGAGTCTGAAGTATATATTCACTCAGCGGGAGTTGAATAACCGTCAGAGGAGATGGTTGGAGCTGATTAAGGACTTTGACTTAGAGATTTTGTACCATCCGGGGAAGGCGAACGTAGTTGCCGATGCTTTGAGTAGGAGGACACCTCGAGAGGAGGCTATATCTTGGCTTACGGTTTAGCCACAGTTGCAGAGGGATTTGATATAGTTGGAGTTGGATATCCGGTTCCCGGATACGGATTGTTGTTTGTCCGAGATAGAGGTATTACCTGACCTGTCCGGAGAGATCCGGAAGAAGCAGGAGGGATGTCCCATTTTGATGAGGATCCGGGACAGGATGTCCCGAGGAGAGGCACCGCAGTTTATCACAGGAGCAGACGGGCTATTGAGACGCTAGGGACGTATTTGTGTACCATCGGACCAGGAGTTGAGAGAGCGGATTTTGCATGAGGCACATTCCACACCTTACTCAATGCTCCCAGGCACGAGTAAGATGTACCAGGATATTAGGAGATTTTATTGGTGGGGCGGCCTCAAGCCCGATGTAGCTAGATATGTGGCCCGATGCGCGACCTGCCAACAAGTCAAGATCGAGCACCAGAGACACGGAGGAGATCTTCACCCACTGCTCGTGCCGCAGTGGAAGTGGCAGGACATATCCATGAATTTCGTTACCGGTCTGAGACCGAGTGGAAGCTTCGACGTGATATGGGTAGTAGTAGATCGGTTAACGAAGACCGCGCGTTTCATCCCTATACGGGAAACGTGGCCGGTGAGTCGTTTAGCCAAGGAGTTTACCCGTCAGATTGTGAGATTACATGGAGTACCGAGGACCATCATCTCGGACAAGGACGGGCGTTTTACCTCGAGGTTCTAGCAGCAAGTACACGCCGCCCTAGGTTCGAGTCTTCATTTCACCACCGCATACCATCCACAGACCGACGGCCAGTCTGAGCGGACTATTCAGACCTTAGAGGATATGTTACAAGCATGTGCACTAGATTGAGGTCAGGTATGGCCAGACCATCTCCCGTTGGTCGAGTTTTCATATAATAACAGTTGGCACGCGTCGATTGGGATGACACCGTATGAGGCATTGTATGGATGGAGATGTTGTACTCCCTTATGCTGGGACGAGCCGGGGAGTTCTAGCATTGTAGCTCCATATCAGGTACAGGACGACTTGGCTAGAGTTGATTTGATCCGAGAGAGGATGTTGGCCGCGCAGAGCCGTCAGAGGTCGTATGCGGATACGAGACGTAGACCTCTCGAGTTCATGGTAGGAGCTCGGGTGTGGTTGAGGGTATCACCGACGCGGGGCGTCAGGCGATTCGGCATTATGGGGAAGTTAAGCCCCCGATATGTCGGTCCATTTGAGATCTTGGAGAGAGTCGGTGAGGTGGCATACCGATTAGCATTGCCACCGCGGTTGGAGGGTATACATCCGGTATTTCATGTATCTCAGCTGAGAGAGTACATACACGACCCGAGGCACATCATTAGCCACGAGGACCTAGTGGTCGAGCCGGACCATACTTTTGCAGAGTATCCGATAGCGTTTTTGGAGAGGAGTACGAGACGCCTTCGATCGAAGGAGATAACGATGCTGAGAGTGCAGTGGTCGAGGTGAGGAGCCGATGAGGCTACATGGGAGACGGAGGATAGTATCTGGAGGAACTATCCCGAGTTTTACACAGATTTAGCGACATCGATAGGACCGTCAAGTTAGTCCCGAGATCTTCCCTTGTTTGTGCTATGTGTTTATGTCAAGACGTGTTATGTGAGTTCGTATGAGTATATGTGTATCTTGCGAGGTCTTGATGTGATTTTATTCGTAGGCTTGGATTAAGGCCGTTAGTTGACGTTGTTACAGTTCCGCGTGGTTACGTGACGTGTTTGGCGGAGGGTGTTGCGTTTAGCAAGTTTCGGGACGAAACTTGTTTTTAGGGGGGTTAGTTGTAACATCCGGAATTTCTATTCCGGCCCGAGAGCGTTTTATTGACCTTAACTTCCCGCGTTAGTGGCTCAGTTTTCCCGCAGGCACGAGGTGCTGAGTGCTGGGATTTATTCCCAAAATCCCGCGCCAACCCTTCGTTTTCCCCTTTTTGCTTTCCGACCCCTCGGTCTCTGGAGTGAGGAGACATATGGGACAGCTGACCCTTGGGTCTCCCCACCCCTTTTTGCAGCTCCTTTTCCCTCCCTCTCTCTCACTTGACTTTTCATTCACGTTCATTATCTCCCCTCTTCCTTTCTTCTCTCTCTTTTCTCTTCTTCCACCTTTGGAGCTCTTGCATGTGTGGACTGCAGTAGAGGAGAATCAGGTCCAGTGTGGTAAGCTTCTTCCTCTTCCTTCCTTCTCCTCCTTGGCTGTTTACCCTTTCTTCTTCCCTCCTTCACCCATGGCCATGGATGAAGCTCTTGAGAAGCTTTTTCCTCAAATCCTTGCATGTGCTTGTTCTTAGCTCGATTAGGCCGTGGAGAGGAGTCTAAGATCAGAGGTTGGTGTTTGGAGAAGACCCAACAAGAAGAGGAGGACATTGGAGCCAAGGATCCACAGTCGAAGACGAAGAAGACGACGTTCTGCTGCTCAAACCGCGGGGGCGAATCATCAGAGGTGCGGGGGCGGCTCAAGCCACCGCAGGGGCGGCACCAGGGCACATAGGTAGCGCCAGGAGACCGCAGGGGCGGTGACTGGGTTTTCGCAGGGGCGCCAGCTTGACTCCGCGGCTGCGTTTCTTCGACAGTAGGTTCCTCTTCTCCCTTTCTCTTCGCTCCTTCCTTAGCTTTGAGGTTATATCATGTTAGTAGCATGCCTAGGATGGCCTAGAGTAACTTATGAATGCCACCTAGTGGTGGAGAACCTAGGAGCCCTTAAGGCTCGATGTAGTTGATGGTTACGGGTGTGTTGAGCATAATGGACCTTCTAGGCTAGCTTGTTCCTTCTTGACTGAGGTTTAAGATCATGTGAGGTTATAAGCTGTTGTGAGTTGCTTTCATCTGTTGAGAGTGTGGTGAGTACCTTGGACCCTAGGATGCATTCCTAGCTTGAGGGTTAGGTGACCTTGCTTAGATCACTAGAGTGAAGTCTAAGACTTCTTGAGTGTGAGCGTGTGTTGATATGTATATCATCTTCTAAACAGGTTGTGGGCTTCCTCCCTAAGGAAGCGAGAGTGTTGTGAGTTGAGTGTGGTGACGAGGTAAGTCTCCGGACTTACTTAGCTCGTATTTTACGTATTAGCATCGATGTGTGTTGGTGGTGTGTGTGTGTTATTGTTTATGTTATAAACAACTAAACCGGTAATAGGACCACCGACTTTATATTATTTTGGCCCAAGTGTATGATAACGGGCGGTGACATCATCTGCCTAGCTCTTGCGAGAGTCTAGGAGGTTCTAGGAGACTAGCCCGTGCGGGTAGACGGCCGGATGCATCAGTACCATTCCTTGCCGGTAAGTAGGGTTGGGCCCGGTTTGGTTCAAACCGCCGAACTGGCGGTTTTCAAACCGGACCAAACCGCCGGTTTGCCAAACCGGCGGTTTAGGTTTGGCCGGTTTAGGTTTCCGCCGGTTCAAGGTTTAGGTTTCGGTTTGGCTTTTCCGAAAACCTAAACCGGCGGTTTGGCTTTTCCGAAAACCTAAACCGGCGGTTTGGCTTTTCCGAAAACCTAAACCGGCGGTTTGGCTTTTCCGAAAACCTAAACCGGCGGTTTGGGCCTAACAGCCTTTTTTTTTTTTTTTAAACCCAACGGCTACTAGCCGTTGGTTGAAGCCCTCAACGGCTCATTTTTGAGCCGTTGGGGTTTAATATTAAATAAATTAATAATAAAAAAATAAAAAATCCCCCCCCCCCACAGTTAATCCTAATTTCCTATAAATACCCATACTCTGTTCCTCCACAAATCACACCATCTACAACTCATCTTCTCTACTCTCCTAATCTCTTATTCTCGAATTCTCGATTCCTCGTATTCTCGATATCTCGATTTCTCGTAATGGCAAACCCAAGTGATCAAATTCCCTCTACCCAATACTTTCCTAGCACCAAAGAGAGCGAAACACAAATGCCCGACAATCCCGATGTTACCGAAGTTCCACGAAGAAGTCTCCCCCCTCCGAAAATGCTTACATCCGAAATATTTACGAAGCATTACACTAGGGGGGAGCCGGTGAACGAGTATTGTCAAGTGGCATGCAACTATTGCCCGAAGGTGTACAAGTGGAAGGTGAAGGGCGGCTACGGGACATTGCAAACTCACATGGGAAACGTCCATCTGGAGAAGCTCGGGATTTCACGGGGACAAACACAATTGTTCCACGGGTTTGCATCTTCTACCTCTCATTCTCCTTTATTTACATATAATCATAGTGAAGAAAGTCTAGGATTAACCGATGTTATTTGTTCACATTCATTACCGTTTTCTTATGCTGAATATGAAGAAGTTAGGGAATATAACACTAGATATCTTCAACCTTCTTTTAAACCAACTTCTAGGAAAACCGTTTCAAAATTAGTTAATAAATCTTACTTAAAAAAGAAAGAAAAAATTTTCTCGAATTTGGCTAGTTTTGAACATCAAGTTTCAATTTGTAGTGATATTTGGAGTACACAATCACAACAATATTGTTACATTGGCATTACTTTACATTTTATTGATAATGCAATGTTTTTGCATAAATATGTTATTGGTTTTCGGCATTTTAATCAAACACATAATGCACTAGGCATTGCAAGCATGATTAAAACGGTTTTACAAGAATATAATTTACAACATCGAAGTTTTTCATATTCTTTTGATAATGCATCCACAAATACCGCCGCCGTAAACCATTTGGTTGAGGATGCGGGACAATATATAAAAACTCCTTATACTCATCAAAGATGTGCATGTCATATTTTAAACTTATGTGTTCAAGATGGACTTAAGGTTTTAGGAGATATGCTAACCCCAATCAAACTTGTTATTGATCATATTTGGCATGACTCCGATTTAAGAAGAAAATGGAGAAATTTATGTTTAAACAAAAATGTTCATCCTATTGCTTTTTCAAAAGATGTTGGAACTCGACTTACAAACTACTTTGTGAAGCCGTACGTTATAAAGTTTTGTTACAAGAATTTGCTTCAATTCATGTTCCTTGGTCAATTTTAGATGATGAAAATGTTTGGGAAACTTGTGCCCATATTTGTAATGTTTTAAAAACTTTTAATGATGCAACTAATACCATGAGTTGTGTTTACACTCCAACATCTCATAGATTTTTAGAAATTGCCGTTAATGTTTCCGAAGCTTTTGTAAAATGTTTTAACATACCTTGCCTTCTAGAATGTATGCTTGATATGAAAGAAGAATGGCTTAAATATTATAAAAACATTCCTATGATTTATCTTGTAACGGCCGTTTTTTATCCTAGACTTAAACTAGATGGTCTTTCCGATTTATTGACTATTTATTATGATTGTTTGTGTGTAAACTTAACACAAGAAGACTATAATGTTCCTAACATTGTGCAAGAAGTTAATACCGAAATTTTAAAATTACTTAGTACATTTCAATCTAGTGCTAGCTCTTCTTCTACCGCACCTAGTCCATCTCCCTCTTCTACTAGTTCATCTTCTTCTCTTTCACTTGCACAACAAGTTTTTGCTAGAAGAACAAAAACACCTAGACATTCATCTTCAAATGCGGAATATCAAGATTATCTTAACACTTGTTTTAGTTTTGATGATAATGTTGAATTTGATATTTTGGATTGGTGGAAGAGATTAGCTCCCAATTATCCAACCTTAGTTAAAATTGTACAACAAATCATGGCCGTGCCCGCATCAACGGTTGCGGTGGAGCAAGCATTTAGCCGAGGCGGGAACATTCTCGGTCACAACCGAACTCAATTGAAGCCCGAGAAGTTGGAGATGCAAGTTTGTATTCAAGATTGGATAAGGGCGGCTAAGCGGAAACAAAGGAATGCACCGGTGTACACAAGAAGACTATAATGTTCCTAACATTGTGCAAGAAGTTAATACTGAAATTTTAAGATTATCTTAACACTTGTTTTAGTTTTGATGATAATGTTGAATTTGATATTTTGGATTGGTGGAAGAGATTAGCTCTCAATTATCCAACCTTAGTTAAAATTGTACAACAAATCATGGCCGTGCCCGCATCAACGGTTGCGGTGGAGCAAGCATTTAGCCGAGGCGGGAACATTCTCGGTCACAACCGAACTCAATTGAAGCCCGAGAAGTTGGAGATGCAAGTTTGTATTCAAGATTGGATAAGGGCGGCTAAGCGGAAACAAAGGAATGCACCGGTGTACGACTCCAAATCGGATTCCAACTCCGAAGACGCCAGCACTACTTCCGAGTCCGACATCGAAAGGTAAGCGGGATTAAAAAAAACTCGGAAGTCCGAAAAAAGGTAAGTCAAGGTAAGAGAACTACGTGGGCTTTGATTCCTCTTAATCCCGAGAGGATACGTAGGCAACCGGGAAACCGGTTCAAGCCCTTTAATTTTTCCGAGTTTTTTTTTTTCAATTGGTATAAATTTTTATTACTAGTTTTTTTTTTTACAAACCGTGCTAAACCGGCAAACCGCCGGTTTCAAGGGCCCCGAGGCCAAACCTAAACTGCCGGTTTGCAAACCTAAACCGACGGTTTAGGTTTGCAGTCCATCCCTACCGGTAAGTAGGGACCGAAGCGAGACCACGGTGGTTCTCGTGTCACAAACCTAAGTTGAATTAGAACGGGATACGACTTAATAATAAAAAGATAATAAACTGTTTGTGTAGATGTACGTATGTGTTATGTTGATGTATGTGTGCCTTCACCTCATTTCTAATGCTTCGAATATGAGCTAACGATTTTAAACTGTTTGTGTAGATGCCTTGCAGGTTAGGGACGCTGCCGAGTGAGGTGGAGGAGTGGACTGTAAGAGCCGTAGTCTTTCGGACCGATATCGGACCATAGCCGAGTTTGGCTTTGGGCCGAGATTGTCCTAGCCGCCCCCGCGGGAACCAAGTGCCGCCCCTGCGGATGGCCGCCCCTATGGTTTCCGGCGGCTGCAGCCAGTTTTGTTGACCCCATTGACCCGTGCTTTACTTTTCCTCCTTCTTATGCTTTTCCTTGGCCGATCTAGGGATTCCTTCTTCACTTCACCTCCAGTTCTTCACGTTCTCCTTGCCTCCTTGCCTTCCCTTGATCTTGTTCTTGAGTTTTTGGAAGAGTTTTGGCTTGAGAGTTGGGTGTGGTAGCTGTGATTGTTGATGGTTGTGTGTAGGCTGAGCCTGGAAGCCAGCTCTTGAAGTGTGTTGATCTCCCCTGCAGCCTAGGACCACAAGAGTGGTAAGTAACCTTGTCTTTCCTTCTTTCTTCCCTTGATTTATCTTTCTAGCTTAGGATTAGATGTATGCTAAGGGTATTGATGCTAGTATGTGTATGTACATGTTTGTATGTGGATTTGGAATAGAAGAGACGTGATTTGATCACGTGAAGAGCCGAGGAGAAACTGCGAAATCGCTCTCTGCAGTGTCGCCGCCCCTGCGGCCATAAGTCACCGCCCCCGCGGCACCTGTGTCGCAGCGCCCGTGTCGTGCCAGCGTTGCTAGCGGCCCGTGTCACCGCCCCCGCAGCTGAGTGCCGCCGCGCCTGCGGTCGCCTGTGTTCTGCCCCTGTGTCTCTCTTTCACGCAGGTGCGTCTTGTCCCGGTTCTACCTAGAGTTAGGTAGATCCTTTCCTTTCCTTGTATGAGCGGTAGTAGCATGCTAGGTACGAGTATGAGGATAGAATGAGGTTGAGTACGGTATCGTTTATGTCGGTTACGGCTTTGAGGTTTACGAGTTGGAATATGATCCTTATGGATCCCTTGGGTCTAGGTGTGACCCCTGTTATGGATATGAGTGTGATATATGTGTTATACCTTGTTTAGGCTGTGTTGATCTCCAGAGCGGAGCCGTTTGAGTTTGAGTCTGAGACTCCCGAGGTTGAGGTAAGTCCATAGGACTTACTTAGCTGCCATCCTTATATTTGATGTGTGCATGAGTGGTGATTGTTATATGTTTTATAGCATGCGTTATGGTTATTACCGACCTATGATGTATTGATTGCCCATTGTAGGGCTGTGACAACTTTTCCATTCATCCTGCTGGGAGTTGGGGGTTCTTTGTGGTTAGGCCAGACCTGGTAAACGGTTCGGGCACTCTCCATTCCCTTAGGGTACACGGGGAGGTGTTCCAGGCACCACTCCAGCTGGTTATAGTACCCAGAGGCGAGGGTTATATTGCTCGTGTCACCTATTTTCATATGAGATATTTGTTTATACGATGAGTGTGATGGACTATTGATATAAAGATAATAAACCGGGTAAATGTGTGATAGCATGATGAATGTTTATATTTCCATGAGGTGTATTTGTGCTCTGCATGATCTCGTATATGTGTATGGTTAGCTAACGGTTTTATACCGTGTTGTATATCTTTTGCAGGTTAGGAGAACTGCAGAGTGATCCAGAGTGGGCGATCTGCTGAGGGCTCCGTACACTGGGGTCGTACTCGTGGGCTACGGGATATTTTGATCATGTATATACGTTATGTTTTGTTTGTACTCAGCAGCGTTGTATAAACCTTTTGATACTATTATAACAGTTTGATGTTTTGTATTTAATCTATCGGTGTCTTGTTGTAAGATTCAGTGAACTTGTTGTCATGTTAGGGTCAGGATCCATTGTGAGATCCTAGCCCAGTAGCACCCCGAGTCCTACGGATTTGGGGTGTTACAAAGTTGATATCAGATCCCAGGTTGACAACAATGGCACTAGTAATCTGCAATAAAGTTCGAATAGATAAATAAACAGAACCCGAAAGGGGTCTGACTTTTCAAAAGGTTTTGGTTTTGAAATGACTACCAATGTTTTGGGATATCGTGTACGTGAGTCATCGCCCTCTGAAGATCTCGACAGTATAGGTATATATATATAGATAGATACTATTTGATGTGATGTGTGATCTATATATCTATACATACGGCATATATATATAACCTCCTGAGTAGGTTACGTCCTCTGCAGATGTTTCAGACTAGAGCACCTGCAGCTGGACGGGGTAGAGGTAGAGGTAGACCTCCTCTAGGTAGAGGACTGCTGATTTACGGGTAACAGTAGCGCTTCAGGAGAATGTGGCTGAGAGTGCCGCCTCGGGGATTGGGAATGGTATAGCTGAGAGACATACACCACAGCGAGTCCAGTCAGATGACTCGAGTTATGTCATTATGAGGGGACCAGATTTCCGTGCGTATATTAGACAAGTGGAAGAGGCTACTAGAACAGGTGAACGTATTCCTGATCTGTCAGTACAGGGGGAATCATTTGAAGGATTGCATAGGATCACTCAGGTGCCAGTTGTACCGGCACGTGCTGCTGAGATTACCCAAGTTTCAGGGGAGCATAGAAGGTCTGGGAAGTGACAGCGGATATGACATATCAGTGATATTGGTGGGGTTGTTGGCTCAGGACAAGGCCAGAATCACCAGAGTCAACCCCCACCTATACTAGTTACAGATCAAGGACGGCGATGTTTTAATTGTGGTAAGTATGGACATACGCAACGAAGGTGCACGAGGCAGACAATGACTTGTTACATCTGTGGCAGAGGTCACAGACATATTTTCTGTAGACATGGTGGAGCTTTGTCTCAGCCGGGTTCTTTTCCTGTTAGGGTAGCTGGAGGTGGACAGAGGTCACCTCAGCAACAACAGCGACAACAACCTGGGCCGACCAGAGGTGCTGAAGGAATGGTAGGTTCTGAACGATACCAGAGACGCTCAAGTTACCCCGCAGCCGCATTGGTTGCTGCTACGGGTCCACGGTGTTTTAACTGTAATGATCCTGGACATTTACGACCAGCATGCACGTATCCGTTAGTGACTTGCTTCACTTGTGGTGGGCAAGGTCACCTAGAGATTTTCTGTAAATGGGGCGGAGTTCTATCACAGCAAAGTTATTTTCCTGCCCTTGCAGTGGGAGGTGGACAGAGATTACCTCAGCAGATACAGGGACCGTGGAGAATCCCAGATTGCCTTACTACTCCGGGAGCTGCTCCGGGGCCGAGTAGAGGCTTAGGTCGGGATGATGATGTTGTGGACACCAGAGGACCACAGGGTCTAGTTTTTCATTGAGGAGTCAGCCACACCGACTGATACAGGTACCTTTCTAATGTCCTAGATTGCCTGTTAGAGTTTTATGTGATACGAGTGCGACGCACTCTTTTATTTCCGATGCCTATATAGAGTACCTGAGCCTAGATGTGGTTGAGGGAATACCCTTTAGTATAGGGTTACCGAGGTTAGTAGGGTCAGAGGTACCCGTGAGATCAGTGACTGTCCCGTTTCTGTAGGGACCCGTGTGTTACTAGTTGATCTTTGTATCATGCCAGTAGTGTATGAGAATATCCTTTTAGTTATGGTTTGGAGGGTTAGGCATCAGACCGTATGATATGAGGTAGGAGGACTATCACAGTCTCCACCGAGTTAGGTCAGGTATAGTGACCAGTGCGGTACGTGCAGCGAAATTGATTACACAGGTGATGAGACCTTCTGGTGTTATGCCATGAAGGAGGGGAGAGTCTAGCGTTAGAGGATATCCCAGTTGTTTGTGAGTTTACTGATGTTTTTGCTGAGCCGTCCAGTTTGCCGCCTCAGAGGAATGTGGATTTCACTATCGAGTTAGAGCCTGGTACGAGACCCATCTCGAAGGCCCATACTGGATGGCGCCTGTCGAGATGCTGGAGCTGAAGAAGCAACTCGATGAGTTGGTTGAGAAGGGCTTCATTCGCCCTAGTGTGTCCCCATGGGGAGCACCTGTCCTCTTCGTACGGAAGAAGGACGGATCGCTGATGTTATGCATAGATTACAGAGAGCTGAACAAGGTGACCATCAAGAACAAGTATCCACTGCCGTGCATTGATGATTTGTTAGATCAGCTACAGGGAGCGACTGTGTTCTCCAAGATTGACCTGCGTTCCGGGTATCACCAGCTGGGGGTGAGGGAGCAGGATGTGCAAGGACATCATTCCGGACCAGATATGACCACTATGAGGTTGTAGCAGCACGAACGATACCGACGAACGTCAAGGAAGTACGTAATTTCCTTGGCCCAGCCGGCTATCACAGACGCTTGGTGGAGGGCTTTTCTATGATTGTCCATCCACTGATGAGGTTGTTGAGGAAGACTACCAGATTTATGTGGTCTGATCAGGGTATGCGGAGTTTTGAGTAGCTGAAGAAATGTCTGATTTCCGTTCCGGGGTTGGCACGGCCAGAGGGTACAGTTGATTTTGTGGTTACAGAGATGCATCCAAGCTAGACTTGGGAGGTACATTGATACAGTAAGGTTGACAGTTCAGTAGGAGTGACAGAGAGACTTGATTTGGATAGAGTGGATATCTAGTTTCCTGATGAAGATCCGAGAAGGGATATTTCGGAATAAGGCCCCACAGTTCCTGCTAAGAGCAAATGGAGCTTTGAGACGCCGCAATCGCGTCTGGGTACCGCTGATGCGGAGTTGAGTCAGAAGATTTTGCGGGAGACATTGTACGTCATAGTCAGTGCACCCTGGTACGAGCAGATGTACCAGGATTTGAGACGTTGTAGTGATGGTTAGGGCTAAAGCCTGATGTAGCCGGAATTATGGCACCGTGTACAACCTGCCAGCAGGTCAGGATAGAGCATCACAGACCGGGAGGTGAGCTCCACCCACTTCTTGTTCCACAGAGGAAGTGGGAGGACGTCACCATAGATGTTGTGACTGGGCTGAGACCGAATCAAAGATTGATATTATCGGGGTATCGTAGACAGATTGATGAAGACGGCACGTTCCCTTCCTAATCGGGAAACGTGGCTGATGAGCAAATTAGATGAGGAGTACACTAGACAGATAGTGAGACTTCATGGGGTACCGAGGACGATCGTCTCAGGCAGAGATGGACGATTTACCTCGAGATTCTAGCAGCAGATTCAGATTGCCCTGAGGACGAGTTTGCACTTCACGAATGCGTTTCATCCTTAGATAGATGGTCAGTCAGAGAGGACCATTCAGACGCTGGAGGATATACTGCGAGCTTGTGTGTTGGATTGGGGACAGGTGTGGAGACGGATCATCTTCCACTAGTTGAATTCTCACACAATAATGGTTGGTATGCATCTTTTCGGATGGCCCTAGGAGGCACTGTATGGACAGAGATATCGGACTCTGATAGGCTGAGATGAGCAGAGCAGTGACAGTGATTTGACACCTGATCAGGTTCAGGATGATGGAATTCGAGTAGCCCTGGTTAAAGAATGATTTCTGACTGTGCAGAGCCGTCAGAGGTCGTATACAGATAGGAGGCGTAGACCTCTAGAGTTCAGAATTGGAGCCTAGTATGGCTGAGAGTGTCTCCGACACGAGGTCTTAGATGCTTTGACATTAAGAGGAAGTTGAGAGCACAGCTAGCCCTAGAGTTCAGAGTTAGAACGTTTGAGTTGTTGGATCGGGTTGAGAGCGCAGCTTACAGATAGCTTTGTCTCCGAGATTCGAGGATTTACCCTGGGTTTCATGTGTCTCAGCTGAGGGACTACATACCAACTCCGAGACACACTGTGAGTTATGATGATTTGGTAGTTGAGCCGGACCATATCTGTATCAAGCATTCTATTACAGTCCTAGGCAGAGGCATGAGATGCCTGCGTTTATAGAATATTCCTGTGTTGACGATACAGTGGTTGAGACGAGAACCTGATGAGGCTACGGGAGAGACTAAGGATAGTATCCAGAGGAACTATCCAGAGTTATAGGCAGGGATAGATATACCTATAGGATCCAGGAGTGGATCTTAGGACTAGCTTGAGGAGCGATATGATTACGTGCATATGTGCTTATATGCTATGCTATGTTTATTTTTGTGCTAGCTATGATGTGTTTATGATCTTACTAGATCCTGTTGTGCTAGTACGATTGTTAGGTATAGTTGGAGATGGTTCATACCTCCATGCTATTGTGATACGACTGTTAGGGATAGCTGGAGATGGTTCCTACCTCCATGCTATTTTGATGGACATGGTTTGGATGGAGATGTCTTCTCCATGCCCCGACGATGTTTTGGCTAGAGATGTCCCTCTACGCCCCGGATAGTAGTGTGATCTTTTGAGGTATAGTCTCATACGGGTTGATACCTTATGTACGAGATATGATACCTCCGATAGAGAGAGTGTATCCCGGTTTTGAGTCTGAGTGCTTTCGGAGTTTGTACAAGTTTCGGGACAAAACTTGTTTTTAGGGGGGAGAGATGTAAGATCCGTAGTCTTTTGGACCGAGATCGGACCATAGCCGAGTTTGGCTTTGGGCCGAGATTGGCCTAGCCGCCCCCGCGGGAACCAGGTGCCGCCCCTGCGGCTCGGGGGACCGCCCTTGCGGTTTCCAGCGGCTGCAGCCGGTTTTGTTGACCCCTTTGAGCCGTACTTTACCTTTCCTCCTTCTTATGCTTTTCCTTGGCCGATCTAGGGATTCCTTCTTCACTTCACCTCCAGTTCTTCACGTTCTCCTTGCCTCCTTGCTTCCCTTGCCTTCCCTTGATCTTGTTCTTGAGTTTTTGGAAGAGTTTTGGCTTGAGAGTTGGGTGTGGTAGATGTGGTTGTTGATGGTTGTGTGTAGGCTGAGCCTGAAAGCCAGCTCTTGAAGTGTGTTGATCTCCCCTGCAGCCTAGGACCACAAGAGTGGTAAGTAACCTTGTCTTTCCTTCTTTCTTCCCTTGATTCATCTTTCTAGCTTAGGATTAGATGTATGTAAGGGTATTGATGCTAGTATGTGTATGTACATGTTTGTATGTGGCTTTGGAATAGAAGAGACGTGATTTGATCACGTGAAGAGCCGAGGAGAAACTGCAAAATCGCTCTCTGCAGTGTCGCGCCCCGCGGCCAGAAGTCACCGCCCCCGCGGCACCTGTGTCGCAGCGCCCGCGCCGTGCCAGCATTGCCAGCGGCCCGTGTCACCGCCCCCGCGGCTGAGTGCCGCCGCGCCTGCGGTCGCCTGTGTTCCGCCCCTGCGTCTCTCTTTCACGCAGGTGCGTCTTGTCCCGGTTCTACCTAGAGTTAGGTAGATCCTTTCCTTTCCTTGTATGAGCGGTAGTAGCATGCTAGGTACGAGTATGAGGATAGAATGAGGTTGAGTACGGTATCGTTTATGCCGGTTACGGCTTTGAGGTTTACGAGTTGGAATATGATCCTTATGGATCCCTTGGGTCTAGGTGTGACCCCTGTTATGGATATGAGTGTGATATATGTGTTATACCTTGTTTAGCCTGTGTTGATCTCCAGAGCGGAGCCGTTTGAGTTTGAGTCTGAGACTCCCGAGGTTGAGGTAAGTCCATAGGACTTACTTAGCTGTCATCCTTATATTGGATGTGTGCATGAGTGGTGATTGTTATATGTTTTATAGCATGCGTTATGGTTATTACCGACCTTTGATGTATTGATTGCCCATTGTAGGGTTGTGACAACTTTTCCATTCATCCCGCTGGGAGTTGGGGGTTCTCTGTGGTCAGGCCAGACCTGGTAAACGGTTCGGGCACTCTCCATTCCCTTAGGGTACACGGGGAGGTGTTCCAGGCACCACTCCAGCTGGTTATAGTACCCAGAGGCGAGGGTTATATTCCTCGTGTCACCTATTTTCATATGGAGATATTTGTTTATACGATGCGTGTGCTGGACTATTGATATAAAGATAATAAACCGGGTAAATGTGTGATAGCATGATGAATGTTTATATTTCCATGAGGTGTGTTTGTGCTCTGCATGATCTCGTATATGTGTATGGTTAGCTAACGGTTTTATACCGTGTTGTAGATCTTTTGCAGGTTAGGAGAACTGCAGAGTGATCCAGAGTGGGCGATCTGCTGAGGGCTCCATACACTGGGGTCGTACTCGTGGGCTACGGGATATTTTGATCATGTATATACGTTATGTTTTGTTTGTACTCAGCAGCGTTGTATAAACCTTTTGATACTTTTATAACAGTTTGATGTTTTGTATTTAATCTATCGGTGCCTTGTTGTAAGATTCAGTGAACCTGTTGTCAAGCTAATGTCAAGATCGATTGTGAGATCCTAGCCTAGTAGCACCCCGAGTCCTACGGATTTGGGGTGTTACATGGACAGTCGGGGTCTCCGTACATTATAGGTAGGGGACGTTTTTGGGGTTATGTCTTTGTATTGTTGGATTGTGGATTATGTTGTACGGTTTAGGTTTTTCTTATCGGAGTTGTGGCGTTTTGAGGACTCGGCTGAGTTTCCACCTTGTATCTTTACATTTCAGTTTCTCGCATACATTATAAACGGTTTGAGTTTTGCCTTTATTTGTGCCTTATTGGAAAGGTCCGGTGAAATTGTTGTCAGGCTAAGGGTCGGAACCCATTGTGAGGTCTCGCCCGTAGCATCTTGAGTCCCGCGGATTCGGGGGTGTTACAAAGTATGATACTCATGATTCTGATGTTTGGATATCATACTTTGGTTGTAATATGCATGCTACTTACAATAAATCTGTGTTTAGTCTCTTCATGAATTTGATGGAGGAGAGGTCATGTTAGGAGATAATACTGTCTTAGAAATTAGGGGAATGGGAAATGTACCTATATGTATGCATGATAGAAAAATTAGAGTTCTCTAGAATGTTAGATGGGTTCCTAAGTTTAAAAGAAACCTAACGAGTGAATCTGTTTTAGATAACCTAAAATGTCAGATAAATACTAGTAATGGGATAAGAGAAGTCATAAGGAATGGAACTACTCTTATAAAAAGTATCAAAAAGGGTGGATTATATCATGTTATAACTTCACCTAATTTGATTCTCACCTCTACAAATACTTCCCTCTAAGTAACAAACAACTATCCTTTGCGCTTTTCAAATTTAATGAGATTTGCATTCCTTATGACATTGTCACTGGAGCAACAATGACATGCTCTTTGCAAGATCAAACTTAATGAGATTAAAATCAATTATGATGTTGGTGTTAATGACTCACGTACTGACTTAAGTTGGGTTCTTAGATATTCAAATGACATTGTCACTAGAGCAACAATGACACATTTACATGGGCGGCGTAGTGATCTCCTACTAGTCGAGTTACTCACAATCAAAATAACATTCACGTCTTCTTGCATCTATCTATATATAGTTTAATCTTAGATGACATTTATGTTTTGTTCCACTTATCACGTCTTCGCCACGTTCCTTTTAAGTTCTTCTACTTTAAATAAAAGCTAATTTAAAGTTTCAAAAAAAAAATTTATATGCATGTACACAAAATGAAAAGATTTGTGAATGAATGTTTTGTGAATCGTTGACCTACTTTTTTATGGGTTTTGCTATGTCACGTCGATTATCAAGACTGATAATTTGGGTATACTTTTCTTGTCCTTTTGGCTAAATTAAAGTATAATTTTCATTAATAACGGATTAATATTCTTTATATGGATTCCTACAATTTTATGGGTCGTTAAAAATTATACATTTCTTGAACTTTTGGCTAAGTTGAATTATAAAATATCTTTTATATGGGTCGACCTACTGTTTCGTGGGTCGTTAAAAAAATTTTAGCAACCTATTGGCTAAATTCAAGTATTATATTTTTAATAACAATTTTATTAGTTAAATATATCATGAGTTTTATAAGAAAAATTCATATTACAATTTTATTTTTAGAGTAATATTTAATACATAATATATAAATATTATAATATAATTTTTTTAAAACAGAATCCGCATCCTGAGAGCAATAAACTAGTTTACCATTAAAAAAACTTAATTGTAATTATGTATAACCAACTCATAGACACGGAACGAACTAATTATGAATAAGAGAAGTGTAACAATGCGCAAATATTTGTTTGATATATACGTGTACTATAAGTTAAAATTCATGAAAATAAATTTTATTTCGGTAAAATGTACAATGATTTTAAAGGTACGAATTACTTTTTATGAAAACATGCACATTGTATTAGATAATTACACTAAAAACAATCAAAGATTTCGTAAAAATATAAAAGATAATAAATACGTGCACATATTTATACATTAAAAGTATATATATGTCATAATTCTGAAAATAAAAATCTATCTTTTTCTATTACAAAATTGCCAACTTTGTAAAAAAAAAAAACAGGATAATAATATGAGGAAAAAAAAATTTTGAAGTATACATCTGGTTTATAAATATTGATAATTGAGTATGGATTTATGAATATTTTGAAGAAGGGTCCTTTTCTTTGTAGGCGACATCAAAAGGAATTGGTGTTTTTGCGTAATTTGGCAACCATAGATCACCGTTCACTCGCAAACACACAAAGCAAAAGCATTCCCTTTATAATAATGGAATGGAAACCCCATAACCATAACCATTAACCAGAAGAAGCCATTAAAGAATCTCTCTTTCCCTTCTCTCTCTTCTCGTTGGGAAGGAAGCAACTGCAAACCTCCCCAATTTACAGCTCCACCCCAATACTACACCGTTCGCCATAAACTCTTCCCTTTTCCTCTTTCTGGGCTTTTGGAAAGAGGGTTTTCCGTTTCAGGCTCTGCGAAGAAGATGTTGGTTGCTAACAACACCTTTGATTTGTGGCAGAAAGATTCCTTCTTCTCTGCTGCCGAGGAGGTTCAGAAATCTGCTGATATGTATGTCCTCTCCATCAAACCCTTTCCGAGTTCCAATTTTCTGCTTTTTATGTTCAATTTGGGTTATCAAATTCGTCTTCTTTTTTTTTAATTACACATTTGATTTTCTTTCTATCTTGTGTTATCCTGGAAATTTAGCTGCTTTGTGGTCAATGATCATCTGCCTGTTATGTTTTCTTTATTTGATTGTTATTGAATCAGCACGAAGAGAAGTAATATTTTCCTATACAAATTGTCGGCATTCCCTCCAATATTTAATGTCTTCACCTAATTGCTAATAATTCCAGCTGGAGGAGTCGAGCCAGGGGCATATTGAAAACCTATACAAATTTGTGCTGTTAGTCATGGATAATTGTTTGAAATTGCTTTGTATAATCTCATAATAATCATTAACCAGAGCATTTACAGAGGATTAATTAACTATGATGGTGTTATGTCCCTCTAAATGTTTTTCTTTTGGTATATTGATCAATTATATTGGTGATTCCAGCTTGGAATCTGCTTATCGAGCTTGGTTGAAAGTGAAAAGGGAAGTGAAAGCATCCATTGTTGTCGAAGAACTTCACCGTGAGCTGCAAACTGCTTTAGGCACTGCAAAATGGCAGGTATTGCGTTTGCCTGTACCTATCTTTCACTTTGTATCATGTTTCTAGACTATGTTCCTCGTTTTTTTTCTGAGAACTTATAATCGTTCTCAAGAAAAATATTTTTCTTTTTGGTTGACTTGGGTCTATTGATTTATAGCTAGAAGAGTTCGAAAAGGCTGTGAGGTTGAGTCATGGGACATGTCGCGATGAGAATAAAATAGCAAGGCACCAAGAATTTGTTTTTTCTATGGAAAATCAGATATCTCATATTGAAAATGCACTTAGTGAGACATTACATGAAGATGGCAAGCAGCCAATCAGGTGGGTAAACTTAGATGACGAGGAAAGAGATGATCTAGCTATGTTCATATCTGGTGTTCCTGGTAATTTGCGAAGCAGAAAAGAAGAGAACATCAAGACTTATGTGAACTCTGAAAAGGACTTGTTAAAGAAAAACGACTCGGATTACAGTCTCCCTGTTAAGCATGGTGATAGGAAGACAGAATCTCATAGCTGGTCAAAAAGTTCAAGAGATGAGATTACAATTAATATGGAGAGTAGTTATAGCACTGAAATTAGTGCTAGAGAAGTTCCTGGGGCAAGGGATGATTTAAGCTGTCCAGGGGAAAGAACAATAAGTACAAGGAGGACATGGACTACACCAAATTTTAGCTCATTGCAAATTGTAATTCCTGATGAGAATGAAAGGGCGACAGCGTTGGACACGTGTACTGAAGCTACGCCTAAATTAAAGGGCACTAAAATGATGAATTTGATCCAAGTTAAAGCAATCAATTGGATCAGTCAGGTCAGTGTTAAATAATAAAACAGAATTAGGAACGACAAAATGAAACATATTAGTGCATGTCATGTCCTAATTGATGGGTTAATTTTGTTGTGCTTTTGCCTAGAATGATGAGGACTTGTGTATTGCTTGACCTTTCTTCCCACTTGGTTGTGAGAATCGTACCTGGGAAAAGAAAGTAGCCGTAGATGCCAGCATTCCACATGTAGCAAATTAATTTGTCATTTATTAATTTTATAGGCTTATAATTGGAAATTGTTTGGCTTGTTAAAGAATGTTTCTTTGCAATAGATTCTCTTTGCTGAGCTGCATCACTTAGCAAGTTAGCAAAACAATGTTGAGGTTAGGAATGGAAACATGTGGGGATATTCACAGATAAATGAAGTTTGAAAATTATGTTAGAAATTTTTTGAACCATTTGAATTTGACGTTTGGCTGTCATTACAGATATCTCGATGCTTTAGCTTCATTCAGAGAAAAATGCAGAGCACGCGACATTTGCCTTCTGGCCGGGCTATTTGGTTCATCGTTACTTTAATTATGATCCTCTGTCTCTTAGGTAAGATTCTTTAGTATGATTTCTGGAGTTTTGAAAGGTATACAGCCAGATTCTTAGGCTTTGTTGGATTTGTGAAAATTTGGTGGACGGGATGTTTTTCTTTTGAATTATAAGTGCTTCAGCTAGTCGGCTCTGATGTTGACACTTGACATGCTTCTGTGATTAGAGTCAATTTGCTGATGATGATGATGATGCCTGAACTGAAGACCTGAAGTTGTATAGGCGAATTTTCGTTATCCATTAACTGGTTTCCCTTTGATCTCAATACAAAGTTTATGTCAGATTTTGCTGCAGTGTTCTTTATAATTCATTCAACTAGTAAACAGTGCTGCTTTTTGCCAGATAAAAACGCTTGTGCTTTTAAAACATAATTCTGTCTATGTAGACTCTATTGGTATTTTTAAGAACCAATAAGATAGTTGGTTTATCTGCTAAAAAAAATGTTTGTGGTTTTGCAGGTGTCTATATTCGTAGTTGGACAAGCTAATCTAATATAGGTTCATGGAATTCAAAATTGAAATGCTGATGGATGTCGACAGCAACCTCAGCACTGTCTCAGGCTATCTGGTGAGCTGCTTGAAGATGGTGCAGCACACGTCTTTTATAGGTTTGTTATAGCAAAAAAGACTCAATACTGACGGGGCATTGGATGATATGTTATGCCCCAAAGTCAACATTATGGCCATTTATGCAAGTGTAATTAAATTGTCCCCAACATGAGACTTGTTTTCGTATTTGGTTGCACGAATGAATATTAATCATATGATTGTAGTTAAGGTTGGCATGTTGAGTCACTGAAGCATTTCATTAGCTAGCTAGATGACAGTCTTTCTTCTCCTGTCTGAAAGCAACCCATTGGTACATACTGCAATCGACAAGATAACCAAATATGACAGTCTTCATATTGGTTCAACATAAACAAGCATAACACCAACATAACTTCAGCTCAGCACTGAAGTATTAGCAAATAACATGTTTGACAATGAACTCCAATTTGAACAGCAATAGTTTAGAATACAATAAGAAGAATTTTTTTAAAAAAAAATAAAGGAGGGACCCTGAAGTTTTACTAACAAATACTAAGTTTTTACTTTCTAAGCCAGCTTTCCATCCATATATATACATCTTGATGTAGAGTAACAAAGGCGAGAATGAACATGGTCCTTTTCTGCTACAAGTCATGAGCTCAGTCTTTTTGCCAAGGAAATTCCAGCTACTGATAATTGTTGCTTCTATTCCCTCCCATAAGCTAAAACTTATTGTACCAATGTGTCATGTACCATAAAATCAGTAGGTTTTCATCTCAGGAAGTAGTCGTCAAGAGGATACTTGAGACATTCCTGGCTGCTGGCAATGACACTGTAAGGGTTTGCTTAAATAACACATGAGGTAAAATTTCTCACAAGCTGAGACTAACAATGACAGATGAATATCAATATCAAGAACATAGAACATGGTGGCGAGTGGTAACTTTTACATGTTCTGGATATTTGTTTGTCTAGCAGCTTGCTCAATAACTCAGTCATTAGTTAAGGTAAAACATACCTTGATATGCAACAAAAATCCTCTGAAGAAGACAGCTTTATGTAATGTTGAGTAGCTTATCCATCTACACCAAATACTCCTTCTTTCATGATCACAAACTCACAAGACGAACTCGGCAAATGAGGGGCAAAAATCACATGAATGTATCTCCTTGTTCGTCTAGCAACAAAATCTCCGCCTTCCTCATCAACCAAACCCCTCTCCTCACCTATAATCTCCTCCGTCCTCGACAAGAAAAGACGGGTATTTACACAATTAGCCCAAGCAAGTCCGAGTGCAGGACAAACCCGCCTTCCAGAAGAAATCAAACATTCCAAATTCCCGATTCTTAACCCATTGATCCCTTCTTCACCCACCACATCAGTCACCTGATTAGTCACCACAACCGCCAACTGAAACTTACTAGCAAGGTACTTTAACTTTCCCGCGATCTTGAAGAACAGGAAAGACCTTCTCTTGAGATCAGCAGGGGTGTTGTCGAACTCCGACCTGAACAACGCGGCAATGGAGTCAATCACCACAAGCTTAATCGGCCATTTGTGGGTCGAATTCCAGCTCACCAGACGGGATTGCAACTTGAGCATTTCGTCGAATAGGTGGTGGGCAGAATGAAGGGGTTGGACTAGAATTCGATCAAGGGGGTCTCCGGAATCGGAGGAGGAGGAGAGGGATATCTGGCGGAGACGGCGGAGTGGGAAGGGGAACTCCGAGTGGAGGTAGAGAGAGGATGATGACAGGCCCCCGAGAGAAGGAGGCTTCTGCGATGAAACGAGAAGTTGGAGGCAAAGTTGGGTTTTGCCGGAGCCGCTCTCTGCAACGATCTCGGTTATCGAGTTACAGGGGATGCCGCCCGCTAGGAATCCGTCTAGGACTGGGCAGTTCAGGGTACACTTCTTGGCGGAGTCACGGTGGCGCTCCAACAGGTTTTCCGGTTTCATCGGGCGACGCGCTGGCTCGGCTTTCCTCGTACCACGGTCCCCCGATTGTTTTAGATTTTTATGTTGAAGGGAACAATCTACGCATCAGAACGCTTGCAAAAAAAAAAATCGCAACACAAATATACTGTAAATCGTAAACTAAGATTCAACTATAAAATTAAGCTTTTAATTAGTCTGGTTCCATTTAAAAAATGAAATTCGCAATGAATACATTATACATGTACTATAAATCGATTTTTTTTTAGAAAAAAGGTTATGTAAAAAAAAGAATAGACTAAGAAATATGATACAAGTTGGATGGCTTGAGATGAAGAGTAACGTTGAAGTAGCGGAGGGTCCGGATCCACTTAGCCGGGGTCTTTAACAAGTGAACCGCGACGGTATCGGGTACGAGCTCGTGGGTACACTGTGTGGGTGGATCCGGATAATTATACATGGACCACTTAGCATTAAACCGGTTTTTGGCCTTGTGCCCCGCCCGGATCCATTGACCAAACAGCTTATCCTCAGGGCCCACCAAATTAGCCCTCGGAATATCCGAATTGCTAATCCAGTCAACGATATCCCATGAAACCAAATAGCCCATACCGGACATGTAATCCCTGAAGGGATCCATGCTGTTGCATGGGATGACGTAGCCGTAGTACAAATCCTTTCTTGGAAGAGGCCTTAGTGACGTCACTAGACTCTCGATTCGGATATAAGTGTCGTCATCCGCTTTCATCACGTAGTGATACGGCGGGCTTTCCGGGCCCGACCAGTTGAGCATGGATGGTAGGCTGGAGAAGTAGGTAAAAGTCTTGCCGTTGTTCATGTTTTCGGTGCAATTAAGGATGATTATGTCATCGTATTGGAGAATCTCGAGGGCGACGAGGAGACGTTGGTCGTCTTTTGTTAAGTTGCAGAAGACGAATTTCACGTCGACTTGGGCTCCGGCTGGGGACGGTTTTTGAACACCGTAAACCTGCCGGAGGAAGTTCCGGCGATCGTAATGGTCCGGGAGGGTTAGGATTCCGATGAGGATACGAAGGTTTTCAACCTCTTCGAGTTTTACGGGTGCGGTTGAGTTTTGTGGGACGTCGGGATTGCGGATGCAGCGGCTGAACGGGAGGACGGAATCAAGACGGACGTCCGAAATGGAGGCAAGGAGGAGAAGAGTGAAGAGGAAGAGGAAGGATGATGTGATTAATTGGCGAGCATTCATGTAGGAGGGCTTTGTTGTCGTTGCTGATTCATGTACTTTCATGTTTAGTGGTATTTTGTAACAAATGACGATAAAATTTGGAGAACTCGCAAGTGATCGAGTCTTATATTTATATAATAATAAATTATTAGTTTATTTACACACAAGCCAACTCATAATTTGACTTCACAAATATATTCTATGCCTAAGATTAGGCCAATTCCCTCCCATGTTTTGACTTTTCAGTCCACCATATGGCAAAATATAAGTACGGGAAATGTTAATATTTTATGGGATAGGGAAGTCACACGCCTAAGTAAATTTACCCATAACGATAATAGATGAGCAATTGAGCAAATCATAAGTTCTTTCATTACATCTCAACGTCCAATACAATATTATTATAATCAAAATTATATTCTTTTCATAAAATAGGAACTAAGTTTATATTTTAATAATAGATTAACCTCAAAATTATTTATACTTGATATCTAAGTTTTAAGTATATTTTGTAAGGTAATAATCGATTTTTATAAACTGTTGTTGATAGTATTTATATATATGAAGTTGGGCATACATACGTGAATACTTATATATTACATTTCATGTTATATTTTATAAACTGCGTATATTAAAAACTATATTAGTTTTATATAACATATATATTAATACTATATAGGTTTTAAAATATATACCGACACGAGTTGTAATTAGACGTGTGTTGGGTTGGGTGGAGAAGAGCCTAACTCCGAGAACATTAATTTATAAAATGAAAAATAGTTTGTAGACGTTCAAATTAGATGGCCCGGAAGAAAAGAAAGTTGGTATGAAGATGGGTCGGAAACTTGCAATCATGAAACCCAAGTCAACTTTGGTCATTTTTACAGCACCTTACCACCATAACCGTCCATGAAACGCCGTCGTTTTGGTGAGACTACAGGACGACCGTATATTGGCTCCTGTCTAACACTATTCACCCTTCTTTTAGTCTATGTAGTTCGAATCGGATGGTTTCAGAAACTCGTTCCGGTATTTCAAATGACATTTTTGACTTTGTGCATTACCAGTGAATAGGGTTGTGTTTTATTGTTCCAGAAATTATGGCCTGATCTTGGCCCATTTATGTTTGATACGATCCGGACCGTACTGGACCGGAATGTGACCATTTATGTTGGATACGGTCCGGACCGTACTGGACCGGAATGTCACAGTCACACAGTGCTACCTTGAATCATTAGAAGAGGTATTTGGCTATTTGCCTGATCCGCAATTGCTTCTTTCACCCATTGAAGTTACTCTATAAATGTGTAGTTATTATTCAAATCTGGCTCGTAATCTATTAACTATGACACATGATATATTGGGTGCACGACCTGTAAGGTTGGGTTGACAGAAGTCCTCATCGATACATAATTTCCAACTCTTTGTAGATTGTCAAATATTTCCGGACAGTAAGTTCAATCTCAGTGCTAAACTCAAATTCAGGGACAGAAATCTGCAAACTTGCGACTATATTCGAAATCTGGTAATCTTAACTTCATGAAAATAACACCCTCCTTTACTCCAATAATGAAATTAGCAACCAAACAAGAGAAGCGAACATTTTCAGGACATGGCGCTTGGAAGAGAACTAGACTATTAACTAATTCAAAATCAAAACTGATACAACAAAAAACCCGAACCAAGCGGTAACCAATGAACAACATTCAACCAGTATTCGACATCTTCACTCGCTAATGTTTCACAAACTCATACATGTCAAAACTACGCTTCGGCCTTTGAGGTTCTCAAGCCAAACAAATTTTCAAACAATTTAGGCGCCGTAGGAGGTAGCTCCATGGGCTGGGGAGCCATGAAGTTGACTATCTTTTCGTGCACGTTGTACCTACAATTACAAATGATGTTTTTCAATTTTATAGTGTTGCACGGTTCAGCAATATGCTCGAGGAAGGAGGCATTAGTTCTACAAAGGAAGAGGCTCATACCTGATCTTTCGGCTCTTGGACGCCCGTCGGTCAACAATCTTTCTCTTCTTGGTTTGCAGCCTCTTAATTGCATAAAAAGCAGCCTCTGCATGTAAAGCCCAAAGATAATAAGATATGTGCAAATATTTTAATGAACTGTGATGTATGTAATGCGACATCAAAAGATATTTGACATATATTTCGAGGCAATAAAACATGTGTAGGTGAGTATACCCGTAACAAAAACTGCTCTTCTCCGAACACATGAAGTAAGGATGGATAGTATGTGCATAATATGAACATCTATATATATTCTGTCATGAATTAAGACAGACCAGGAAATCAGAAAGAGAATCAACATTCTACACTAGTGAACTACCTGAGGAGTTTGGATCAATCGTTTCAAAGAATTCCTTGAATAGCTGCTGATAGAACTCTGTGTCATCCAGCAGCTCAGGGTCACCCTCGGCATTTCTGATTGCCTAACATGATAGAGAAAAAATGGAAGAGTTTATCTCAGAACAAGGATATTAATCAAGGAATGCTTGAACCAGATAGACAAGTTTCATAGCACATAATAATATGCCAGTAAGCTCTTTACACACAAGACAGGTTTTATATGCATCTTACTTGTTGCTACATGCTTTACCATAATACACCCTCTGTTTCAATTTAAATGTACATATAGCCTCAAATACATTTTTCAAAATAATTGTCCATGAAAAAATACTTAATGCCAAGACTTTCTAAAAATGAACAGAACACGTTTTATTTTCTTGTAATTTGATTTGAAGTTTTAGTTATTGTTTTCAACCCTTTATATTTTTCATTAATTAAAAACATAAAATAAAAGACCCCTTAATCTCTTATTGTAGTTTGAAATTTATATTTTTTGTTCTTTTGTTCTTTTAGTTTCTATTTTTGTTTGTCTTAATATGTGTGACAAAGTTCTAAATGGACAATTATAATGAAACGGAGGGAGTAATAGAAAATGTACAATAATCTACAAACTAAAAGTCTGAAGGAAGGACTCGGAAAGATAATCAAGTACATAGAAATAAAAGTTCTATACGGTTTGAAAAAGCTAATCTTGACACATTATTTGACACTAGACACGATAACAGGACACTAAATGAAAAAGAAATAGTAAAAACAAACTCTGCACATAAATCTTATGCAAAGCCAACAGACAACTAGCCAAGCAATAAACAGGTATTTTCACAAGCAACTAAAAACACAAAGATAATTACAGTGCTAACCTCTTCATTGGTCCCATCTCCAAGGCTAGGTACCTGCTCGGAAATACACGCTCATTCAGGAACCGAATGCCGTAATACGTAATAGTGTAATATAGCAATTCAAACTATAAAACCATAGTTATCAATAGTAGCTTACATAACCAAAAACTCCAACAGTTCCTCTTCTCATCTGCATACTCTTAATCATTTTAGTTGGATCCCTCATGTATGTAGCAACCTGATCACTAATATTCTGCAGCCAAAGTTAAAGGTAAGCCTGTAGCCATTAAATCATCATAGGTACCAAGAGTCATGAATTCAAAATCTAAAAAGTGGACCTGATTAAATGCATGTAGGTTTCCCTTTTTGACAGCAACACCTGTGCTAACTTCATTCTTTCTGTGCCACTTATCCACAGACTTGTTTCTGAATGTTGCTATTCTGTATAATAAAACGGGAAAAAATCAGTCAACCCAGAATGCATAAATCTAGAAGCATCATTAGCAAACAAATAGATATAACGAGGAAACTGCTACACAGTCCTCAATAGCTCAATAAACGTACAGTGGTATAAACTTGAAACATTTTCCAACTCGAATCAATGGTTGATCGATTTACTAAAAAGTCAGGCTATCCACAATCAGAAAACGGAATGTGTCCCTTTATTATCATTTAACAGATAATGATGTATCATATTACCAAACAATTTGCTATGCAAATAAGCATGTTTTTTTGGAATTAGGAGAACTCTGGATCCAGGATAGAGTTGAGAAGGATCCAGAATCAGAAAAATGGAAAGAGTTCCTTTTTTATCATCTAACAACTAATCATGCATTTGTGTTATACAAATGAGCATGTTTGTTGGAATTAGGAAAATCCTGGATCCAGGATAGGTTACCAGGGTAAGTTCATTAATGTATGTAAGGGTGAGATGATCGGACCACAGAGTGGTGATCATAACAAATAGTCACACAGTATATAAGGGTTGCCAGCTCCTAAAAAGGCAATCTCATATTTTCTTATGTCAAAGGCCTTTGCCTTAGTGTTGGCCAGGGAGTAGTTGCTCTGCTGGTGATCTAGTGGGATTTTATCTGTAGCCAGGAAATAGTTTTGATTTTCTTTGGTTCACCCCAAGTTGTTCGACTTGTGCCTGCCTTCCTCAATCCTGATCTAAGCTCTATCGCAATATGGGGAGTATAACCACTTCAGGATTTAAGGAGTGAGTGGGAAATTAAAACAGATTTCGCCACAATATTTCTAGACCAAACACAGCCTAGTGTGAAGCAAGAAAAATATCAGATGAACAGGTAAAACAAATACAAAACCAGGATGTTTACAGTACCTTGCTTGCATTTGTGATATCTTCGACCACTCCTCATCATTTTCAAGTTCCACATCATCACTCACCCCTGAAGGCTTAAGGGATGATCCAGATTTACCTTAAGGAATAAATAAGGAGTAAATATTAGAACAAAAAGCAACATGACATACAGAAGAAAATTAATCAACCAATATGAGAACTGTGGGTGAAAGGGTTGCTGGAAAGAAAAGTAAAGATAAGGCAGAGAAATCCATTGTGGGAGGTACAAAATAAACTTTACTAAATCATGATATGGACAGAAGGGTTTTATCATTCGGTATGGAACTACAATATCATAAGATGAAATCAAAGTATTGTGAACTTTGAAAACCTAGAGCAGACCCTCCATGTTTCCTGATCTATGAACACCTACATGATGTGTGCAAATTATGCAGCTAGTCAATGGTAAATTGGTAACTCCAACCAAGAAAGGAAATGAACATCTAATGATGAAAAATACAATGTACCTTCTGCTTGGATGATTGATGGATTGTTCTCTAGTAAAGCCTGCAATTGTTAACACACTAACTTCATCACCCACAGCATTCGCATTATCAGGCAACTAAGAACACAAATATGAATAGTGAAAGTGAGATACCTCTTCAAGCTCCAAAAAGGAATCTATGGTTCTCTTAGATGATTCGATCAAATCTGCATATGCAACACGCACTCCTTCATCAAACTGGAAATAGGATGACCGAAATGGCTCCTGCAATAACGTGCATATTTTATTAGAATCTTTCTAAAGGTAAGTGAAGTTGTGGCTGACATTATGGTAACTAAATCAGAAGGAAATTGCACCTGTGGCAGCCGATTTGATTTTGCGAAAGTTTTTTGCAACAAGATTCTAAACTCCAGATTCTTGTCCCACAGAGCCTACAAAGTCATGAAAGCAAATCATTTAAAAAAAACATTTAATGTGTTCACATGTATCTCTGTGTCTGCTGGGGCGTTTGGATGAATTAGAATTCTCCATTATATAAGATAAGGGTTACATTCTGATCTTACATTATATCTAGTGTGGGTGCATCAATGTAAAATCCAACAATTTTTATCTAAAGAACAATATAAGAAAGGAGCTGGCAATGATCAACTTTGGTATTTCTTTAAGCTGCAATATGATGATTATTCAGTTCCTAATATGAATTTGATGGTGTCCCTTATCAATTTTCCTCATACTACTTTCTTAAGAATTCAAACACGATAAAAAAAATAATGACATATGATTCTGTAGACATATTATCCAATCCAGATTAGATATATTTGGTGCATTAATTATCACCGAAAAGAGAAGAGAAGAGACAATATCCTTATCAAAAGGATAAGCAACAAATGCAGTAAAAAAAAACATCAAAGTGTATACAAACATAACCATAGCTTTTCCAAAAGCACCTCAATGACTTTTGAGTATACATGAATATTGTGTCTAGATGTACAATAGTCTTTTAAATGGGAACATAGATATATTGGGGTAGTGCAAGTTAAAGGTGTCAAGAGCAGAGGCAAATATAAGAAAACAAGGATAATGAAGTCTAGATAACGCGCAGGAAGAAACATTAAAAGTACATTGAAGCAGCTAAATTACCTTTTGGTTACTCATTGCCTTCCCTTTAACAAGATCTTCATCTTTATGACTCTTAAGATTCTGAATAAGATTTCTAAATGAACAAAAAAATAAAAGAGAAATGAAAATTAACTCTCCCTGCAGAAAGTTGAAGAAAAACATCTTGAATGTAGTTTTGGAGCGTAAAAACTACTTGTATGCACATGGACTATCAATAAAATAACACCAAATAATTCAGAATGATGAAAGAAAGTGAAGAAATACCATGAGCATATTCCTGATAGATTCTAAAAAAGTTCTTCAAAGATATATTTTAGCAACAGATCAGAATATTGGTAAACACCCACTCGTGTTACTTTATTTTTCTAAGATTGCTAGAATTCAAATACCAGCAGTTTTAGGAGGCAACCAACCAAAATATGCACAGCTAGAGCATCCATAATATACCTATTAGGCTCAGCAAACACCAGTTACCTACGAAAGGAGTAATTCTAGAACAGGTGCAGATCTAACATTTGTCTCATTAGCTGCACCTTACATTTGAAAATCATGAAGTACTACAGAAAATTACAGAAAAGAGTTTACATCAAAGATAGACTTACTGCTCCATGTTCTGAATATTCATGTACTCCTTCTCAACTTCTTCCATCTCCTCGTCTTGCCGAGGACCATCCTCATCACTGTCATTATCCTCATCGTTTTCAACATCAAACTCGTCATCCTCTTCTTCTTCGTCACCCTCCTCGCCATCTTCATATTCATCAGAAGGGTCGTCACCATTCTCAGAGATACTATCATCGTGTTCATCACTCATGGCCTATGCCACAGATGTTCAATTCAGTTTCCCAATAGCTTCACATTTATTAATCAAATCAGAAATCAAGTTCCAAAAGAATCAAAATAAGAGGTATACAGTTTGGAGGTCCTCATCTGTCAGATAATCATCTTCTGGTTCCAGCTTGCTAAGCTTTTCTCTTTTCAATTTCTTTGATGCAGTCCCCATCCTTGAGAACCTACAGTTAACTAGCACACCCAAATTCCATTAACAATCTTCAAGCACAACAATTTGTTTGAAGATTTCACACTAAAATCAGATGCAACTTCCTAATAACATTATCCCATTAACAGAGAAAAAATAGGAACATTTTGCTTCTGTTGATTTAGGACGAATTCACTCCCAGGCATCCACACCCTCAATTATTCTCTTGGTCGATATAATTTAGTTATATGATCCAAGTATCCAAGATCAAATCATGTGTTGCTCTATAGGGCTTATAACTTTTACCCTCGCACATTCCGAAACTAAAAATCAGAGGAGACTGGTGAGAAGCACATACCGGAGATGAGTTTAACTAAATCGTACGACGACGAGAGAAAGTCGGGGCTACAGTCGGAATGAACGGTGGAACGGCTGAGGTTCGCCGGACAGGAGTTTGGGAAAGGGATAGGGGGGACGACCGGCAATTTCTATCGTCTTCTGGTGACGGTAGTGCAGCGGGAAAAGAGGGTTTGGGAGGAGATAGGCAAGCAAGATTAGGTGTTCGTCGGTTCAGGACCTAGGTGAAGTGGAGGGTTAGGTGGGCCGGCCCAAAATTTATATTAGAGCAAGACCGGGGGCGTCGATCAAGTCGACCGAAACCACCCATTGAGCTTCTTTTTATGCCATTCTTCTTTTAAATCTTTGTATATACGGGAATTGTCGTAAGTCGTTGATCTTAATTTTTTTTTTTATAAAGGAAAGCGATTCGAAACACTAGACGACACGCCGTCTAGTGGGTCGAAAGGCCGAAAAAAATCGGCAGACGGACAAACCGTCAATCAGAAACAACATCAAAAGAAAAAGAAACACAAAAAGATACATCAAAAATTCCGACAGCAGAAAAGTCTTTGAGGGAAAGTATAATGATTCAGTCCAACGGAAGCGGTGAGCGCAATGTTCGTCTTCGAAGGGACACAGGTAGGAAGATTGGGGAACAACTGTGGACACCTCAGATTTGGGAGTCGATCACAAATTCACGTTCCCTGCTAGACAAACCACTCAAGACGCCCCTAAAACAAAATCAAACTAAGAAGACGACAATGCAAAACACGGGATCTTGACATATAAAGTGTGTAACTTTGATTGTTAAAAGAACAAAGGTTTACAAGGAAGAAATTGTTCATAAAAAAATGTTGTTTTTTTTTTTAATTTTTTTGTTATTAGAATTATTGTTGATTTGAGTTTTCATAAGTCCAATTCAAACAATGATCATTTGGATATTTGCACCAACTCGATTATAATGAATTGATGAACCATTTTTTTTAAACCCATTTTCTTTAACTTTTGGCTTTAACCTAATATGATTCATTGGGATCTACTAATTTGGTAACTTCCACGTAAGATTTGGCCCTTAAGTTGGAATCACAAACTAATTTATTTTTAATAAATTAAATTCTTGTAATTGCCCAGAACATTGCAACTATTTGTTTGAGAGTATCAGACTTAAATGGCTTTCGGCCGTGATTCGATTTTATCCGGCAAATCTAATGTCTCGAGAAATACCGATTAGCCGGTAAAAGTCAAAGATTCGTCTTTAAACAATGAAACTAATCGTCTCCAAGCGGCGGATCACAAACCTTGAGAAATCTAAATCCAAATCAAGTTTACTTTGAGATCTCGCCTAACTTTAGAGAGATTGTGAAAACCCTAGCCTCCAAGCGCAACAGGGTAAAAAACGCAAGAGAGAGGGTGAAAGCCCTATCCACCAAGCGCCGCATGTTCCTCAACAAGGAACCTTTTGTTTAGAGCAAAAGTAATGGCAGCTAAGGCCATTGTTAAAGGCGGGGAGCCTGCAACTATGGTTTCGGAATCTCTCAACAGTGGTAGAATCATATCCGAGAGATTTGAGAAGAAACATATCGTGCTTGAAAGGGGATTCTAAAGAGATAGATTGAAAAAGGTAGTAGTAGATCTAAAGAAGAAAAATCACGCGAATTAATAAATAGTCCTTGTGTAGATCCAAGCAGGGTGTCGACAAGAGAGGCAATCTTTGTAGATGAAAGAGGCTTTCAAGGAGCCTCGAAGAGATGATGAAGACGCACCTCACCGGCCATACACTCCATGGTGTCCATCTTTGTACTAGCGTCTACAGTACTTCCTCCATTGTAAATGGAGCTCGTAGGAGATGGAGAGACACGAGTCCGGGTTACGGCTGCTTGTATTTGTTTTTTTGTTTATTTTTCAACAATAATTTGATTCATCAATGAAGATGAGCGCTTGTAAGCAAATCCATGGTGGAGGAGGAAGGGGGTTACCCTTAGAAACCTAAATTATTCAAGCTCTTGTAGGTCAGGCAAGTGTTTTTCACCGGTTGATTTAAAACCTAAATTATGGGTCGTTTGGTATCGATATACTAATTAAAGGTATCAAGTATCGGTATGAGATATGGGTATCAAGATATGGGTATATATCTCATATCTCTGTTTGGTATATTGAAGTATATCAGATATCAGATAAGTTGGATGGAAATAGAGTGGTTGAATCCATCTGTTCACATAAGACAACAAGCTATTTTTGCACCAAGAAAAAGGGCATCCACCGAGAATTGAGTCCAACGTGGAGAATTGGCACTTGAAATATGAAAATTTAGGGCTCATGAACACCCAATACTATCGTTAACCATTTTCTCATTTGAGCCCTAACCTTGGTTCTTAACGCCCAATTCCATATATAAAAAACCAAAAACCTAACCCAGAATAACAACCAAAACAACCCAACTCATAAGGAAATAAAATGTCGAGAGAGCGGCTCGTGAGGAAGAAGGAAAGAAGTGCTCCGGTCCAGCGGTGGCTATCCCGTTTTGTGGTTGCGGCTCCTTGCTCCGGTCGGCGGTGGTGGCCCCTTGCTCCGGTCGGCAGTGGCGGCTCCTTGCTCCGGTCGGCGGTGGGAGAAGGGAAGGAATGGCCTCTAGTGAGGAGAAGGGAAGAAAATGTCGAGAGAGAGGAAGGACTGAGACCGATACCTCCAAAAAAATCCGTATATCAAAAGGGGCAAATTTAGATATCAGGGTATCATTTTGATATCATTTGATATCGATACCTTGAAATACCAAACATCAGGTATGGGTATGGGTGATACCCATACCCATATCTTTAATTCTGATATGGATACCAAACGGCCCGTTAAGGCTTTTGATAACACAAAAGGCACGCGATCTTCCATTTCTACAAGTAAGTGACATAATTTCACATAAACGAGTTTTTTTTTATAGAGTGGTGCCTAAGGGTAGGGTTGTGGAAACCAGAAACCGGAAAACCAACCCGGGTTTTTGTGGTCCAGTCCGGTCTATTGTCAAGTTAAGGTGATTTCCGATCAAGGTCCGGTCCCGGTCCAAGACTTGAAAAAACTAGTGACCCAAGTTAGACCGGAAATTAATTAAAAAAAACTAAGAAAAGAGGTTAGTGACCGAAATTCCGATCCGGGTTTTCCAGACCAAGATAACCTGGGCCGGATAGGACTGGTTGCTCACCCTTGTCTAAGGGTGTCTTGAAAGTATCGTGTATAGGTACCAAGACTTATGTTAATATATTATCAATGTCTATGGAGAGACATCCTACTTCCGCTAGACCACACGCGTATGCGCTGTGTCGCGCTCGTGAAATTCGGGTTCTTGGTAGATGGCTTCAAGTTTAAGACCATTTTGTGGATCGGGTTTAAGGCCTTATAAGATACGGTGTTTGGATTACCGCCTAACATTATATTTTGGGTCACCCCAATCCGCTCTACAAAACCAATCCGCAACTAGATCTGCGAGGCATATCCGACTGACCTATTCCTAGGGGAATGAGAGGCAGTCCGGATTTCTCTCCTTAAGAGGTTAGTTGCGTAACCTCCTCCCACACTCCTATACAAAGAGGCATCTCCTCCTCATTCTAGATATCCGAAACATGTTAGGAATGAAGCATTAGATTCAACAATAAGCAATGATAAAATTGCAAAACAAATTCGAAGCTTCAGCTAAGTTGATTTAGTTTCATGCAGATCAGACTAGCTCATGACAACTAAAACTCACATCATTTCTCATAGACAAGGAACCTCAAATTTACACCATAATGTTGTTCATAGAACCTCCTTTCAGGTCATTTAAATTGAAACAACAGCACGGCGTGCCCCCACGGCCCAACAGAGGGCAACCAAAAGGGAGCAAGTTTAAACTAGAAACACAGATTGTTAAGCATTGCTCTCTCGCGCAATCAACCTGCGCGTGCCGAACAACTCACCTACACATCAAGCACGAATTGCCACACCACCTGAAAGGCAAGTGTCCTTAATTTCCCCTCCATGGAAAGCAACAGCAACCCTGCATGAGATTTCGGGCAAGGGTGTTACTATAATAGGCTAAGGGATTACTACAGTCAGTAGCCGACGAATAAAACCTTGGAATTATGGTTTCTATTATTTGAAAAGCGGTTATCAGCTCCCATTGACGGCGTAGACCCTGCTCCACCCTGACGTTCCTCTCGCACTATGTTGAATATTTGAGTGTATCCATCAGCTGATGAAGGGTCATTCTCATCCCATTCTCCAAATTTCGGAACAGATGGACTCTTATCCGGCTCAGCCTGCAAACCAACACTATATGCTGAATAACTCATCACCATAAACACAACAAACCAAAAGAAATTCTCTAAGTTAAGCAATGCTACAAATCTGATATCAAATTCATCAGTTGAAGAAAATGATTACTGTGTCACTGCCTTGGGTAATTGATGTGTTACGAGATCGGCCAGGAGTCAACGGAGCCAAACCACGAGAAGGAGAAGAGACTACTCCGACTTTGGCTCCAAGCTTTGCCTGATAATGTGGGTGCAAAGGAGACTTTTTAGGTGTATCTGCAGGGCTCATAATTAGCTCACCTTGATGCTTTTCATTCAATCTCTTTACCGTCTCCTCCTATTTCACCTCCAATTTTGAACAATCAGGTTTCAATCAGGACAGATAAACAACAGCAAGACAAACTCACACATACAAATTTAAAATGAATATAAATTATCCAAGATGAAGAACTCAATTTCATGGAAAAACAGAAACCCTAACGACCCAGAAGAAAGGGAAAGAGAAATAATGAGTTGGGATTGCCAATTTGTACATAAAAAAACAGTAACTAACAATCTCTAATAAAACAAGATTGCAAAATCAAGTTTATGAGCTATGAAAGGGGTAGAGGAGAAGCAACTCACCGCCATGTCTCTGTCTCTGATCAGACAGTCAAAGGATCGGTTTTAGCAGCAAGGGAATTGCAATACGGAAAACTCAAAGAGGCAGAAAATTGGTTAGAATTATGATATAAACAAAGGTTTTCCAGCCAAGCTGCAAGAAGACAGTCCAGTGTGAGAGAGAAAGAGTAAAGTAACGTAGGTAGAACTGGAAAGAGAAAAAGATGGAGAGAGATAAGAATATTTGGTCTGTAGACATATGGGTGACGACCAACGGACGACTCATCACCTCCACCATGTCATAATCAAGTTTTTTTCTTTGGGCCGTTTTATACCTAACCAAAATTCAACCAACTTATACCTCAGGTCGTTAAAATTATCATCAAAGTGAAAACTTGTGTGTTTGAAGCTTTTTTTTGAGATGATTACTTTGTATTAGTCTTTTTGTAAGAAATTTAATATTTAAAATATAAAAGTGGACGGTAGAAATCGAAATATATGTGTTATAATTTATTTTATATTTTATATTTAATATATATATATATATATATATATATTGAAAGGTACGCACATTTCGATTCTTAAGTCCGACTCGAACGGGTATGGACAAGACTCATGTCCGAATTCCGGACTCCGTCCAAGTGTGACCCGAAAATCGGGTAATTTTTTTTACAAAAGTCCGTTTCAGGTTTGTCCAGGTCTACTAGTAAGCTTTTGGCTGAGACACCTCTAGAATGCGATCTACATATTAATTTTTTAGATGCATTTATGTTTATAATATTATTGTTTTTGACCGAGTTTGAATTAAGTCGTATTTCGATATGGATGTTTACCCTTGTTTTCATGTGCATTGTAGGCACTTTTGACTGCATTTGAGCTAAAATGAGCACATGAGAACACCTTGAAGAGAGGATAGACTAGAAGTCAAGAAGACACTTATAGATGTCAAAGAAGGATGCTTGGACACTCGTAGAAGGTTCGTGGAGCACACAATGAAGGCTTAAGAGTGCACGCATGCCAATAGGACATTCAACACTTTTACTAAAACGAAGATATCATAAGCTTTTGATACGCCCTCGGCTAACATGACCATAGAGGAAGAAGATGAGGTTTTGCGGGTTCGCTTCGATGGATCACTCACCCGTTCCCGTGTCAAATTCATCGCTCAGGCTACCGGCTTCCTCCTTTCGTAATCCGTCATTTTAGTCCTGCTTATTCCCTAATAACTATTTTTCATAATAAGATTATTTACTTAATGAATATATAACATTCATTTATTAATTCAACGTCTCTCAGATGTTCTCATTCCTCTCCGTAATAATTGTTCTCTCCGTAACTTGATCATATATATATAAACTTAAGTTTATGCTTATGATCTGACTATTATTCACGTACAACCGATCAAGTATCAACTCTACAAATCTTACTTTATGATTATGATTTAAAAGCTATATATCTACATAACTGTTTTCATATGAAGGATTTTGGTTCTCTTCGGTTATTCCTTTGGATTGAGATTGTACATACACTTGTTGGTATGTGGCTCTATCAACAGTGTTACACGCTCGACATCCTTGTCGAGACCGGCCTCCAGTCCGTCCTGTTGTTCCTTGGGATCGAGATTGTTCTCACCCAACCATGGACTCCAGCCCGTGCACATTCTATCCAATTTAGGAAAATTCCTCGTCTAGCGCATTTGGATGTTGTCTTGAAAGTCTTTTTTGTAGGGTCTTGTATTTGTCACCTACGGGTCACATAAACTTAATAAAACAAGGAAAAAATTGTAAAAAATAGGATCGAAACTATACCGTTAGTTATACGATAAGTGGAGTCAAGAGAAGCCTCTTTGTTCTTAATTCTAAAAACGACCCGTATTACAACGGAGTATGACGTTTAAGAGTCTCAGCCTCCCATGATAAAACCGCAAATGAATCCGAGCCACGTAATCTCTCAGAAACCTACGAACCGAACTGTGTTTGTACTCTGTTTGAGAAAAGACATAAAGCAAAATGAGAGGAGGAAAGTTGTATTTTTGGATGATTTTAGAATGAGCCACAACTCAGCCTTTTATAGGCACAAATGATATCATAGAATTAAATGAAAGATATTCTATAATTCAATATTGGATTTAAACCACAATCGGATGTTACAAATCGGGCATTTAAAGGCTCCGATTTTGACTGCATTTAAAGAATTTTGACTGCATTTAAAGTCTACGGATTGGTTGATTGACCCGTTACGAGATTGGGCCCAAAATGATAGTCTTGGGTGGCCGGCCCAACACTGTTAGTCCATTCCAATCTCGTCACGACTAGATAGCCCAAGCCCAAGCCCAATTTTCGGGTCTCCATTTGTCATTCAAATAGAACTCAAATTTGACGTATGAATATACCCTGAACATGAGCTCGTGGGGAGGAAGCCAAAGCTTCCACTTTCCGGTGTTGACAATGGTCGGAGCCCACCGGAAGTGTGCCCGGAAAGTGTCTTGCGCACCATGTATTAAATACATGTCTTATTCATATAAATTAGTTCCAATATTTTTTTCTTAAAAAAAAATATCAATCAACGCCGGCACACGAGATTTTTTTATCTGGCTCTAGCGATCTCTGCATCCGGACATTTTGTGATTCATATTACATTGTTTGTCCCAATACCATCCACTCTACCACATTCTTTTTCGTTTTCTTTTGTCAATTCTCCAATCTCATGGAAGACAAAGAAACAAGTAACGTGACACGACCAAATATCGGGTTACGATAACCACAACATGTGAGTTTTTGTTGTTGCGATATCTCCTTGCATCCCTCATCGGCATACCATGCAACTTCACTTCGACAAACAAGCACCTTTACATAATGCTTCCAATCTCATCTTTCATGACTAAACAAGTAAAGATTGACCACCACACCGTCATATATCATATTCAACGTGGCACCTTTTAGCATGTATCACCTACATGGTCGACCAACTTGCCGACGTTTTGACAAAAGTCCAAGAACCCATTCATTTTTATTGTCTAAGCTCGAAGTTGTTTAGTGCTAAAAGATAAATGAACGATTATTAGGATAATATTTTTTCATTTTTTAAATCTACTATGTAATAATAAAGTATAAGAAATTTAGGACACTTGTCATTCCATGTTAAGTCATCTCGAATTTTTTCACTTGTCGTCTGTAGGTTGTGCCATCTCATTTTTTTTAAACATATTTTATTTTATTTTATTTATGGAGATGATAATAAACTTATTGACATTTAAAAAGAATTTGATCTTATGTTATTTTGTATCAATTATAACTATATATGACTTTATTGACTTAGAAGTTTCCTGCTAGCACTACCATTTTACCACATGTCATCTTAATATTGTGCAGTTGATTCTAATTTTGTTCACTTAATTGAGATAAGATTTCTAATATGTAAAATAATTTTAATTTACATAATAGAAATAGTTTTAATATTTTCTATCAAATTGTAACTATATAGATAAATGTATTTTAATTAAAATATTAACCGATTAATATATATATATATATATATATATATATATATATATATATATATATATATTGTCTAATCTATATTTAGTAACATATCGATAAAGTATATTGCCCAAATAAAATTATGAAAGAAAATCTAAGAATAATATGACCATTAATTAACATATTAATTCATAGTAAATTTATACTCTGACTTGACCTAAATCATTGAATCAAATCACATTTTACTTAAAAAGTGTTTCATAAATTTAATACTACTCAAATAATTTATAAACATAATATATAATGTATATCGTATATTTTTTCATCAAATCTAATGAAAAACACGGATATTAAACTAGTTAATAACCGGTCTTATATTTTAGTCGATATGCTATCATACCACAACTGCTTTGGATTTAGTAACTCACTTACCCTGGCCTGGTAACTCGATTTATCTCTCCCCTTTCACCATTTTCCACTTGTAATCAAAATCAACAAAAGTTGACCGCCTTACACAATACACAGAGGTAAGACATATGAAAGTCATTAGTATTATGTAACGAAATTAACAAGTACGTACCGAAATGAATGTACAAAGAACAACCGACCCTTTGGATCGATGCTTCAAAACGATGGTAGAATTTTGATAATATTCTAGGTTTATTATACGTTTGCTCTAGCTAGGTTAAAATGTAAGTGGAGTTATTTGCTATAGCCTTATAGGTTAACTGTATCTTACTTCCTTACTGCTCTATGCTAACCCTAACCAGTCTGGTTCATGAAAACTCGCCCCAGAGTAAAATGAAGCAATAAGGTAAGTGCCAAATGAATGTAGGTGTGATCCACTAATTGAGTTTAAAGAAGATGAACATTAGAGATGGAGATGGACGGCGAATATTTCCTATGTAGGATGTTAAGAGACCGACAATGCGTACAATGATGTTTTCTTTTCTTTGTTGATGAGACATTTCCTTCCAATTCCCCACTCATATCCTATCATCATATTTAATCACTTTCTTCTCTCTTTTTTAAACTTCCATTTCAGTATAATTAAGCCCTCTCAAGGATCTCCCTTCTTTATTACCTTACCACTTAGCTTCTTCGATGAATCACGACCTCAATCTCCATCTCGGACTCGACCCGCCTCCTTCACCTCCGCGATGCTCGCCCTCGTCGTCAAGGGCGGCGCGTGTCTTCTCCTGCAACTACTGCCAAAGGAAGTTCTACAGCTCACAGGCGCTCGGGGGGCACCAGAACGCGCACAAACTCGAGCGCACCCTCGCCAGGAGGAGCAGAGAGCTCATTGTTAGTATGCAAAGCTCTGATCCGGGTCAAGCAGCGGGCTCGCCGAACCCACGCCCTTCCGATGCTAACCGGGAGGACCTTGGTGATCTTGATTTGTCTTTGAGGCTTTAAGGGTAATCAATCACGTTGGGTATTGTTTTCTGAATTTGTACGTTTTATTTGAAGTTTGCATGGGAATTGGAGAGGGGATATGTTGAATTATGGAATCTCCGGTGATTTGATTCCCCTAGCTACCTAGATTCGAACATTTAGTGTTCATGCATATTTCTGTCGTTCTTGTACTATAAGCTTGTTGTAGGCTTATAGCTATAGGGTCACAAGATCTTGAAGCTATTTCTTGCCAAAACGGAACGAGGGGGTAGATTTATCAAACTGTATTTGAATGATTGGTAAACTGATTATATTAGTATATTTGAATTATTATTTTTTTATTGTGAAAATAACTCTCCAAAAACCAGAAACTCGAAAGAGGCGCCCGGCTAACTCCGTGCTAGCAGCCGCGGTAAGACGGGGGCAAGTGTTCTTAGGAATGACTGGGTGTAAAGGGCATGTAGGCCTACTTCAATCAATCGTATTTCTGCTCGTGAAAACAAAAACGTACTTTATTAAGGCCGATGCCCGTGCCCTATTCAGTCAATTCCTGTTTAGTCTTATTGGTTCGAGTTGGACCAATCTGCCTGCGAATTGAGGGAGCTACCCTTGACCAAGCCAATGATGCTTAGCTGGTCTTTTCGGATGATCAACCACATTGGGACTGAGACACGGCCCGGACTCCCACGGGGAAACAGTGGGGAATCTTGGACAATGGGTATCGTGATTGATCAAACTCGAAAACAAAAACGAATGATGAAGTGAAACAAACGATTGGTCATGTAGTTCGAGTATATATACTCTACTGTATGGATTTCGAGAGAGGAGATCCAACCCATAAACCACTAAGTAAACGAGCACAAATGGATCATTGAGTAATCTTTATAGAAGAATGCTCGGATTTCTCACTGAATATGAAACTCTAGAAGAGTGAATAATAGAAGATCTACAACCACTTAGCGTAATGAGGAATGAACTTAGCTTAGTAGATGAAATCCATTAGATATTCTTCCATACCTCATCCGAGAAATGTACTCTAATATTTGAACGCTAGTTGAATTTGAATCGCCATGTTGACGGTGTAAAGTGACATACCACCATTACCTCCTAATGTGTTGAAATCTTTCCATAAGTGTATGTTGTGGGGTGAGGTGTTCAATAAGAGAGCAAGCCATACCTCATTCACATGATCATCTCTTTAGGTTTGTCTCACTTTATGCTTTAGTCACGTGAGTGCATTGTGTAAGACGTTTTGAGCCATTCCATTCACTCAAAAGGTGAATGTGATCCGGAGATAGACCACCCTTGAACATGCATGTATCGTTTTACATTTGTTATTTATTCTTTGAGCATGATTGTCACCAATAAATTGATGTGAGTAATTCCCAAATCCTAGATTTTATTATTATTATATTTACATATTTCACAACTTGAACCCAATCAATAAACCAAAGCTATTTTACACTTTTGCTTAACCGAATTTGTAATTCATTTGTCAATTAAGCAACCAAATCCTTTAGATACGACACTCGATGAGAATCACGTACTACAACTATTATAACCATCTCACCTGAAAAAACTATCATGATGTACACTTACGGTCTGGGTTGTCTCTCGTTGAGGCAACGTCAATAATCATGGTACCAATATCAATAGGATTAATATTCCTTTTGGTAAATGTTTGTGTCAAAAGACAAGTGAACAAGAGCAAAAGCAAGCAAATATGTAATGAATGAGAAAATGATCCAGGGATAAGGTGTCACCACAATAATAGACTTTCATGAAATGTTGTATGTGAATATAAAGAACAACAATTAATTAACACTTACATGTAGGAAATTAACAAAAATAGTCAAATGCCACCTCTTGATGTACATGTACTGTATCTAGCTCATTCTTAAAGCGTCATCACAATTACACATAAGAAATGAAATGAGTTATACCTAATGAACACAATAGAAAATAAGAATCACACCAAAATTAACCACTCTCCCAGGAAGAGGTTATAAAAGGTAATAGAACTTGCAAATCTATGATAACCCTCGGCCGTCACAGGGACAAGTCGTCACCTATCCTATCAAGCTCATGTCTATTTGATCTAAAAAATTTAGCACGCTCTTATAAAAAAATAAAATCTAAAACAATTCACTAAAAACACCGTTTTTCGATGTATGTTATCAAAGAAGTCGATCTCATCTTAGGCTATAAAAGGCAATAAAACTTGCAAATCTATGATAACCCTAGGCCGTCGTGATAGGGACAGGTCGTCACCTACCCTATCAAGCTCATGTCTATTTGATCTAAGTAAATTTAGCACGCTCTTGTAAGAAACTAAAATCTAAATCAATTCACTAAAAAACACCGTTTTTTTCGATGTATGCTATCAAAGAGATAGATCTCATCTTAGGTATCCTCACTTCTTCCTCAAAATCGATATGCATACTAGGCTGAAATGGTCTTTCAATTCATTGTATCCCCTCAATAATCAACATACAACATAACAATCAATCCATTATTGAAAACAACCCATCTCTAAATATAGAAAATTAACTAGACATAGTGAAAATGAGGAAAACAAAGGTAGAAAAACACGTAGAGTGCATCAAATATTAATCCACCCAGTAATATCCATAACTAATTAAAAAGTACCATCAAATGAAGTTTACATCCTAGAGGAGGAAGAAGAAGAAAAGACCAAGTCCTTGTTTAGTTACGAAACTAGTGTAATACCCGCACATTGTGCGGGATTGAATTTTAATATGTATATATTATTATAAATAATTTAATATATAAGATGCGGAAAATGAAATCACTTATTTATTATATTTTTCAAGTGTATTTCTCGTAGCATACAATCAATCCCTGTAAACGATGTTGTGATATGATTATATGAGTGAGTCAGCGAGATTACGTTTGTTTTATTCTTTTTTTAAATATTTTCTTACAATTTTTTGTTTGTAAATGTTTAATCAATATTTTAATCTTTTTTTTTTTTCTTCATATCATAATTAATTGTGTTAGCAAACGTTTTTTTTAATATCTGATTAACAAAATAATGAGGTTAAACTACACATATAAATTTTAGACCGATAATATGTAAAGGACTAAATAATAATAATAATAATAATAATAATAATAATAATAATAATAATAATAATAAATTTATTTAAAAAAAATCCGATTATGTAGATCCATTTTTTAATAATCTAAATAATAACTTTTTAAAAAGATTTTGTTAGGCTTTGATAATAATTTATATTAACAACTTAAAATAATTAACTTTTTAAAATATTTTTTTTATGTTGCGTTAAATCTGGTGCTGACACGTGGCAAAGAAGGGCTCTCCTTTAATACATACTAGTTATAATACCCGTGCCCTGCACGGGTTAGACGATAATTGTGTGTCAAAATATTTTTTGATAATTCATTATGTTGAAAATTGTTTTAATTGTTATGTGATACTTGTTGTAAGCTTGTAATTTTTCACATTATGAATGGAAATCAAGTAATAATTCAAATCCTCCAATAACAATTGGGAAAGAGTATTCCCGGACAATATCCTTTGAGATAATCGAATGCCAAAGTTAGTATCAATCTAAAAAGAATTAGGTTTTATTAAATTAAATGTTAGAGTACCTGATTTGGGCTAACGAATGGACGACACTATAAAAGTGATAAGGTGACTGCACGAAATTACGCTAAACATCAGTTCAGGGTTGTTTTATTATATAAGATAGATAAGAAGTCATGTGTAAAACATATACTAACAAAAAAAAAAAGAAGTGTAAAATAAATCATAAAATTTAAATTAACAATATTAAATAATAATATATTAAAATTTAAATGAAAGAGATTTATATAATATAAGTAACATGTCTAAGTCAAAAAGTACAATATTATATAGTTACATTTAAATAGTTAATTACCTAACAATTTATAAGACTAATAGCATATGTCAATTTATTAAAATAATAAATATTACTAAAAATAATTTTTTTTATAAAAAAAGTCAAAATAATAACAACTATCAATTAAACTCAAAATAATACCAACTTTGAAAATTATTGAAAATGGTACTATCAACCTATTTATAAAAAATGATATAATTTATTTTTCCGGGAATTTTTTTTTTCCGATGATGATTGGACAACTGATTTTTTACATGTCATTAAAAAAATTAAGGATTATGAGTCTAATGTGATTTCTATTTTTAAAAATAAATTAATATGCTAAAAGTCATTACTTAAGTAAAAAATTTTTAATTTTTATAAACAATAATGAAACTTTCTTGATTTTTTTTCCAATTTTTTTAATAATTTTGTTTAAATGACAAAACATTTTTATTAAAAATATTTGATTTATTTTTAAAAAGTCGATATTTTTTTTAAAAAATCGAAATTAATTTTTTTGGAAAATTTTCTATTTTTTATATATATTTTTAATATGAAATTTATGATTTTTTATACAAAATTATTTTAAAATTTTCGAAATATTTCAAAAAATATTAAAATAGACTTTTTTATATGAAAAACACTTAATATAAAAAAATGAATTTTTTAATTCTAAAATTTTCTTTATTCTAAAAAATAAAGAAATATTTTTGTTCATCGTTTAAAAAAACTAATTTTAGAAGAAAAAAAAAGAATTTATAATTTTCAGAAGGAAAAAAAAAGTTCAATTGAAAATTAAAAATCTAAATAAAAAAATATTGAGATCTTTAAAAGTTTAAATAAATAATAAAGTTTATAAGTTGTAAATAAAATCAACGTTTATTTTTTACAAACAAAATAAGATTAAATTTAAAATAAAGTTTATAAGTTTAAGAAAGTATAATGTTTAATTGAAAATTAAAATTATAAGTTAATAAAATATTAAGATCTTTAAAATTAGATTGCAAATTTTAACGATTTTAATTTTTAAATTATAACTAATTAAATGTCTATTAATAATGAAAGTACTAATAAAAAATTAGTTAGTAAAATATTTAAAATAAATTCGTAAATAAAATATTTAAATAATTTGTTTGACATGGTGAAACCTGGATTAACAAAAAAATTAACACGTGTAAATTTTATGGCGTGGATTCACCAAATTGTGTCACGTGTAAATTGAATGACGTGGATTCATCAGACTATGTCACGTGTAAATTTAATGACGTGAATTCATCAGACTGTGCCACGTGTAAGTTCACGGGTTGCTTTAGTATATAGATAGATAAGATATAAAATAAGATTGCATGGAGTTTTTTTTAATTTTAGATTTGGGTTAGGAACTTAGGGCTGGAAAAAAAAAATGGTGTGTTTAGTTATATTGTTTTGGATTTGGGGTTAAGGGTTGACCTAATTCTTCACCATGATTGAAACACAAAATAAAAAACTACTTTAAAAAATGTATTTTTGTTATTACTCTTTAAATTAATACGATGACCCATAAAAAAACCAAAAAGCTCGTCCACTTAAATTTTTTGACTCGATCGTCGATTGAAACGCAAAATAAAAAAAGAAATAAAAATAATATAGATTCATGGAGATTATCCGGCCATTCAATCAATTATAATTTGATAGACCGTGAACCGTTGGTGGAAATGGTACACCCATATATCAACCGACACATTTCCGACTAGATTATTTTTTAAAATCTTTTATATAAGCCCGAATCGGTACAAGCTAAACAGCCTAAACGTAGTTTGATATCAAGCAATACAAGCCAATGAATATGCTTGATTTGACGACCAAAAACTACTCATGGTGGTCCTTGTAGTGTTAACGTATTCTCATCGGCCCTCCATTCTTGACTTCCTTGCGCCACAATATATTTAAATATCACAAAAAGACTGTAGTATATTCAATCCAAATATCTACATAAAATGATTTTACAAAACTACTTCCCCACAACATCACTGATCTATTTTCAATTTTCCTCATCTCTCATTTTTATAAAATGTACTTACGATCACTCTCATTTTCAATTCCACGTGCTTTGACAATTCAAAGCTTAGCGCCCAAGGAAGTTGTATCATCTAATACTTTTCTTTTCTATGATACAGGTTAATAGGATATGGCCACTGCTCAATAATGGCGATAACCTGTCGCTCGAGAAAGGGATATCGACAAATAAGACATCGTGTTTGACTTCGATGGGTGACTATGTGATCAATTTTCCAAACTCATTATTATTTTTGGCGAAAGTATCAGTTATGGGCCTTCTGACATGAGCAAATTCGTCTTTTTTTTCTTTGCATCCATTGCATATAAATTCAAAATGCTTTCCACAGTCACTCTAAGTCGAGCCATTCAACTCCTTTAGCCACACCATGACAGGTTTTGGTTTCCTCTTCTTTAATTTCAACCACACTTCTCTTAATTTCCTTCTAAACCCTGAATTATTCAGATGGGTCTCTGTTATTTTACACTTAATCTTGCTTTTGGGTCTAATTGTTTCATGGGTTCGCCAAAAAATCAAAAATAATATTCTCATTCAGCATTCAAAGGACTCCAGAATTTTATACTATAGAGCTACCCGCCTTTGTTGCGTGCTTCTTGCTCTGTATAATTTTGGTCTCTGTATCTTCGACTTATACATTTGGTACACACATGCTAGCCTTGATGCAGATTTACCGACCCTTTTAGGGTTTTTGGTTAGATCATCAGCTTGGTTGGGTTTGTTCATTTACTTGCATACCCAGCTACTTAGCTCAGGATTCTCAAGGTTCCCAAATTCACTGAGGATTTGGTGGGGATTTTACTTTATTATCTCCTGTTACTGCCTTGTTATAGACTTGTTTGATTATATAAACCATCAGGCCACTCCTGTTCAATTTCTAGTCTCCGATATTGTGTCTGTGATCTCGGGGTTTATCTTTTGTTACGCCGGTGTGTTTGGGAAGGTGATTCAGGAACCCATTTCTTTGGAAGAACCACTTCTTAACAAGTCTGAAGAGGATGAAACTGCATCTCCATATACAAGTGCTGGGTTTCTTAGTAGCCTGACATTCTCTTGGGTAAACCCTTTACTCTCAACTGGATACAATAAGGTACTGGATCTTGAAGATATTCCTCAACTTCCTTTTGGTGATAGTGTTAGAGGGTCATTCCCTATTTTCCGAAACAATCTTGATTTTGTCTGTGAGGGAAATAACAACCAGATCACAACTCTACAGCTTTTGAAATCTCTAGTGCTTACCACATGGGTAGATATAGTAACCTCAGCTCTCCTTGGACTCTTATACACATTAGCTACCTATGTAGGCCCCTACCTTATTGATAACTTCGTTCAATACCTTAAGGGAAGAAGACAATCTGAGCATGAAGGGGTTATCTTAGTTTCGGCTTTCTTGGGTGCGAAACTCGTTGAGTGTTTTGCACAGAGGCATTGGTTCTTCAAGCTGCGTCGTGTTGGGATTAGGTTAAGATCGGTACTTATTACCTCAATCTACAACAAGGGTTTGACTCTATCTGGTTACTCAAAACAAGGTCACACTAGTGGGGAGATGATAAATTTGGTAGCTGTTGATGCTGAGCGGATGAGAACCTCTTGTTGGTGTATGCATGATCCTTGGTTAGCCTTAGTCCAAGTTATCTTGGCATTGCTGATTTTGTATAAGAATCTTGGATTGGCTTCTATTGCTACATTGTTCGCAACTGTAGCTGTGATGCTGATTAACTATCCACTGTCCAGCATTCTTGAAAAGTTCCAGGAAAAATTGATGAGTTCTAAAGATAAAAGGATGAAGGCCACATCCGAGATTTTAAAGAGTATGAGGATTCTCAAGCTTCAAGCATGGGAAATGAAGTTTCTGTCTAAGATTTCTCAGCTGAGACAATCTGAAGCTGAATGGCTAAGGAAATATCTCTACACAAATGCTGGTACGTCATTTGTGTTTTGGGCTGCCCCAGCATTTGTGTCTGTTGTTACCTTTGTTGCTTGTGTGTTCATGGGGATTCCTCTTGAAGCTGGAAAAGTTCTTTCCGCGCTTGCAACTTTCAGGATACTATCAGAGCCAATTTACAATTTACCTGAAAATATATCTATGCTTATTCAGACTAAAGTTTCCCTTGATAGAATTGCATCCTTTCTTCGCCTAGAGGACATGAAGCCCGATGCAGTAGAGAGACTTCCTAGGGCTGCTTCTGAGATAGCGGTTGAGATCATTGGAGGAACCTTCAGTTGGGATAACTCTGCTTCAGAACATACATTGAAAGATATCAATGTCAAAATTTCTCATGGTATGAGGGTTGCTGTTTGTGGGACTGTTGGATCTGGAAAATCAAGCTTACTTTCTTGTATGTTGGGAGAAATACCAAAGGTTTCTGGAACTATTAGGATTAGTGGATCAAAGGCGTATGTTGCTCAATCCGCTTGGATACAGAGTGGAAAGATAGTTGATAATATACTATTTGGCAGTGAAATGGACCAAGAAAGATATGAAAGCGTGCTTGAGGCATGCTCTTTGAAGAATGATCTTCAAGTTCTCCCCTCTGGTGATCAAACCATTATAGGTGAGAGGGGAATCAACTTGAGCGGTGGCCAGAAGCAAAGAGTTCAGATTGCTCGGGCTTTGTACCAAGACGCTGATATTTATCTGTTTGATGATCCTTTCAGCGCGGTTGACGCTCACACTGGAACTCATCTCTATAAGGTATGTCAATGTCATCAATTTTTCTTTTTCTGTGTCTATGTGATTTTCCACACTGGACCATTTTAATGAATTTTGTGATTGGTCTATGTGACAGGAATGCTTGCTTGGGCATCTGAAATCCAAGACAGTAGTATTTGTCACTCACCAGGTGGAGTTTTTGCCTACTGCAGATCTTATCTTGGTATGATGACTTCTTTTTTTATTGTTGTTCTTCTATCTTCGTAATTTAGTTAAGTATGCGATTGACATAACCTAAACAATTGCATAATAAATCTACAAGGTCATGAAAGATGGTCGAATTTCACAAGCGGGCAAGTATGATGATATTCTTGCTTCTGGATCAGACTTCATGGAACTTGTGGGGGCACATCACAAAGCCTTGTCTGCACTTATTTCTGTTCAGGCCACAAGGCCTTCAGACTCAGCAACCATCAAGGAGAATGAAGATGTGAATGCTTCACAGAGTTCCCATGGAGAAAGTAATTCTGATGCTTGTCAGCAAGAAGATATAGTTGAACAGAAAGCACAGCTTGTCCAGGAAGAAGAGAGAGAGAAAGGAAAAGTTGGTTTTAAAGTTTACTGGAAGTACATCACAACAGCTTACGGAGGAGCTCTTGTTCCATTTATACTTCTTGCAAACATTTCTTTCCAAATTCTTCAAGTAGGAAGTAATTACTGGATGGCATGGGCAACTCCTGTCTCTGCTGATGTTAAACCTGTTGTCGACACAAGTACTCTCATTCTCGTCTTTGTTGCCCTGTCCATTGGATCTGCACTCTGTGTCCTGTTCAGGGAGGCTCTTCTTTCAACAGTTGCATATAAGACTGCTAACGTACTTTTTAGTAAAATGCATTTTTGCATTTTCCGTGCTCCAATGGCATTCTTTGATGCCACCCCAAGTGGGCGGATTCTAAATAGGGTAAGTTGCTTCTTTTTCCTTGCTGATTTTTACTCTATAATATCCTTACATTAAATTTGTAATTCCATTCATGTCTAACTTTGTTACAGGCTTCTACTGACCAAAGTGACGTGGATACAAGGCTTCCACAACTAATTGGGGGTGTTATTTCCTCAATTGTCCAACTTTTGGCAACTGTTGCTGTTATGTCACAGATCGCTTGGCAAGTCTTCCTGATTATTATCCCCATTGCCTGTATCTCTTTCTATTATCAGGTCAGCTGAATTTTTTTTATAAAATTTTCTGAGTAAGCTAATTTGTGTTATGTTGTTGTGCACACAATAAACATTGGACCATTATTGAAGGATAGTAGTGTAACACAGCCACACAGGATGTCTAGGATCTTACTCTTGTTGTGAACACAAGACCAAGTGCATTCTCCCTGTGAAAGAACTAGTGGTTAATTCATCATATTATACCCATTGCCTGTATCTCTTTCTATTATTATGTTCTGGACTTCAATTTTAGAACTGTAACAGTTCAACATTACATTACTATAAGCCATACTCTAAAGGGGGCTAAATTTAATAGGTAATCATGATTATTATCCCCACTCAGGATTTCCAATAGCTCAATGAAAGTTTACGTATGTTACTTCATATAGAATCTTGAGCATTTCTTCAATACCTTCTTTAATAGGTAATCATGGTTTTAAAGGGGGCTAAATTTAATCATCAGTATTTTGTAGCACTTGTATATCTGAGTATCCAGCATTTGCATTATTGCTTACAAAGGGAATAAAAGGATGATTATAAATATCAGTGTTTCTTACCATTTAGAAAGCTGCTGAACACACTCTTTGCTGAGCGTGAGCATTCAAGAGGGTCTATCAGAGGTGATGAGCCTATAGAACTAGTTATATCTTCAGATAAGGAGGGATGCATAGTTGCATACGTACCATAGTTATAATGTGTAAAGCATAAATTGAAAGAAATTTGTTTTCACAATAAAATAGGATTTCATTCACATAACATCATTTTAAGTCAAATTTGGTGTGCTTTTGTTTATGTTACAGAAATATTATTTGCCAGCAGCTCGTGAGCTGACTAGGCTGAACGGAGTATGCAAAGCTCCGGTGATTCAGCATTTTGCTGAGACCATTGCTGGTGCAACAACTATCAGGGGTTTCGACCAACAATCCAGATTCCAGCAGACATCTACTGAACTTATAGATGTCTTTGCTCGGCCCAGGTTTTATTTTTCGGGTTCAATGGAGTGGCTATTTTTTCGGCTCGACTTCTTGTCATCTCTAACATTCGCTTGTTCATTGATATTCTTGATATCCCTTCCTTCCGGATTAATTGATGTTGGTAAGCTGATGAATTATACATTGATTCCATAATGTGTTAGAATGAATATATAGTAATTTTCCGCTCTTTGTAGGCATTGCGGGATTGGCAGTGACATATGGACTTAGTCTGAATATGTTGCAAATTTATACAATATGGCACATCTGCCAAATGGAAAACACAATCATATCAGTGGAGAGAATTCTGCAGTACTCCAACATTCCAAGTGAACCTCCACTTTTGGTGGAAGCGAACAAGCCAGCTCCATTATGGCCTTCCCATGGTGAAGTCGAATTTCATGATCTTCAGGTTATCTTCTACACCATATTCTTGATATTGCTCTCCTTGAGTGTGAAGTTACAAGGTGTATAATGTTCAACAGGTTCGTTATGCACCGCACTTGCCAATTGTCCTGCGAGGCATTACTTGCACCTTCCATGGAGGAAAGAAGACTGGAATTGTGGGAAGAACTGGAAGTGGTAAAACAACCCTAATACAGGCACTCTTTCGGATTGTAGACCCTGTATCCGGAAGAATAGTCATTGACGGCATTGACATCTCCGTGATTGGTTTACATGACCTTCGGTCTAGACTAAGTATTATACCTCAGGATCCTGTCATGTTTGAGGGAACCATAAGAAACAACTTGGATCCACTTGAAGAGTACAGAGATGAACAGATATGGGAAGTAAGTTAATTGATTACTCCTAGCTAGCTTAATTATTTTGTTACACGAGCTAGTATAATTCAAATTGTTTTCAGGCCCTTGATAAATGCCAACTTGGTGACGAAGTTCGGAAAAAGGAAGGGAAGCTGGATTCTTTAGGTTGGTTGTTCAACTCGGGTTTTTATTATATTGTGTTTTTGGTTCTTGGATTCCCTTAATGATGAATCTGGTATGAATGTAGTTACTGAGAATGGAGAGAACTGGAGTATGGGACAGAGGCAGTTGGTGTGTCTTGGGCGCGTCCTCCTCAAGAAGACAAAGATATTGGTTCTTGATGAAGCAACTGCATCAGTCGACACAGCAACCGACAACTTGATTCAACAGACTCTAAGTCAACACTTCTCAGATTCGACGGTGTTGATCATTGCTCACCGTATCACATCTGTTCTCTATAGTGATAATGTGCTTGTCCTTAGCCAAGGTCTGTGTTCTTACCAGCTGCTGTTTTTCTTTTCTAAAACTCTAATGAAATGGGTTTTTTTTTTTAATGTACCATTTCTGTTATTGGTTACATGTAGGTTTGGTTGAAGAATGTGGATCTCCGACAAGGTTGCTCGAAGATGAATCCTCATCATTTGCAAAACTTGTTGCAGAATACACATCCAGATCCAAATCCAAATCTAGCGATAACTAAGAAGAAGGAACTGAACAGGGCTCAAAACTTGGTTTCCCTGACTTTGAAGTTTTAAGGATGATGATGAATAAGAAGAAATAGATATGGATAGATATTAACAGAAGTGATTCTAAGTAATAGGTCTTCTACTGTGGCAATAAGTCTTCTACTGTGATTCTAAGTAATAGCCAGGAGCCTCAGGAGTTGACCTGAGGCTCCTGGCTGACTTCACTTTTTTTTTTTTTTCTTCGTGGAATCTGAAAATAAAATCGAGGAATTATTTAAAATGACAGGTTTGTTTCGAAACCGAACTAAACAATAACTGTGGTTCAAATGTGGTGTTGTTTTGAAAAATTGAAAAGGTTTTCGAGTTCTTACCGGTTTTATGGTTTCATTGCTTTCTTTGTTTCACGATGTCTCCCTCTCTTTTGATCGCAACTCTCGTCCTTTTGCTTCTCCGGCGGGCATGCTCCCAGCCTACCAACATCGCTCTCACCATCTCGCGCTTGGAGTAGTCCTTGAGATCTCCGCAAAGAAGATTAAGTCTATGTGTTTTCCTTCAGACCTTGCTCTCTAATCTGCCTCTCTAGCTTCTTCGGCTTTAGCTATATATATAAAAGTTTAAACACCACTCCCATTGACAACACAATTAGGTATATCCCTTACTAATTTGGAATTTCTCTATTCTCACGGCATACGCTGTGAAAAGTACCTAGTGTCCTGAAAATATCAAAGACAAACACAAACGCGAGGTCAAAAGTAAAAGAAAGGCCTATGCTAGATAACTGAATACTATAGATATATAGGAGTTAAAGGATGAATATTTGTTTGTTTAGTTTTCCCTTGTATTTCTTATAATAATATTATGGTGTGCTAACTCGAGTCACGGATCTGTTTTGCATGGATGAATCCCCTCATGCAACTAGGGTATAAGAGACCATTGGCAAAGAAAGATGTTTGGAAGTTAGACTCATGGGACCGGACTGAAACTTTGAATAGCAAGTATGTTTCCTGTTCTTTTTGCATTGATAAAATCCCCTCACGGATCCTTTATATTGTTGGACTTTTTGCATTGATAGATGATAATTTGTCCAAGGGGAATCAAGGAAGCATACGGGTTATTAAAGATAGGAGGAAAATCTTGTCTTATTCGCCCACTATACCCTATAATTCGGCACTCTAGTTAGTATACGTATACGAGGAGACATTCACAACAACACAAATAGAGTTAGTTGTCTCCCTTGAACAGGACCATGAACAATCCGGTCCGGACGCAGGACGAAAGGGGTCAAGCTCCCCAAAACATACCTTGACTTTGGTGCTATTGTAGATTTGTGCACAAAATCATCATATATATCTTCTGTGTATCAAAGTTGTTCAATTATGAATGACCAAAACAATCCAGGAAAGAAATCGAAGCTTGCCCATGTCCACAATAGCATTTCATTAGCACTCAAGGTCATGCTTCACCCATTAGCACTCAAGGTACGTCATGCTTATGTTTGTTTCTTGGTTTGTCAAATTTTGTTTTTGTGTGGTTCTTTGGAATTTGATTTGTGGCATTATGCTTTATAGAGGTTAATCTTGTAGCTGCTCTAGAATTAATTTTTATTGAAGTTTTAATTTCTCTCTTTCTGACAAGTGACAATACAAGAGGACATGCTCACAATTTATAGGAGTTTTTCCAGTGTCATTTTGAATTGTCATTTAAGAAATATACCTATATCATGATATTTGAATGCCTCTTTTCTTTATCGGAATTACCTCTATATATTGTCGATGTCACATGTCATCTGAATTCAGAAGAAGATAAGCACAATGTCAGAATAGTTGAGGAAATGCAACAACATATGTACATATTGAATTGGTTTACATCCTTGTCTTTCTGCATGGAATTTTGACCAAGTTGTTTAAATGTTTCTATGTAACATTTTTTTTTCCATATCCTTACCTGTTCTGCTTTCTTATCCCATTGGCTGGATTTGTCTCTAAACCACTCTGTTCCGTCATCTTTTTTATTCTTTCCGGGTAGATTTAAGCTTTGAAATCTTATCTTGCCCAGATGCGAGTATTGCCTAGTTCTAGACTCCAGTTCTCATATATTTTTCTTGGTGCCTTCTGCAGGGTCTTTCCTATTTCTGAAAAATCAGGTGTGAAGAAGTTGTACAAGCTACACTTTCTTCTTTGCTTGATGAAGTTGTTGATACAACTCAAGTGACATCTTTGCCATCTGAGGATTCCATCTCTGAAATGAGGAGGAAGTTAGAGTTCATTAAAATGGAAGATGAAAAGATAATGGTTGGTTTTCCATTCTTGTACATGCTCCTATCTTTTGATGCTTGAGAATCTTGATGATTGCTTATAAAAGATAAGTTCATTGGGGACTCATCTTTTCATTGGCACCAGTTGAGACTACATTCATGCTTGAGATTGTGCAAGAATTGTATGTAATGTTATATTGTTATGAATTTTAGGAGAAGGAAGCGAAGGAAGTGGAACAAACTAATTTGAAGGAAGTTGGGGTTGGTGAAAAGGATGTTGCCTTAGAAGAGCCGATGGACAGGCAGAACATTTAGCACAATCGGAAAAATTGGAGAAGCATGATCAACTTTCCGAGATAAGTCGTGCATTGGTTGTTCTGGCTTGAGTTTTTGTAAGTTAGCCATAGTCTTGCAGCCAAAAAAATCAGGTGGCTTCTCTGTTGTACTATGTGCAAGGTTTATATTTCAATCAGTGAGCAAGGAGGGGGAAGATTTCTTAAGACTAGTAAGGAAGGAGGTAAGTAGAAACTTGAAGATGCTCTAGTGAGCCTTTAATAATCCAATTACCACTATGAACTTTTGTACTAAAATTGAACCGGTATGTTTGTTATTCTAGTATTTTAGTTTTGATCTACATTATAATTTTAAAATTTTCTTATTTTGATATTAGTAATAACAAATGAGGTCCGAGTTGAGAGTGATAAGAAGGCGGAGTAATAAAGAATTGTGCTTGTATATTTTAGAAGTTGCTTAAAATTTATGCCAAAAGTTACAGTAAAAAATATTATTTTTTAACAAAAAATGACATTTTTTTAAAGAAAAAACTGACAAATAGTTTAGATCGGAGGTAGTATGAAGTTTGGAAGTCTTTTGGCTCCATTTCATTGGATGCTCAAAGGTGCATGTGAATGTTACACTGTAAATTTTCAGCTTATCATTTTAATAATCTAGACATTGTTTTATTATTATTCGATTGAAAAAGACAAAAGTAGTTTCCTAATAGTTAATCAATGTCAATTAGTTTTTCGCACATGGACACTGGCAACTTCATTATCTATCTCTCCTGCAAAAACCTTCCCAGGGTCACTGTAAGTGGCCAAACATGATAGGTTATGGTCTCTTCTTCTCCGCTTTCAACCACACTTCTCTTAACTTCCTCTTAAACCCTGCATTGTTTAGATGGGTCTCTGTTTCTTTACACTTGATTTTACTTTTGGGTCTGATCGTTTCATGGCTTCGGAAGAAAATCAAAAAAAATAGAGCATTCAAAGGGTGCAAGAATTTTAGACTATAGAGCTAACGGCCTATGTTGCGCGCTTCTTGCTATGTATAATATTGGTCTCTGTGGCTTGAATTTGTCCTTTTGGTACACAAGTACTAGCCCTGGTGCAGATTTAGCGAACCTTTTAGGGTGTTTGGTTAGATCATCAGCTTGGTTGGGTTTGTTCATTTACTTGCACACCCAGCTGCTTAGCTCAGGATTCTCAAGGTTCCCAAATTCACTGAGGATTTGGTGGGGATTTTACTTTATCATCTCCTGTTACTGCCTTGTTATAGACTTGGTTGATTATAGAAACCATCAGGCTACTCCTATTCAATTTCTAGTGTCCGATTTCGTATACATGATCTCGGGGTTTATCTTTTGTTATGCTGGTGTGTTTGGGAAGGTGGTTCAGGATCCCGTCATGTTTGAGGGAACCATAAGAAACAACTTGGATCCACTTGAAGAGTTTACAGATGAACAGATACAGGAAGTAAGTTAATCGATTACTCCTAGCTAGCTTCTTTTCTATATCCAGAAAGTAATCTTTTACACGAGCTAGGATAATTCAAAATTGTTTTCAGGCCCTTGATAAATGCCAACTTGGTGACGAAGTTTGGAAAAAGGAAGGGAAGTTGGATTCTTTAGGTTGGTTGGTCCACTCGGACTTTCTTATTTTGTGTTTGCGGGTTCTTGAATCCCCTTAATGAATAATGATGAATCTTGTATGGCTGTAGTTACTGAGAATGGAGAGAACTGGAGTATGGGACAGAGACAGTTGATTTGTCTTGGACGCGTCCTCCTCAAGAAGACCAAGATATTGGTTCTGGATGAAGCAACTGCATCGGTCGACACAGCAACCGACAACTCGATTCAACAGACTCTAAGTCAACACTTCTCAGATTCAACAGTGTTGATCATTGCTCACCGGATCACATCTGTTCTCGATAGTGATAATGTGCTTGTCCTTAGCCAAGGTCTGTGTTCTTACCAGCTGTTGTTTTTCTTTTCTAGAACTCTAATGCAATGCATTGTTTTCATGTACCATTCTGTTATTGGTTACATGTAGGTTTGGTTGAAGAATGTGGATCTCCGACAAGGTTGCTCGAAGATGAATCCTCATCATTTGCAAAGCTTGTTGCAGAATACACATCCAGATCCAAATCCAAATCCAGCGATAACTAAGAAGAAGGAACTGGACAGGGCTCAAGACTTGCTTTCCCTGACTTTGAAGTTTTGAGGATGACGACGAATACGAAGATTTAGTTTTGGATGGAACTTACTACTCTATAGATTTGTGTATTTTCTAACTCACTCAGTCACTTTGGAAAATAACAGAAGTGATTCTAAGTAATAGGTCTTCTATCGTTTTACATCAGTTATATAGAAATCTTGGATGGTAAATTTTGTTTTTAAGAACCCATCTTACAATGTTCAGAGTTATGTAAACTTTACAATCCACCCATCTAATTATAAGTTCACAAACAAACCGTGTTAACACAAAAATGTGTCAATACAAATGACTTTGGATTAGAGAACTCATTCAGTCATGAATCTTGTATTGCTCTTAAGTGATTCCTATTGGCAGGATTTTCCTCATTATCAAATTTTCTTGACTAGATTTTCTTCTTTTCTCTCGTAATAGACGAAATATTTATAACAATAAAATGTACTTTGGTTATGCCTGTGTAAAATTGTGATATATCCTTTTCCTTTAAATTTCTGTAAAATCTTCAAGCCAGATAGCCTCTTTACGAGCTTGAATGTGGTTGCAACGTGTTCGGCTTATGTTGAAGATAACAAAATAGGTCGTTGGTGTGATTTCCATGACACAATGTCATACCAAATATACTCATAATCAGTAAGCGTGGGAAGCTTCGGATGTTCAGGCTTGCAAGGTGGTTAAGTTCGGAAAGAGGCTTGTTGCTGGTCTAGGACTTTACTCTGAATAAGGCAACACATATTCTGCTACAGAAACTAGGGAAAGTTTACGAGATGCAACCCCTGGGTTAAGTAATGAATGCAAATTCAAAGGATGATATGTACAACAACCATTCTGATGGTTCAAACATTTAGATGCCAAAAGCCATGTATGCCAGAACAATGCTCACTAAAGGGACAGATATGTTATCATCAATTACCTTAGAAACTGGAAGAGACTCAACAAAGGCTGCCAACAGAGAGACCATAGCAACCCTTTTCACAGTCCATTCCCAGTCTAATGTAAAATATCCAAGAAACGAGAAATAATAGAGCATCCTGCAATACCAAAAGAATGTTTTCACAATGTCATGATCTAATCTTGTGTCCTCTATAATATGCCTTGAAAATGAAATCCTTCCTACTTAACTAGATTGCATAAATTAGGCTGAAACTTACCCTAGTGATACCCCGAAACCGAAAGCAAACATCGAAATGCTACCAACCCAACTCTTCTGTTCATTGTACGGAAGCTTTGCAGATCCAAACCTTCTTCCAAATATGTCAGCAACACCTACAAGTATGAAAAAATAGCTAGAGATATAAGATTGCTAAATCGAGTTTGAGACTGTATCACTGTAAGAGTAGCCAAAGCATATACCATCACCACCACACATCATAGCCAGAGAGATCACGCCAACAGGAGATTCGCGCCAGAAAACAAGCGCGCATAATATTAACACAAGCACATAGTACAAGGGACCTCGAAGCAATTCTCTGCAATTAAAATAGAATGCTTGATTATAACCAAGCCAGGCAGCGGAAATTGTATCAACAGATTTGGAAAAGATTACTCTGGACTTCCACCGCGTGTTACTGATTTAATCAGTCCTTCATCTGGTGCAAGTGAGAGGCCATGGATCAGAAGCCGGAGGCAATTGACCAAAGGAACCAGAGAAGCAAAATATCGAGCTTCTACAGATGTGCTATTCTAGGATAAGATGCTGTCAGTAATTCACTCAAACAAAGGTAGGAATTCGTAGACAGCTATATTTTGTAAACAATTTGCTTCAGTTCTATGAGTTGCTCATATGCAAGGAGGCATTTACCTGAAAAGAGGCCAAGAAGCCATGAATAGCAATCCGGATAGTATGTGTACTAGCTTTCTGCTTAAGCTCTGCGCAGACATGGCGAATAAACTAAAAGACGGAGGAAAATCAACGAAGACTGCAAACCTAAAATAACCTGCACCGAATCTAATTTTTTTATACTTCTTTTCCAGGCGACAGGACCGATGCTTACATAACTTAATCCAGTAGATTAGTTCTTTCATTGAGATTAATCCACTTGGTTGATTTACAAAAAATGCGCAAGAGACAGATCCCTCTTCATTCCTCCGAAACCAAGAACTAACAGAATGATGATAAATTTGTATAGAACTCGACATAAATAAAGAAATTATAACAAAGAAGAAGAGCCTGTAACCTGTTGAATAAAGTTAGATTGCGTGAGACTGTCGAACGCCGATACAAGAGCGTAGGCTCCGGTCATCACTGCCGCCGTCGCTCCGGCATCTCGAAGCACATTGGCGGAATTGGAGAGGAAAGAGCGTGGTGGAAGGAAGAAGGTTCTAGGCGACCATGACGGATTGGAGCCAAGTGGCGGAGAGGTCCAGCACGAGAAAGCGAAACGTTTGGAAGAAAAAGAAAGCTGAATCGGTAAATCTCGAGGACGGATTGGAGCCAAGTGGTAAGAGAGGAGCAGAGTGGCCGCCATGGGAACGTAGTTGACTCCTCGCTCAGCTGAGATTTACCAGCATCGCATGGTTCGCATCGTCGATTGCATAGATTTTGTAAGTAAACCAATGTTGACGACCCCAGAGAGTATTTTGAAGATGAATATTTCGCAAAAAAAAAAAAAAACATAATAACCCGGGGTGGAGTGACAGTCATACTAGGAGTTATGGGCTTAAGTTTATTTAGTAGTGATTTATTTATTATCATTACAGAGAGTATATTTCATTTTGTGCCTTCTTGCAATACCCACGTCATTATTGACGTCAATCTAAGGCCGGATCCACTGTGAGGTTCTAGCTAGTAATGTTTCGAATTTTCAAAATTCGAAGTGTTATAAAGTCTATCAATACGGTATAAATTGTTAGCTAACAATTCTAATAATAAGATGAACTAAGGGCACAAACATATATAAGTAAAGCGGTAAACACATCAGTATGCGCAATCAATGTCTCGGTTATTATCTTTTTCATTAGATGATTTCAATCTAATTAGTTCAACTTATCCGAGTGGCACGAAGATCCTCCAACTTTCGCTCTCATCCCCGTAAACTAACAGAACTGGTTTCAATACATCCCCTGTATATTCTTTTGGATTGGTTGCGGGCGGCCTCCCAGTCGCATTCAGTGCTGAACAATGAAGTTACGACCCATTATCATACACTTGGACGTTTCCGAAAATAAAGGTACAATGATCTAGTCAAGTTTTTAACTATTAAAAACTAAGTACATACACTACCTCAAGCACACACCTAATATTATTACTGGTTGCTAAGTGAGTCCGTGAACTCACTCATTGGCGGAGCCAGAAAAGTTTTCGAGGGGTACACAAAATTTTTTGTATAAGACATTTTGCATATTAATTCACGTATCAATATAATTTTTTACATACTAATAGTATTTGACAGTTTATTTATAAAACACAACTTTAAAATTAATACACAAAACAAACCTTAATTTTGAATTGTATATTTTCTTAAGTTAACTTTTAGGAGAGGGAAGTTACGAGAGGAGAGTTTGGAGAGGAGAATTAAGCCGTCATCAATGGGTCGTCGGTTTCTTTGGGTGATTCGATGAGCTCGATTTCCGGGTGGTCATCAAAGCGGTCATCGGCCTTCAATGCGATTCTGCCGCAATGGTCTTCTTCACTTCTGTGTAATTGTCGAGAACTCGAATCGGGTTTCTGAAATAAGACCAATTAAAAAATATTCTCGGTTATTACCTTAAGGCTAGACAAATATATCTAATGTGGAGTCAGAATCACTTTAATATTAAAATTTTTTTTTTCCAACAAGACGAGTCATCAAGGTAGATTTGAAATATGTATGTAAAAAAATTCGAATGAACTTATTAAATATATATAAACTCAACTACTCATAATTTTAAAGATCATATTGCAAACTAAATAATTCGCTTAAAAAATATTATTTTTTAATTAAATCATAAATTGTGTATAATATTTACTATTGAAGAAAAATAAATCAAAATTGATGACAATTGTGAAAATCGAAAATAAAAACGGTACGTATTGAAAATTAGGATTTTAAGAAAAAATGACATAATTTTACGTACGAATTATCTTTTATGTAATAACTATTAATTTATATAATTTTTTTAAAATCAATTTTACATATAATTAAATTTTACCGCACCTAGTGGTACTGAACTTGTAACAATCTAAATTAAGTGACGACAGTTTACCTCTTAATAAATAAAAATTAAGCTTACATCCACAATCACATATATAGTTCCGATATTTGTAAATTCTTAAATCCAAAATGGTCAATTTCACGTGCTTTAACAATTTGATGTTTGCCCCTAAGGAAATTGATTGGTCCACCACGTCCAAGATAGTGAAGATACAACCTTAACATATGAACAAAAAAAAAAAACATTAACAACACCCATATTTTTGTATTTATGAGTACTTTTTCTATACTTTCGTTTTTATAATAAAAAAGGATTTAAAGCGATGATGAAGGTCCTGGACCAAAAATTGGTAAAAAATTGTTCTTCGAAAGACGAAATAAGTGAAAATAAAGGCAATCACTTGCAACTTAAAATCATCATAAGGTTGGTTTACGATATTTGACCCCTTGAAGGAGTACAAAAAATGAAAATAATCGCAAAAAAAAAAACCATTTTAAATATATGAAATTAACACAAACACGACTCAAATCATATACTAAAAGTTTCAAAAAAAAGAAAAAGGATCTCTGTCACGTCGAAAGCAACTCCTTTGTAGGAAAATGCCTCAAAATTTAAATTTGAGGTGTCGTTCAAGAATTTATTAAATGCTTGTACTTTTCAGCCTTATTATTTCAATTGTGTTTTGTTTGTGAAAATATTTCGTAAGAAAAAGTTTTTTTACAACATAAAATAAGTCGATAAATTAAGCAAGCGTAGATTAATGAAAGAAAAGAAAGAAACTCGGGGAAAAAAAAAAGGTCAACACACAGTAGTCGAAAAAAGTACACAAAAGATACCTTGTGTTCAAAACTCTTTTTTTAGGGTCGGTTGGATGAACTTATATTTTAATTTATGAAATTACTTAATTCTGTACTTTGGGCGTGAAATCTACTCGATCACTATATAAACAATTTTTTTAGTTTTGATTCCTGGTTCCAAGTGTCGAATTATTAAAACCAAATTTACTTTCGGGATCCCAAGTGCGGAATTAAAAAAAACACAATTGTGCCTTCACACCCAGCCAATTTTGCTTTCGTACCCCAAACGATGAATCAATTTCACTTTCATACACCCCAATACAACAGAGTTAATTGAACAATAATAATGTGCGAAATTAGAGAGACATGAGAAATATATGAGTTCGTCTAAGATCTCTTATACATCATTATTCTTTAAAAATAAAACTTTTTTTTTTCTTTCTATCAAGTATTTTCAGTATCCTTTTCTTTACAATTTCTTGGAGACCAAATAGTTCATTTATTTTCCGAGATCAAAGACTAACCAAAATTTCCACTCGTTATAATAATATAATCAGTAAGAGTAAGACTATTCATATGCCGCAAACTTGTCGCCCAAGCTTCACTTCCTAGTCGTTGTTGACAGCTTTCTCTTCATTAGTGGTGGACTGGTGGGGTAATTCTATGTGAAATTTGTTCCAATGTGTCGTTTTGTTCATTAAAAAAACAATACCATATGCTTTTTTCCCCTTCACATCATCTCTGCAATTCAAAGACTGATCTAATAAGGATTCCAACCCTCGTCAATTTAAAATACTTATCACTAAACTACAAAATTAGAGTGTACGTTATGATTCGATGAAATATACTGATGTAGCCGTCGATCTGAATGAAAATCAATTAATAATAAAAATTAGCCGAAGATAACAAAGCTATGCAAAAAGAATACATAGAAATTAGACATTGTTTAGAAGAAGTGTGATTGTAATAAGATATTTTTTAGTGGAAAAAGCAGCGAGATCACATGTATTACAAAAACTAGTGGCAATAGCCTAATAGGACTTTTTTTTTTAGTGAAAGGGATGGAGATCACATTTTCTCTGACCTCTTATGTGTATAGTGGTTTATCTTTTCTTTGAAATTTTTAATGAATGATGTAACATGAGCAACTTCATCTCTCTTTCTCGCCTGCATAAATTGCCTTTAAAATCAAAAACCTTTCCAATGCCACTCTAAAATGGCCATAAACGAGGAGAGCGTAGCGCTTCAAATGGCGGAGTCATTCAATCCCATTAGCATTAACATGACAGGCTATGGTATCTTCTTCTCCACTTTCAACAATACTTCTCTTAAATTCCTCTTAAACCCTGTCTTGTTCAGATGGGTCTCTGTTTCTTCACACTTGATTTTGCTTTTGGGTCTAATCGTTTCATGGGTTCGTAAGAAAGTCAGAAAAACAGAGCATTCAAAGGGCCCCATAATTTTATACTATAGAGCTACCCGCCTTTGCTGCGTGCTTCTTTCTATCTATAATATTGGTCTTTGTGGCTTCAACTTGTTCTTTTGGTACACAAATGCCAGCCTTGTTGTAGATTTAGCGACCCTTTTAGGGTTTTTGGTTAGATCAACTGCTTGGTTGGGTTTGTTCATTTACTTGCACACCCAACTACTTAGCTCAGGATTCTCAAGGTTCCCAAATTCACTGAGGATTTGGTGGGGATTTTACTTCATCATCTCCTGTTACTGCCTTGTTATAGACTTGGTTGATTATAGAAGCCATGAGGGTACTCCTATTCAAGTTCTAGTTTCCGATTTCGTATACGTGATCTCGGGGTTTATCTTTTGTTATGCTGGTGTGTTTGGGAGGGTGGTTCAGGAACCCATTTCTTTGGAAGAACCACTTCTTAACAAATCTCAAGGCCATGAAACTGCATCTCCATATACAAGTGCTGGATTTCTTAGTATCCTGACATTCTCTTGGATAGGCCCTTTAATCTCAACTGGTAACAAGAAGGTACTGGATCTTGAAGATATCCCTCAAATTCCATTTAGGTTTAGTGTTAAAGGGTCATTCCCTATTTTCCGAAACAATCTTGATTCAGTTTGTGAAGGGAATACTGATCAAATCACAACTCTACAGCTTTTGAAATCTTTAGTGCTTACCACATGGGTTGATATAGTAATTACTGCCTTCCTTGCACTCATATACACATTAGCTACCTATGTCGGTCCCTACCTTATTGATAACTTCGTCCAATACCTTAAGGGAAGACGGCAGTATGAGCATGAAGGGGTTCTTTTAGTTTCGGCTTTCTTGGGTGCGCAACTCGTTGTATGTTTTGCAAAGAGGCATTGGTTCTTCAGGCTGCGGCAGGTTGGGATTAGTCTAAGATCAGCACTTATCACCTCGATCTATAATAAGGGTTTAACCCTTTCTGGCCACTCAAAACAAGGTCACACTAGTGGGGAAATGATAAATTTGATAGCCGTTGATGCTGAGCGGATTAGTGACTCTTGTTGGGATATGCATGATCCTTGGCTAGCCTTGGTCCAAGTTATTCTGGCCTTGCTGATTTTGTATAAGAATCTCGGGCTGGCTTCTATTGCTGCTTTAGTCGCAACTGTAGCTGTGATGCTGATTAATTATCCAATATCCAGAATTCTTGAGAAGTTTCAAGAAAAGTTGATGGATTGTAAAGATAAAAGGATGAAGGCCACATCTGAAATCTTAAAAAATATGAGGATTCTCAAGCTTCAAGCATGGGAGATGAAGTTTCTGTCTAAGATTTCTCAGCTGAGACAATCTGAAGCCGAATGGTTAAAGAAATATCTCTACACATCTGTTATGACTTCGTTTGTGGTTTGGGGTGCTCCGACATTTTTGTCCGTGGTTAGCTTTGTTGCTTGTGTATTTATGGGGATCCCTCTTGAAGCTGGGAAAGTTCTATCCGCCCTTGCAACTATCAGGATACTATCACAACCCATTTACTTTTTACCAGAAACAATATCTTCATTAATTCAGACTAAAGTTTCCCTTGATAGAGTTGCAACCTTTCTACGCCTAGAGGACATCAAGCTCGATGCAGTAGAGAGACTTCCTAGGGAAGCCTCCGATGCTGCGGTTGAGATAGTTGGAGGAACCTTCAGCTGGGACACCTCTGCATCAGACCATACATTGAAAGATATCAATGTCAAAATTCCTCATGGTATGAGAGTTGCTGTTTGTGGGACTGTTGGATCTGGAAAATCAAGCTTACTTTCTTGTATGTTGGGAGAAATACCAAAGGTTTCTGGAACTATTAAGATCTGTGGATCAAAGGCATATGTTGCTCAATCCGCTTGGATACAGAGTGGAAAGATAGTTGATAATATACTATTTGGCAGCGAAATGGACCAAGAAAGATACGAAAGCGTGCTTGAGGCATGCTCTTTGAAGAAAGATGTTCAACTTCTCCCCTTTGGTGATCAAACCATTATAGGTGAGAGGGGAATCAACTTGAGTGGCGGCCAGAAGCAAAGAATTCAGATTGCTCGGGCTCTGTACCAAGATGCTGATATTTATCTATTTGATGATCCTTTCAGCGCGGTTGATGCTCACACTGGAACTCATCTCTATAAGGTGTGTCAATGTCATCATTTTTTTCTTTTTCCACACTGGACCATTTTGTGATTGTTCTATGTGACAGGAATGCTTGCTTGGGCATCTGAAATCCAAGACAGTAGTGTTTGTCACCCACCAGGTGGAGTTCTTGCCTACTGCAGATCTTATCTTGGTATGATCACTTCTTTCCCTGATGTTCTTCTTCTATCTTCATAATTTAGTATGATGATCTTATTATAACCTTATCAATTGCATCAAAATCTACAAGGTCATGAAAGATGGTCGAATTTCACAAGCGGGCAAGTATGATGATATTCTTTCGTCTGGATCGGACTTCATGGAACTTGTGAGGGCACATCACAAAGCCTTGTCTGCACTGGATTCTGTTCAGGCCACAGGGCTTTCAAACTCAGCAACCATTAGGGAAAATGAAGATGAAAACAGTAACTCTAATGCATGTCAGCAAGAAGATATAGTTGAACACAAGGCACAACTTGTCCAGGAAGAAGAGAGAGAGAAAGGAAAAGTTGGTCTTAAAGTGTACTGGAAGTACATCACAACAGCTTATGGAGGAGCTCTTGTTCCGTTTATTTTACTTGCATACATTACTTTCCAAATTCTTCAAGTAGGAAGTAATTACTGGATGGCATGGGCAACTCCTGTCTCTGTTGATGATAAACCTCCTGTAGACTCAACTACTCTTATTCTCGTCTTTGTTGCCCTTTCCATTGGATCTTCACTATGTGTCCTCTTCAAGGATGCTCTTCTTTCAACACTTGCATATAGACTGCC